>SJYW01050554.1:82662-151317 GCA_006410735.1 Raphicerus campestris | reverse complement strand
CTCCCGGAGAAATAGTCTCCCTTAATGCCAGTATGGTCCCCCATCTATAAAAACCTTTCAACTTCATAAACTCGTAACTGCAGAAATCTGTCCAAACATTCTGGGGCGGTTGTAACTATTGGTGTTGGCTTGAAGACCTGAGCTGAGCTGCCAGGGCTTTAATGAGGAAATACTTAACAGTCCCAACCCAGGGTAACAGCCAGAGAGGGCGGGGACCCTGCTGCTGGGTGCCAAGGAGCCTGAACTGGCCTCCGTGGGACAGTGGACAAGACAGGCTATGGAAGGATTTCTCGGCAGAGTGAAGTTGACTTAATCCTGTTACCTTTTGCGGGTGTGGTTGAAACAGCCCGAGAGGGGTCAGAGGCGGCGGGACGGCTGTCAAGAGCTAGAGCTTCGCCAGAGCTAAACTTTTATGTTGAGACCCATGTAGCCAGACAGATGAAAAAGGCACTTTTTCTCTCCCGGGCTGGGGCATGCTGTCTTTTCCATGATTAATGTAGGGAGAGTGGCTTAGACACTCCTGAGGGCCGGCGGTGAGGAGAAGTGGTCCTTTTTTCCCTCCTCCTCAGGCGCCTGTCTGGAAGATGGTGGAGGCCAGAAAGGGTCAGGCGTGTCACTGGTGGCTGCTACTGGGTCACCTGGAACTTGCGCAGAAATCCACATCACTGAACACCCAGGGCACCTGGCCCCCAGGAGGTGGGCTGCGGGCCACCTCGGGAAGAAGAGATGCTGCAGCCCCAGTCGGGCAGCTACAGAGAAGCAACTGCCCATGGCATTTCCCACCCATGAGCCACATGAAACAGTTCCCGGGGAGAGGGAGAGAGAACCTACTTCAGAAGTGGGTGTGAAAATGTAGGGCTGGCAGATGAGGTGCCCCACACGAGAAGGGGGCAGCACTGTGGGCTTGGATCTCCTGGAAATTAGCCTGAAGGAGTTCCCTGCAGTCTGGTCATCAGGAGAAAAGGGGTCATTGGCTGTATGGTTAGAGGAAACGGCTGCCTCCATGATCCCTACCAGAGACTCCCCCTCTCCCTACTGTGTGAGGAAGGGCTGGGACCTGGATGGGGCCACACTTAGTGCCCATGGCTCGGTAGGCAATTCTAAAAGTGGGACACCCAGAGGCACTAGGTTGAGTCATCATGTCTGACCTCCCATGTGGTCCAGCCTGTTGCCATAGCTTGAAGCCCCAATTTTCAGGGGAGTTGGCCCCAAGCCAAGGAGAGCCCATAAACTTCCAGTCCCTGGAGAAAGGAAGGTTACTCTGGCAGAAGCTGGGGTGTAGGGGTCTTTCTCAACAAAGTGATGAATCACAGCTCTCAAGATCTTGCTTTGTTAACATCCTGGTTCCCACTGAGATCCTCCAGGACATCCTTGCGATGGAGCCCTTTCTTTTCCAGATAAGACCCTGGGAACTATGCTTGCAGCTCTGGGCATCAGGAAGAGTGTTGGTTAGTTTCCTAACTGTTGGGCAGAAGAAGAAATTGAGGCCCCAGAAAAAAGCTGTGCTAGAATCATAAAATGGATTTTCCCTTGGCAGGCATTTGGCAACATTCTGGTCTGGCAGGTGAGGCCCCTGCAGCTCAGAGAATGGAGAGGACTAAATATGCCCCAATTCCCCCACCTACGCTCCATTGCACTGCATGGGACCCCTGAACATGGCCTCCCTTTCCTCTGCTCCCACCTCTAAAGGGTCCCAGCAGCCCAGCCCTGTGCATATGTCCCCGCCAGCTCCCAGCAGAGACTGGGCCTGGGCCAGTAGAGCCTCAAGAAATTCATCATAAGACTTCCCTGGTGGCACAGTGGATAAGAATTCACCTGCCAATGCAGGGGACATGGGTTCGATCGCCGGGCCAGGAAGGTTCCACACACTGCAGAGTAGCTAAGCCCAAGTGCCATGGCTAATGAGCTTCTGTGCTGCAGCTACTAAAGCCCATGTACCCTAAAGCCTGTGCTCTGAAACAAGAGAAGCCACCGCAGTGAGAAGCTTGAGCACCGCAAGTAGAGAAAGCCTGTATGCAGCAATGAAGGCCCAGCAAAGTCAAAAACAAGCAAACAAATAAATATAGAAGTGTGTATATGTAAAAACTAAAATTTAAATTTAAAGAAAGAGAGAGAAATTCGTCATAGCTGAGAAGGAAAAGAAAGTCCCAGATGCAGGGGCAGGAGTTAAGAGAGCTGATTTCAATCCCAGTTCCCTGCTAGAAAGTCCTATGACTTTAGGGGACCCTTTTCCAAATATTCTTAATGTTTGAAGAACATGTTGTGTTTTACAAGGCTCTTTCACATATGTTATTTCATTCTATCCTTAATCTCTAGGGACCTCAGTTTCCCCACATCAAAATGAGGGAATTGAACCAACAGATGGCTTCAAGGCTCTCTCCTCCACATGCAAAGATTTTGTGAGAGACTATGTTTTATAGTATCTCGTATACCATATTATTCATTTTAGGGTTTATGGTTCTAAGGTTCTGTGTCCTGGGATTCTATAATCCTGGGCTTCTAAAATTCAATGGTCTTTGATTCTGAGAATATGTGACTTTTTTTCCACGATTTCATGTGTCAGTATTTCCCGAATACTGGATACTCATACCACCTTGACCATGTAGGTTATGTCTGCAAGCCACCTGTATTATTATTCATTTAGTATTTTTCTTTAAATAGACTCTTTTTAACTTAAATGTCTTTAAAATGGAAACTTTATATCACTACTGCAAATGGAAAACCAGTCTCACCTGCCATAAATAGGAGCTAAAAGTAAAAATAAATACCATAAAAACAATGTTATTAAATTCTAACTAGATACTGTTGCCTGCCAAAGGCTCCAAGCCCAAGGCCTGCTTTAAAAAAAAAAAAGATTTTAGTATGTGTGTATATACACACACACACATACACACAGAGGCTAGCAAAGCTTAGCGAGGTATTAAAGACATGTTAGCATCAAATTAAAATGGTATAATGAGAAGCCCTGAAAATATAATGGAATTTTTCATTTTATTCTCGTTAAGGGATTCAATGTGCAGCACCATCTCTGGACATCACCTCTGTTCATCGCAGGAGTGAGTCCCTTTACTGTTCAGATCTCCTGGCCCTGCTCTGTGGATGAAGATACTGCGAACCCTCACCTCCCTGGCCACACACATATATCATCCGGAGATAATTGTCCTCACTTTTCCTGTTGGTTTCTTTATGAGCTTTATGCGAGATCCCCTCTACATTACTGCAAAACCAGGCCCTCAGCTTTAGGCCTGGGTCTTTCTCTGCTCTTCTCCCTCTGGCTAAGAAGGGGGAGACCAGAAACCCTCAAAGTGAGCTACCTGGAGACTGCTTGAGATGTCCATGGCCCCAGAGCCAATGGCAGGACTCAGCCAAGCAGAAGTATGCCAGCTTCAGTACAGGGCTGAAGACAGCTGGCTGGGCTTGTGGGTGATGACTTTGCCAAGGGGGTGCAGGGAGGGCAGGCACTGACCCAGTAGACCTAGTAGGGCTGCACTCCCAGAGTCAGGGAGGGTGAGGAACTGTGGGAACTGCCTGGCCTTTTCAAGGCTGTGCTCCTCTTCTCTGAGGCTGGCTGCAGATCTAGGGGCGTCAGGCCAGACCCTGACCTCTATGACTACATGCATGCTCAGTGGCTCAGTAGTGTCAGACTCTTTGAGCCCACCAGGTTCCTCTGTCCAAGAGATTCTCTAGGCAAGAATGCTGGAGTGGGTAGCCATTCCCTTCTCCAGGGGATCTTCCCATTCCAGAGATCAAACCCATGTCTCTTGTGTCTTCTACATCAGCAGGCAAATTCTTTACCACTGCGCCACCTGACAAGTCCTGACCTCTGGGGAGGAAGACCCAAGTCCTCATCCCACCTACTGCTGGTCTGCAGTGGGACCTTGAGCAAATCTCTCCTCCTCAGTGGAGTCACTTCTGCCCTATAAAATCAGGATGAATACACTGCCTCTGACCACTGTGTCTGACTGCTTGCTGGCTCCCAACTGCTTGCATCTCAAGTAAATGGCTCCTGACATGACTGCTATAACAATAATAATGATTATTTGATCCTCTTGATTCTTTGGGGAAGAATTCTTTGGGTTGAGCAGCAACTTTCTCATTGAAAAGGTCAATGTGCTGAAACATATAAATGTTCTGGTACAGGGAAGTGCTTCATAAATTTGGTAACAATTATGCTTTCCTGCTGGGCCCCCTGGTTCCTGAGGACAGCATCTGTCTCTGAACTGGGCTTGGCTTCTGCAGCTGGCAGCATGACAAGTTCTCTGTGATGGTGACCTTGACCTCACATCCAAAGCAACCTCTCTTCAACTTCAGAGCAATAAATGAAAAGCCAGGGTGGCCTTCCTCCCCGCTCCCTTCACCCTGTGTGTTTCCCACCTCCTGTCCTCTGCCTTTGCTCCTGCCTTCACCCTCGTCTCTGCCCCTAGCTTAATCCAGCCCTCAGGACCAATCACCTTAGACTAACATAAGGGTCCTAGGTGGACACCTGACTCTCTGATTACCTTAGGGAAGTCCCATGGCTGCTCTGGGCCTGAGTGTCCCCACATGAAGCAAAGCATTGAACTCAGTGTCCTCCAGGTCCCTTTTGGTCCTGCATAGGGAGTTGGAATATGCAGCAGTGCCCATCACAAGAAGAAAGTGATCCTGGCTACTTTGACCTCCTTGGATTAATGAAGATCTATCAGACTTGCAGTCAGGAGAATGGGGACAATCAACTCTATGGCCTCCAAAGGTTTGTAGCCATCACCTCTGCAGGCATCCAGAGAACATGGCCATGCCTGTGTTTACCCTCATATCCTCAGCCCAGTACAGTGTTGTAGTGCTGAGCCCAANAAAGCCTGTATGCAGCAATGAAGGCCCAGCAAAGTCAAAAACAAGCAAACAAATAAATATAGAAGTGTGTATATGTAAAAACTAAAATTTAAATTTAAAGAAAGAGAGAGAAATTCGTCATAGCTGAGAAGGAAAAGAAAGTCCCAGATGCAGGGGCAGGAGTTAAGAGAGCTGATTTCAATCCCAGTTCCCTGCTAGAAAGTCCTATGACTTTAGGGGACCCTTTTCCAAATATTCTTAATGTTTGAAGAACATGTTGTGTTTTACAAGGCTCTTTCACATATGTTATTTCATTCTATCCTTAATCTCTAGGGACCTCAGTTTCCCCACATCAAAATGAGGGAATTGAACCAACAGATGGCTTCAAGGCTCTCTCCTCCACATGCAAAGATTTTGTGAGAGACTATGTTTTATAGTATCTCGTATACCATATTATTCATTTTAGGGTTTATGGTTCTAAGGTTCTGTGTCCTGGGATTCTATAATCCTGGGCTTCTAAAATTCAATGGTCTTTGATTCTGAGAATATGTGACTTTTTTTCCACAATTTCATGTGTCAGTATTTCCCAAATACTGGATACTCATACCACCTTGACCATGTAGGTTATGTCTGCAAGCCACCTGTATTATTATTCATTTAGTATTTTTCTTTAAATAGACTCTTTTTAACTTAAATGTCTTTAAAATGGAAACTTTATATCACTACTGCAAATGGAAAACCAGTCTCACCTGCCATAAATAGGAGCTAAAAGTAAAAATAAATACCATAAAAACAATGTTATTAAATTCTAACTAGATACTGTTGCCTGCCAAAGGCTCCAAGCCCAAGGCCTGCTTTAAAAAAAAAAAAGATTTTAGTATGTGTGTATATACACACACACACATACACACAGAGGCTAGCAAAGCTTAGCGAGGTATTAAAGACATGTTAGCATCAAATTAAAATGGTATAATGAGAAGCCCTGAAAATATAATGGAATTTTTCATTTTATTCTCGTTAAGGGATTCAATGTGCAGCACCATCTCTGGACATCACCTCTGTTCATCGCAGGAGTGAGTCCCTTTACTGTTCAGATCTCCTGGCCCTGCTCTGTGGATGAAGATACTGCGAACCCTCACCTCCCTGGCCACACACATATATCATCCGGAGATAATTGTCCTCACTTTTCCTGTTGGTTTCTTTATGAGCTTTATGCGAGATCCCCTCTACATTACTGCAAAACCAGGCCCTCAGCTTTAGGCCTGGGTCTTTCTCTGCTCTTCTCCCTCTGGCTAAGAAGGGGGAGACCAGAAACCCTCAAAGTGAGCTACCTGGAGACTGCTTGAGATGTCCATGGCCCCAGAGCCAATGGCAGGACTCAGCCAAGCAGAAGTATGCCAGCTTCAGTACAGGGCTGAAGACAGCTGGCTGGGCTTGTGGGTGATGACTTTGCCAAGGGGGTGCAGGGAGGGCAGGCACTGACCCAGTAGACCTAGTAGGGCTGCACTCCCAGAGTCAGGGAGGGTGAGGAACTGTGGGAACTGCCTGGCCTTTTCAAGGCTGTGCTCCTCTTCTCTGAGGCTGGCTGCAGATCTAGGGGCGTCAGGCCAGACCCTGACCTCTATGACTACATGCATGCTCAGTGGCTCAGTAGTGTCAGACTCTTTGAGCCCACCAGGTTCCTCTGTCCAAGAGATTCTCTAGGCAAGAATGCTGGAGTGGGTAGCCATTCCCTTCTCCAGGGGATCTTCCCATTCCAGAGATCAAACCCATGTCTCTTGTGTCTTCTACATCAGCAGGCAAATTCTTTACCACTGCGCCACCTGACAAGTCCTGACCTCTGGGGAGGAAGACCCAAGTCCTCATCCCACCTACTGCTGGTCTGCAGTGGGACCTTGAGCAAATCTCTCCTCCTCAGTGGAGTCACTTCTGCCCTATAAAATCAGGATGAATACACTGCCTCTGACCACTGTGTCTGACTGCTTGCTGGCTCCCAACTGCTTGCATCTCAAGTAAATGGCTCCNTCAAATTAAAATGGTATAATGAGAAGCCCTGAAAATATAATGGAATTTTTCATTTTATTCTCGTTAAGGGATTCAATGTGCAGCACCATCTCTGGACATCACCTCTGTTCATCGCAGGAGTGAGTCCCTTTACTGTTCAGATCTCCTGGCCCTGCTCTGTGGATGAAGATACTGCGAACCCTCACCTCCCTGGCCACACACATATATCATCCGGAGATAATTGTCCTCACTTTTCCTGTTGGTTTCTTTATGAGCTTTATGCGAGATCCCCTCTACATTACTGCAAAACCAGGCCCTCAGCTTTAGGCCTGGGTCTTTCTCTGCTCTTCTCCCTCTGGCTAAGAAGGGGGAGACCAGAAACCCTCAAAGTGAGCTACCTGGAGACTGCTTGAGATGTCCATGGCCCCAGAGCCAATGGCAGGACTCCGCCAAGCAGAAGTGTGCCAGCTTCAGTACAGGGCTGAAGACAGCTGGCTGGGCTTGTGGGTGATGACTTTGCCAAGGGGGTGCAGGGAGGGCAGGCACTGACCCAGTAGACCTAGTAGGGCTGCACTCCCAGAGTCAGGGAGGGTGAGGGGCTGTGGGAACTGCCTGGCCTTTTCAAGGCTGTGCTCCTCTTCTCTGAGGCTGGCTGCAGATCTAGGGGCGTCAGGCCAGACCCTGACCTCTATGACTACATGCATGCTCAGTGGCTCAGTAGTGTCAGACTCTTTGAGCCCACCAGGTTCCTCTGTCCAAGAGATTCTCTAGGCAAGAATGCTGGAGTGGGTAGCCATTCCCTTCTCCAGGGGATCTTCCCATTCCAGAGATCAAACCCATGTCTCTTGTGTCTTCTACATCAGCAGGCAAATTCTTTACCACTGCGCCACCTGACAAGTCCTGACCTCTGGGGAGGAAGACCCAAGTCCTCATCCCACCTACTGCTGGTCTGCAGTGGGACCTTGAGCAAATCTCTCCTCCTCAGTGGAGTCACTTCTGCCCTATAAAATCAGGATGAATACACTGCCTCTGACCACTGTGTCTGACTGCTTGCTGGCTCCCAACTGCTTGCATCTCAAGTAAATGGCTCCTGACATGACTGCTATAACAATAATAATGATTATTTGATCCTCTTGATTCTTTGGGGAAGAATTCTTTGGGTTGAGCAGCAACTTTCTCATTGAAAAGGTCAATGTGCTGAAACATATAAATGTTCTGGTACAGGGAAGTGCTTCATAAATTTGGTAACAATTATGCTTTCCTGCTGGGCCCCCTGGTTCCTGAGGACAGCATCTGTCTCTGAACTGGGCTTGGCTTCTGCAGCTGGCAGCATGACAAGTTCTCTGTGATGGTGACCTTGACCTCACATCCAAAGCAACCTCTCTTCAACTTCAGAGCAATAAATGAAAAGCCAGGGTGGCCTTCCTCCCCGCTCCCTTCACCCTGTGTGTTTCCCACCTCCTGTCCTCTGCCTTTGCTCCTGCCTTCACCCTCGTCTCTGCCCCTAGCTTAATCCAGCCCTCAGGACCAATCACCTTAGACTAACATAAGGGTCCTAGGTGGACACCTGACTCTCTGATTACCTTAGGGAAGTCCCATGGCTGCTCTGGGCCTGAGTGTCCCCACATGAAGCAAAGCATTGAACTCAGTGTCCTCCAGGTCCCTTTTGGTCCTGCATAGGGAGTTGGAATATGCAGCAGTGCCCATCACAAGAAGAAAGTGATCCTGGCTACTTTGACCTCCTTGGATTAATGAAGATCTATCAGACTTGCAGTCAGGAGAATGGGGACAATCAACTCTATGGCCTCCAAAGGTTTGTAGCCATCACCTCTGCAGGCATCCAGAGAACATGGCCATGCCTGTGTTTACCCTCATATCCTCAGCCCAGTACAGTGTTGTAGTGCTGAGCCCAATACATAAAAATTGTTTTGTGAATAATAGTCAAATGAATGCATGTATGCTTGAAAAATGGCGTAAGATTATTAGACTGAAGTTGGCGTCAAATGAAATCAAGATAGGGCTCCTCAACTTTAAGTTCCAAGGAGAGAAGCCCCTTCATTCCTTCCGGCTTTTCCTCTAGGCTCAAACTGCTGCATCAGCCCAGTCCAGGCATCTGTTGGGTTGGGGGAGGGGGATAGAGGGTGCGGCGAGGAGGGGAGAAAGGAGGGAGAGAAAGACTATTAACTTATTTGAGCTAAGTAGAGAAGACTCAGAGTTCCCTGGTGCCTTAGACGGTAAAGAATCTGCCTGCAATGCAGGAGACCCAGGTTCGATCCCTGCATCAGAAAGATCCCATGAAGTAGGGAATGGCAACCCACTCCAGTATTCTTGCCTGGAAGAGTTCCATGGACAGAGCAGCCTGGCAGGCTACAAGCCATGGGCCTGCAAAGAGTTGGACGTGACTGAGTGACTAACATACAGAGAAAATCAGATCTACAGGCCTCCTTATCCTGCTCACTATTCATTCATCTATTTCACAAATATTTCTTGAGAATGTCTGTGTAGTTGGAGCTATATAAGCCTCAGTGGAGGACAGATGTAGAATTCGGTAAGTCAGAACACTTGATTCTTAGCCTCAGCTCTGACAGACACTCTGACCATAAGCCAGTAGCTTCTCCTCTTAGTAACCTTAGTGTCCTTCTGTAAAATGGTGGTGGGGGATTAGACTTGATAATCGGAGACGGCAATAGCAACCCACTCCAGTACTCTTGCCTGGAAAATCCCATGGACAGAGAAGCCTGGTAGGCTGCAGTCCATGGGGATCGCTAAGAGTCAGACATGACTGAGCAACTTCACTTTCACTTTTCACTTCATGCACTGGAGAAGGAAATGGCAACCCACTCCAGTATTCTTCCCTGGAGAATCCCAGGGACAGAGGAGCTTAATGGGCTGCCGTCTATGGGGATGCACAGAGTAGGACACAACTGAAGCGACTTAGCAGCAGCAGCAGCAGCAGACTTGATAATAACTAAGACTCTTTCCTTTCTTATTATCTATAGCCAAAGTCTCAACCTGTGAGCTACAGATTCCTTGGTGGGGAGGATGGGGAGGAGGGCAGAGTGTGTTTTNGAATATGCAGCAGTGCCCATCACAAGAAGAAAGTGATCCTGGCTACTTTGACCTCCTTGGATTAATGAAGATCTATCAGACTTGCAGTCAGGAGAATGGGGACAATCAACTCTATGGCCTCCAAAGGTTTGTAGCCATCACCTCTGCAGGCATCCAGAGAACATGGCCATGCCTGTGTTTACCCTCATATCCTCAGCCCAGTACAGTGTTGTAGTGCTGAGCCCAATACATAAAAATTGTTTTGTGAATAATAGTCAAATGAATGCATGTATGCTTGAAAAATGGCGTAAGATTATTAGACTGAAGTTGGCGTCAAATGAAATCAAGATAGGGCTCCTCAACTTTAAGTTCCAAGGAGAGAAGCCCCTTCATTCCTTCCGGCTTTTCCTCTAGGCTCAAACTGCTGCATCAGCCCAGTCCAGGCATCTGTTGGGTTGGGGGAGGGGGATAGAGGGTGCGGCGAGGAGGGGAGAAAGGAGGGAGAGAAAGACTATTAACTTATTTGAGCTAAGTAGAGAAGACTCAGAGTTCCCTGGTGCCTTAGACGGTAAAGAATCTGCCTGCAATGCAGGAGACCCAGGTTCGATCCCTGCATCAGAAAGATCCCATGAAGTAGGGAATGGCAACCCACTCCAGTATTCTTGCCTGGAAGAGTTCCATGGACAGAGCAGCCTGGCAGGCTACAAGCCATGGGCCTGCAAAGAGTTGGACGTGACTGAGTGACTAACATACAGAGAAAATCAGATCTACAGGCCTCCTTATCCTGCTCACTATTCATTCATCTATTTCACAAATATTTCTTGAGAATGTCTGTGTAGTTGGAGCTATATAAGCCTCAGTGGAGGACAGATGTAGAATTCGGTAAGTCAGAACACTTGATTCTTAGCCTCAGCTCTGACAGACACTCTGACCATAAGCCAGTAGCTTCTCCTCTTAGTAACCTTAGTGTCCTTCTGTAAAATGGTGGTGGGGGATTAGACTTGATAATCGGAGACGGCAATAGCAACCCACTCCAGTACTCTTGCCTGGAAAATCCCATGGACAGAGAAGCCTGGTAGGCTGCAGTCCATGGGGATCGCTAAGAGTCAGACATGACTGAGCAACTTCACTTTCACTTTTCACTTCATGCACTGGAGAAGGAAATGGCAACCCACTCCAGTATTCTTCCCTGGAGAATCCCAGGGACAGAGGAGCTTAATGGGCTGCCGTCTATGGGGATGCACAGAGTAGGACACAACTGAAGCGACTTAGCAGCAGCAGCAGCAGCAGACTTGATAATAACTAAGACTCTTTCCTTTCTTATTATCTATAGCCAAAGTCTCAACCTGTGAGCTACAGATTCCTTGGTGGGGAGGATGGGGAGGAGGGCAGAGTGTGTTTTTTTTTTGTTTTTTTAAGAGATCTGGGAAGTCATCAGTGCATTAGGAATTGTCTGCAAACTAAATACATGAAGTTACAACTCCTTTCACATGTGTTGGATTAAGGAGAAAAAGACACTTTGCAAAAGGGTTTCATATGTTAAAAGGTAGAACCTCTGATGTGAATGGCACAGGCTGTAGTCCTGACTCACGTGAGACTTGCAGTTTTACATTAAAATAAACTCCAAGTCACTTGAAGACAAGAAGAGGAACAGACGCAGGTCCTGAAAGTCCAGAGACAGAGACCCCAGTGAGAATCCGAGAAAAGTACTGACTCTTCCCCTGTGAAAATGCATACCAGTACCAAATTTCATACACAATTTATTTTCTGAAAAACTGAGTTTGGCTGCACCGAGTCTCAGCTGCAGTATGTGGACTCTTCACTGGGGCATGTGGGCTTTTTAGTTGTGGCTTGTGGGATCTAGTTCCCTGACCAGGGATCGAACCTGTGCCCCATGTATTGGGTGGGTGGGTGAGGGGGAGTGGAGTCTTATTGGGCCACCAAGAAAGTCCTCACATACAGTTTCCTGGTGATCAAGGGCCTCCTAGTTCATTTGACAGACCAGAGGATAAGAACTCTTGATTTAGATAAGCCTGTAAGCAGAAGGCAGGTGACTCTAGAGAAAATCCCTACATTGAATTCAGGAACAAGAGCAGCACAGGACTCACAGGAGAGGCTAGAGACGCATCAGGGTCAATGGCTTAGGGACCTGAGGGGCCAGGGAGAGAAGGAAGGGGGAAGCCTGGGTGAAGTAAACCATGAGCCCTCTTCTCTTGTTCCTTTTTGTTAGACAAAGCAATTCTGTACACTGTTTTGAAAGACCAAACTCACAAGCTTCAAAACATAAATGAGCAGAGCCTCTTATGTCACTGGAGAATTGTTTATGAACATAATTATTGGATTAAATTGTCTTCATAATAAACAGAGACTGGACTGAAAATCTACAACCTCTGTGATTGGATATAGAACAGCAGAGTATCAAGAAGGGCCCCTGTCCAGACGAGACCCCCTGTTCAGAGGCAAGACCCCCAGTTGAAAAGCTCTTTTCCATTTTCATGAACATGGATCTCCAGGTGCTAGAATCTTGATGGGCATAAGGTGAAAATATGCTTTTGATCTTTCAGTGGTAATCATTTTAAAAGTCATGGCCAAAGCTGCGGGCACTACAATTACACCCAGCAGTCTCATGGCAAAGGACAAAGGACCCAATGGCCAAGTGCAGTATGATTGAGGCTGTTTGGCAATCAAGGGCGTAGACCCCCTGAGTGGCTGTGGGAGTGGATTGGCTGGGGAGGAGGGAAGAAGTATATACCGCTGAGAACAGGCTTCTCACACTTCAGTGTGTATCTGAGTCGCTTGGGTACCTTGTTACAATGAAGATGCTGATTCAATAGACCTGGGGTGCAGCTGAGATTCTGCAGTTCCATTAAGCTACCAGGTGATGCCACTGATGCTGGTTCTCAGGCCACACTTTGCTGGCGAGTTCTCAGATAACAGCCATGACTGCCAAGCATGGCTAAGCCTGTAAACTTTGCAGTCAGACAAACCTAAATGCAAATTCTAACTTCTCCATCTCACTTAGCTGAGTAACCTTAGTTACTCAGCTTGTTTGAGATTCAGCTCTTTATCTGTGAAATACAGGTTATAAGGAGTATTTCCTTCATTCCACAAATATACATTTGGCATCAGCTCTGTGTCAGGCTTGTGCTGGGCCCTGGGGACGCAGTGGTGAGATAATACAGGCTCGGTTCCTGCTCTCACGGAGCTGACAGCACTGGAGATGATGGATGTGAAGGACTCAGCATCGTGCCTGGTACCTGGTAAGAGCTCAACAAATTACATCTATTTTTACCAGAGGAGAGGTATCATCAATTTCACGTGCCCAGGAAAGAGAACTCTTCTGTTAAATGCTGACTGCTTGAAAGGAGTTGGGATTCATTCTGCTATCCTGGGGACAGGGATGTGAAGAGTACATGGTCTGTCTCCTTGAGGACCTCCTGGTTTAGTGGGAAGGTAAGCATTTAGCCTGAGTGGCCCCTGTAAGCCGTCCAACTCTACCCAGCAGCGCAAGTTAGATATAAGTGGGTTTACTCTGCTCATGTCCTTGGTCCTGAACCACCAGACTCCACTCAGTCCTCCAAGCTGGCCCTGGCTCTCTTGACTGTCCCACACCCACTTTAGTTTTCTTAGTCTGCTTCCCGTTTATCTGTTCTTTGTTCACCTCTTTGACTTGAGAAATGCTATTTCCCCTCAGTAAGGATCCTGACTTCACTCTTGCTGTGCCAGCCAGACAGCCTGAGAGTTCCCACGTGGAGCCAGGCACCCCCTGCATGGACCTCCCTGTCAATCTAGACCCCAGTGTTGTGGGGTTCAGAGTGGGGAAAGTACAAAGATTCAGAATGCTCTGGAAATCTGCATGCTATCCTCAGGGGAAGGCCCAGCAGAGCCAGATAGGCCTAATCAAGAGGTTGGAGTTCGGGTAGGTGATGAAAGAATGACAGCCACATCCAGGGGGCCTGGCTTCCAGGGCCCCACCCTGTACCTTTTACCTGACACAGGCTTCACTACAGTGGGGCTGAGTCAAGGCCAGTGAGAAGATGCGGGGCAACTTCAAGGAGCAGCCAATGACAGGAGAGCCAGAGGCAGCCTTAGCCTTTAAATGAACTGCAAATACAGGACAGAGGTGGTTTAAGAAACTATCATGTGCAGCTCTGGGCCCTGAAGACGCCCTGAGGAGCATGGATGAGTCCCTGCCCTTACGGAGCTTACAGACAAGGGAAGAAAGCCACCCAGATAGCCGGGCGTTTCAGTACAAGGCCGTGGGCCCATCATGGACACACAGAATTGGCGAGTGACCACAGCAGAACTTTAGTGGGGACTTCAAGGAGCAGGAAGGTGAGGCAGGGAAGGATGAAGGCAAAGAAGCTTTCACGATGTGGCACAGCATAGGTAAGGGCTGGTCTGTGTGGCTCCCATGAGGAGAGTGAGGAAGGGGGTGTGCTAAGGAATGGGGCCACGCACAGGCCGTGAAAGTTTGACCACTCTCAGGAGCCTGTCACTCTCCTGGGGGCATCAGGGAGTCAGCGGATGGCTCTGCAGTATGATCCAGCAGTGCAGCTACCAGCCCCCTTTACAAATGGGGAAACCTAGCCCCTGAAGGTTGGTAGGTCACTGGCCTGAGGTCACACTACTAGACAGTGAGGGGCCAGAGTGCAACCCCAGCAGTCCAAGGCCAGAGCTTGCACTTTCAAGCTCATTGCTAAGTACATCCGCAGGTAGAAATGCACATATGTTAAAATTAACTAAAAAAATTTTTAAAAACAACAATTGCACCCAGAGCGCAGGGCTCAGCCAGAGGCCGTACAGGCAAACCCTATTTAAACCCATTTAACAAGGAGCCTCTTAATGATCTCATTAGCCCAGACAAGACCCTTAGGAAACTTGAGGCGAGGCCCTGCTTTTAAATGGGGCTTCTTTGAAGTGGCCACCACCTGAAGCAGCCACCTGAGAGAGTGGAAACAAAGCCAGCCTGTAAGGCCTGCGCCCGCTCGGGCTGGCGCCATGGGGCTGCTCACACGGCAGGACTTGGCCTCTGTGTGGCCCAGGATGCCCTTCGGGTTTCCATTAGCTCGCTCCCAGCCGCCCTCCCCATAGGCTCGTTCGGAGGGGCGACCTGGCTGGCCGCACATGAGGTCATGCGTTACGATGGGGACAGCCAGAAGGGACCTGTGGCCTTCTCTGGGCCTCACCTTCTGAGGTCTGGACTTCCAGACTCCTCTGAACCCTGGCCTAGATCATAACAAGAGATGCCCTAAGTGTGGGCTCACTCTGACCCCTGGCTCAGCCTCCACCTCCTGTATCCTCCAGTTCCTTTCATCAGTTCTCTGTTTCGCTCTCTCTTTTAATTCTTTTTCTTAAATTAAAAAAAAAAATGTTTTATTTGGCTGCACCGGTCTTAGCTGCGGCATACCAGATCTTCAATCTTTGTTGCAGCCTGAAGAATCTTTGGTTGTGGCATGTGAATTTGCGCATGTAGGATCTAGTTCCCTAACCAGGAATCAAATCTGGGCCCCCTATATTGGGAGCATGGAGTCTTAGCCACTGGACCACCAGGGAAATCCCCTGATCAGTTCTCTTGTTTCTAGGCTGACACCCCCCTTCCCTTCCAGCCGCCCCAGCTCTGATTTCTCCACAACCCCCTCCAGGACGGATGCCTGATCTGCCACAAGAGCATCTGTGGAGACCCCAACCAGACATTCCCCCTTCCACATGGATGTCTGTTTCTTGGGCCAGCTCTAGGTTCTCGGGGCTCCCTCTCCCTCTGGCTGCATCCAACATGAAATGGGGGGAGGGTCAGCATCCCAGCAGGACCTGGCCACATGTGTTGAAGCTGCCCCAGCCAAATCTGAGGGTGACTGACCTTCTGAGAAACGAGCACCCAGCCCATTGTTCCGCCACAGGGTGCAAACTCCAGACAGGAAGAAGGAAGAGATTCACCTTTCCAGAACTACACGCCGAGCCCTCCCAGCAGGCTGTGGCTGAGGCCCTGCCTATTAATAGTCAAGCAGCTGTTTGCCTCCCTGAATGAGACTCTTTATTGCAAGCTGCGTTGACAAAACAGATCCCGCTCCTTCCTGCCCAGAATATTTGGGGGTGGAGGGGCCGCAGGGAGATGTTCCTTCCTTCCAGGGAAGTTGAGAAGGTCAGCAGTGGGAAAGACCTTGACGGTGACCCCCTCTCAGCACTTGGGAGGCCAAAACCAAGCTCATTACCACCGTTTCCTTCGCCCTCACCCATGTTTCCAGCTCCAGCCAGCAGACCACTGTTCCCCCAGTATTTCCTCAAATCCTCTCCCCTCCCTTGTCCCAGTCCCAATCTAGAAGCCTCAGAGTCAAGACCTCAAGTGACTGCCCTCTGCTGACATCCAGGCTCTCATCTCCCAGGCCTATGCCCCTTCAGTCCATGGTGTCTGTGAATCTCCATGCTCTACCTCAGCTCCTGGCCTTTGCACATGCCATTTCTCCTGCCCTCTTCCCATGTTTAATGGTCCCTTAAGTCTTGGCTTAAAAAGAGACCACTTCAGGAAGACTTGTTTCCCCATACCCAACTCAGTATGCTTCATGCTCTGCTAAATCTTCTTCCTTGTCTGAAGTTCTAAGGGGTAGAGTGGGTGGTTTGTTGTTTTGGGTTTTTTTCCCATTGTATTTCTCCACCACCCACCCGGACACTATATGACACTGAGCTGAATAAAAAGCACGTGAATTCTTTCCTCTTTCTCCACCGACAATGTCACCCATCACCACACCCTGTTAATTCAACCTGATTGAGAACAAGAGATCTGGACATGGGCCGCCTGGGTTTGAATCATGACTCTGCCACTTACCAGTTGAGAGACCTTGGTTAAATCTAACCTTGCCAAGCCTTTGTTTCCTCATCGGTAAAATGCAGCCAGCCATAGGGCCTCAGAGTAATTGTAAGAGGTCAATGAGAAAATGCTTGTAAAGTGCTGAACCCAGTGCCTGGTACGTTCAGCAAATGTTGTTAGCTGCAAAAATAACTGAACTCAATGCTCCATTCACCACAGAACCTTTCCTCCCCTCATTACCCACTGTCCATGACGGCGGGCTGCAGCCCATGGGGTTGCAAAGAGTCAGACATGACTGAGCGAGTAATTGCATATGATGGCTGGTGTTCCATAGCACACACTCTGAGACATGCCTGCCTCGGCTGACCCTCCTGCTATTGAACAGGTGAGGGAGGCGAGGCCAGAAGGAGCAGAAGAAAGAGCCATGACCCTCAGAGTGAGATGCAGGGGTGTGTCTGCGTCTGTGTCTCAGCCTGTGCAGCCAAGTCCGTGGCCACCTGATGGCCCAGGAGCCAGTTCAGCAACCCTCCCAGGTTAGCACCAGGCCCCAGAGGGCCCACAGTCTTCACATTGGAGCAGCCTGAGCATAAGTTTGGTTTCCCAAAGCCCCCTGGGGTGCCTAAGGCATGTTTGTGCAGGAGTTGAAGGGATTTGTTTCTTTGCTTGATGGGGGTAGAGAGGTGCCTGGAGGCAAGAAGAAGGAAGGAGGCATTCATTCAAGCCTTGGAGCTAGTGCTCTCTGCTTCCAGGAGGCTGGGTGGTTGCTCTTGCTCTGTTGGGCTTCACAGCCTTCTTAAACCATCTTCAAAGAGGGAATGCATATGTATCCCTGCCTGGCGCAGGATTTTTCAGTCCCCGAAGCACGTGTACTTAGATGATCTCACTTGATCTCTTAGTTGCCCAAACTGTGAGCAGAATAAGGGTCTTCCCAACATGGCTGCAGAGAAGGCAATGGCACCCCACTCCAGTACTCTTGCCTGGAAAATCCCATGGATGGAGGAGCCTGGTAAGCTGCAGTCCATGGGGATCACTAAGAGTCAGACACGACTGAGCGACTTCACTTTCACTTTTCACTTTCATGCATTGGAGAAGGAAATGGCAACCCACTCCAGTGTTCTTGCCTAGAGAATCTCATGGACGGAGGAGCCTGGTAGGCTACAGTCCATGGGGTCGCACAGAATTGGACACAACTGAAGCGACTTAGCAGCAGCAGCAACATGGCTGATGATAAAATTGAGGCTCAGAAAAGGCAACTACTTTGCCTAAGGTCACAGAGTGGGTGTGTGGCCATACTGAGGCTGGAGCCCAGGTCTCCTGGCTTGCCACCCAGTACTCTTACTATTCCACCTGGCTGTTGATCAAGGCAGGCAGCAGAATGTTCTCTGTGGTGTCAGAGACCCAAGTCCTTTAAGCAAATAACTCTAGGCCCATAAACATATGAAAAGATATTTATGCTNCCCATGTTTCCAGCTCCAGCCAGCAGACCACTGTTCCCCCAGTATTTCCTCAAATCCTCTCCCCTCCCTTGTCCCAGTCCCAATCTAGAAGCCTCAGAGTCAAGACCTCAAGTGACTGCCCTCTGCTGACATCCAGGCTCTCATCTCCCAGGCCTATGCCCCTTCAGTCCATGGTGTCTGTGAATCTCCATGCTCTACCTCAGCTCCTGGCCTTTGCACATGCCATTTCTCCTGCCCTCTTCCCATGTTTAATGGTCCCTTAAGTCTTGGCTTAAAAAGAGACCACTTCAGGAAGACTTGTTTCCCCATACCCAACTCAGTATGCTTCATGCTCTGCTAAATCTTCTTCCTTGTCTGAAGTTCTAAGGGGTAGAGTGGGTGGTTTGTTGTTTTGGGTTTTTTTCCCATTGTATTTCTCCACCACCCACCCGGACACTATATGACACTGAGCTGAATAAAAAGCACGTGAATTCTTTCCTCTTTCTCCACCGACAATGTCACCCATCACCACACCCTGTTAATTCAACCTGATTGAGAACAAGAGATCTGGACATGGGCCGCCTGGGTTTGAATCATGACTCTGCCACTTATCAGTTGAGAGACCTTGGTTAAATCTAACCTTGCCAAGCCTTTGTTTCCTCATCGGTAAAATGCAGCCAGCCATAGGGCCTCAGAGTAATTGTAAGAGGTCAATGAGAAAATGCTTGTAAAGTGCTGAACCCAGTGCCTGGTACGTTCAGCAAATGTTGTTAGCTGCAAAAATAACTGAACTCAATGCTCCATTCACCACAGAACCTTTCCTCCCCTCATTACCCACTGTCCATGACGGCGGGCTGCAGCCCATGGGGTTGCAAAGAGTCAGACATGACTGAGCGAGTAATTGCATATGATGGCTGGTGTTCCATAGCACACACTCTGAGACATGCCTGCCTCGGCTGACCCTCCTGCTATTGAACAGGTGAGGGAGGCGAGGCCAGAAGGAGCAGAAGAAAGAGCCATGACCCTCAGAGTGAGATGCAGGGGTGTGTCTGCGTCTGTGTCTCAGCCTGTGCAGCCAAGTCCGTGGCCACCTGATGGCCCAGGAGCCAGTTCAGCAACCCTCCCAGGTTAGCACCAGGCCCCAGAGGGCCCACAGTCTTCACATTGGAGCAGCCTGAGCATAAGTTTGGTTTCCCAAAGCCCCTTGGGGTGCCTAAGGCATGTTTGTGCAGGAGTTGAAGGGATTTGTTTCTTTGCTTGATGGGGGTAGAGAGGTGCCTGGAGGCAAGAAGAAGGAAGGAGGCATTCATTCAAGCCTTGGAGCTAGTGCTCTCTGCTTCCAGGAGGCTGGGTGGTTGCTCTTGCTCTGTTGGGCTTCACAGCCTTCTTAAACCATCTTCAAAGAGGGAATGCATATGTATCCCTGCCTGGCGCAGGATTTTTCAGTCCCCGAAGCACGTGTACTTAGATGATCTCACTTGATCTCTTAGTTGCCCAAACTGTGAGCAGAATAAGGGTCTTCCCAACATGGCTGCAGAGAAGGCAATGGCACCCCACTCCAGTACTCTTGCCTGGAAAATCCCATGGATGGAGGAGCCTGGTAAGCTGCAGTCCATGGGGATCACTAAGAGTCAGACACGACTGAGCGACTTCACTTTCACTTTTCACTTTCATGCATTGGAGAAGGAAATGGCAACCCACTCCAGTGTTCTTGCCTAGAGAATCTCATGGACGGAGGAGCCTGGTAGGCTACAGTCCATGGGGTCGCANGTATGATCCAGCAGTGCAGCTACCAGCCCCCTTTACAAATGGGGAAACCTAGCCCCTGAAGGTTGGTAGGTCACTGGCCTGAGGTCACACTACTAGACAGTGAGGGGCCAGAGTGCAACCCCAGCAGTCCAAGGCCAGAGCTTGCACTTTCAAGCTCATTGCTAAGTACATCCGCAGGTAGAAATGCACATATGTTAAAATTAACTAAAAAAATTTTTAAAAACAACAATTGCACCCAGAGCGCAGGGCTCAGCCAGAGGCCGTACAGGCAAACCCTATTTAAACCCATTTAACAAGGAGCCTCTTAATGATCTCATTAGCCCAGACAAGACCCTTAGGAAACTTGAGGCGAGGCCCTGCTTTTAAATGGGGCTTCTTTGAAGTGGCCACCACCTGAAGCAGCCACCTGAGAGAGTGGAAACAAAGCCAGCCTGTAAGGCCTGCGCCCGCTCGGGCTGGCGCCATGGGGCTGCTCACACGGCAGGACTTGGCCTCTGTGTGGCCCAGGATGCCCTTCGGGTTTCCATTAGCTCGCTCCCAGCCGCCCTCCCCATAGGCTCGTTCGGAGGGGCGACCTGGCTGGCCGCACATGAGGTCATGCGTTACGATGGGGACAGCCAGAAGGGACCTGTGGCCTTCTCTGGGCCTCACCTTCTGAGGTCTGGACTTCCAGACTCCTCTGAACCCTGGCCTAGATCATGACAAGAGATGCCCTAAGTGTGGGCTCACTCTGACCCCTGGCTCAGCCTCCACCTCCTGTATCCTCCAGTTCCTTTCATCAGTTCTCTGTTTCGCTCTCTCTTTTAATTCTTTTTCTTAAATTAAAAAAAAAAATGTTTTATTTGGCTGCACCGGTCTTAGCTGCGGCATACCAGATCTTCAATCTTTGTTGCAGCCTGAAGAATCTTTGGTTGTGGCATGTGAATTTGCGCATGTAGGATCTAGTTCCCTAACCAGGAATCAAATCTGGGCCCCCTATATTGGGAGCATGGAGTCTTAGCCACTGGACCACCAGGGAAATCCCCTGATCAGTTCTCTTGTTTCTAGGCTGACACCCCCCTTCCCTTCCAGCCGCCCCAGCTCTGATTTCTCCACAACCCCCTCCAGGACGGATGCCTGATCTGCCACAAGAGCATCTGTGGAGACCCCAACCAGACATTCCCCCTTCCACATGGATGTCTGTTTCTTGGGCCAGCTCTAGGTTCTCGGGGCTCCCTCTCCCTCTGGCTGCATCCAACATGAAATGGGGGGAGGGTCAGCATCCCAGCAGGACCTGGCCACATGTGTTGAAGCTGCCCCAGCCAAATCTGAGGGTGACTGACCTTCTGAGAAACGAGCACCCAGCCCATTGTTCCGCCACAGGGTGCAAACTCCAGACAGGAAGAAGGAAGAGATTCACCTTTCCAGAACTACACGCCGAGCCCTCCCAGCAGGCTGTGGCTGAGGCCCTGCCTATTAATAGTCAAGCAGCTGTTTGCCTCCCTGAATGAGACTCTTTATTGCAAGCTGCGTTGACAAAACAGATCCCGCTCCTTCCTGCCCAGAATATTTGGGGGTGGAGGGGCCGCAGGGAGATGTTCCTTCCTTCCAGGGAAGTTGAGAAGGTCAGCAGTGGGAAAGACCTTGACGGTGACCCCCTCTCAGCACTTGGGAGGCCAAAACCAAGCTCATTACCACCGTTTCCTTCGCCCTCACCCATGTTTCCAGCTCCAGCCAGCAGACCACTGTTCCCCCAGTATTTCCTCAAATCCTCTCCCCTCCCTTGTCCCAGTCCCAATCTAGAAGCCTCAGAGTCAAGACCTCAAGTGACTGCCCTCTGCTGACATCCAGGCTCTCATCTCCCAGGGCTATGCCCCTTCAGTCCATGGTGTCTGTGAATCTCCATGCTCTACCTCAGCTCCTGGCCTTTGCACATGCCATTTCTCCTGCCCTCTTCCCATGTTTAATGGTCCCTTAAGTCTTGGCTTAAAAAGAGACCACTTCAGGAAGACTTGTTTCCCCATACCCAACTCAGTATGCTTCATGCTCTGCTAAATCTTCTTCCTTGTCTGAAGTTCTAAGGGGTAGAGTGGGTGGTTTGTTGTTTTGGGTTTTTTTCCCATTGTATTTCTCCACCACCCACCCGGACACTATATGACACTGAGCTGAATAAAAAGCACGTGAATTCTTTCCTCTTTCTCCACCGACAATGTCACCCATCACCACACCCTGTTAATTCAACCTGATTGAGAACAAGAGATCTGGATATGGGCCGCCTGGGTTTGAATCATGACTCTGCCACTTATCAGTTGAGAGACCTTGGTTAAATCTAACCTTGCCAAGCCTTTGTTTCCTCATCGGTAAAATGCAGCCAGCCATAGGGCCTCAGAGTAATTGTAAGAGGTCAATGAGAAAATGCTTGTAAAGTGCTGAACCCAGTGCCTGGTACGTTCAGCAAATGTTGTTAGCTGCAAAAATAACTGAACTCAATGCTCCATTCACCACAGAACCTTTCCTCCCCTCATTACCCACTGTCCATGACGGCGGGCTGCAGCCCATGGGGTTGCAAAGAGTCAGACATGACTGAGCGAGTAATTGCATATGATGGCTGGTGTTCCATAGCACACACTCTGAGACATGCCTGCCTCGGCTGACCCTCCTGCTATTGAACAGGTGAGGGAGGCGAGGCCAGAAGGAGCAGAAGAAAGAGCCATGACCTTCAGAGTGAGATGCAGGGGTGTGTCTGCGTCTGTGTCTCAGCCTGTGCAGCCAAGTCCGTGGCCACCTGATGGCCCAGCAGCCAGTTCAGCAACCCTCCCAGGTTAGCACCAGGCCCCAGAGGGCCCACAGTCTTCACATTGGAGCAGCCTGAGCATAAGTTTGGTTTCCCAAAGCCCCCTGGGGTGCCTAAGGCATGTTTGTGCAGGAGTTGAAGGGATTTGTTTCTTTGCTTGATGGGGGTAGAGAGGTGCCTGGAGGCAAGAAGAAGGAAGGAGGCATTCATTCAAGCCTTGGAGCTAGTGCTCTCTGCTTCCAGGAGGCTGGGTGGTTGCTCTTGCTCTGTTGGGCTTCACAGCCTTCTTAAACCATCTTCAAAGAGGGAATGCATATGTATCCCTGCCTGGCGCAGGATTTTTCAGTCCCCGAAGCACGTGTACTTAGACGATCTCACTTGATCTCTTAGTTGCCCAAACTGTGAGCAGAATAAGGGTCTTCCCAACATGGCTGCAGAGAAGGCAATGGCACCCCACTCCAGTACTCTTGCCTGGAAAATCCCATGGATGGAGGAGCCTGGTAAGCTGCAGTCCATGGGGATCACTAAGAGTCAGACACGACTGAGCGACTTCACTTTCACTTTTCACTTTCATGCATTGGAGAAGGAAATGGCAACCCACTCCAGTGTTCTTGCCTAGAGAATCTCATGGACGGAGGAGCCTGGTAGGCTACAGTCCATGGGGTCGCACAGAATTGGACACAACTGAAGCGACTTAGCAGCAGCAGCAACATGGCTGATGATAAAATTGAGGCTCAGAAAAGGCAACTACTTTGCCTAAGGTCACAGAGTGGGTGTGTGGCCATACTGAGGCTGGAGCCCAGGTCTCCTGGCTTGCCACCCAGTACTCTTACTATTCCACCTGGCTGTTGATCAAGGCAGGCAGCAGAATGTTCTCTGTGGTGTCAGAGACCCAAGTCCTTTAAGCAAATAACTCTAGGCCCATAAACATATGAAAAGATATTTATGCTTATAAGGATTCAGAAAAATACAAATTGAGACCTTTATGAGATATAATCTTACATCCACTAGATTGAAAAAAAAAAAAAGAACCCAACAATGCCAAATGCTGGCAAGGATGGGGATCAACCTGATGCTTTCTGTTAGAAGAAATGTCTGTGGGGTTAAGTGATTTGGAAAATGATCTGTTATTATATTTCATAAAGTTGAACAGTCACTTTCTCTGCAACCTAGCAAGTCTACTCTTAGAGATATATACTCCCAGGTATTTATTCACCAGTGCTTATCATTCTGACCCCACTGATTATTAAAATTTTGAAATAATTCCATGTTGCTATTAATAACCAACCAATATTGATTGATAAAGAGCTACTACTCTGAGTCTCTCCCCAGTCCCTTGACCATGTGACACTCTGTGCACTGGCTGCCCCAGCTCCTACCCTGGGGACCGCCCCACCAACCTCTCCAGGATCCAGCAACTACCAGGGTAACATCTGGCCTCTCAGAACACCTCCAAGACCAGGTTCCAGCTCCATGGCATTCATCCTGATTACTCAATGCCCTTATTTTTCCAGTTGTTTATTATTATGTACACCCTAGAGAAACTCTTTTCCACATTCATCAAGAGAAATGCACAGTTTATTCATAGCTCAATGTTCTTAGTAGAAATAACAACCACAATAACAAATCAACTATAAATAACTTGATGCACATGGACAGGAGATGCCCATCAGAGCTTCTTCCTCCAGCTGGGTCAGAGAAGCTGCTGGGGGCTCAGGCAGGGGGAGGAGCTGGGTCCACACTTAGTCGGGTCCAGGCCCCGTCTGATGGCCATGCTGGATAGCAGGTGCGAAGCAATCTCTCTGGGCCAGGTGCTCTGTGCCTTTGGATTGTATCTTATTTACCAGCGGAGGAGGCAGTTACTAGTCTGCATCCCATTTTACACGGAGGGAAACCAATATGTAGAAAAGAGGTAAGGTGCTTGTCCAAGGTCACACAGTGTGGAGCTGTGGTTTGTGCTCTTGTCTGTTTGATTCCAAAGCCCAAACTCTTCTCAAAAGAAAAAAAGCCTTTTATTTATATTGGAGTATAGCCAATTAACAATGTTTTGATAGGGACTCAAAGGAGCTCAGCCATACATATACGGGTATCCATTCTTCCCCAAACTCCCCTCCTGTCCAGGCTGCCATGAAACACTGAGCAGAGTTCCCTGTGCTGGACAGTAGGACCTTGAGCCCAAATTCTTCTTCACTACTGTGTGCCCATCATCGCAGACGGAGGTTCCTGGGATGTAAGATATTCTCCACTTGGGATCCCTAGCATCCATCCTAGAGCCTGACATATGGAATATCCTCACCACAGAGACTCAATACAATCAATCAATTGATCAATCAATCATCCTGTTGTGTCTGACCTCAGCCTCTGGGCTGGGCCTCACTGTTTGCTTACCACTTGCTGGGTCCCTCGAATTCAGGCCATTTCTGCCCTGACTCTTTTGCTTCCTGATCTCCTGGTTTTGAACAGGGAGTTTTGAGACATGTCTTCGCTGAGAGGCCCCTCTGAATCTTTTATGTATGTATTTATTTATTTATTTATTTGGCTGTGTCGAGTTTTAGTTGGGATGCGAGGGCTTAGTTGCTCCACAGCATGTGGGATCTTAGTTCCCTGTGAAGGAAAAAGTGAAAGTGTTAGTTGTTCAAGAATACTGACTGGAGTGGGTAGCCATTCCTTTCTCCAGGGAATCTTCCTGATTCAGGGATCGAACTCAGGTCTCCTGCATTGCAGACAGATTCTTCACCATCTGAGCCACCAGGAAAGCCCCTCAAACAGGTGTTCCCCTGCACCTGAATTCTTAACCACTGGACCACCAGGGAGGTCCCATACTTCCAAATCTTTAAAAACAAAGAATGTGATGCTAGCCACACATGCCTTCATTCTCAAAACATTGATTGAGCATCTACTGTATGCAAAGCCCTGAGTTGAGCTTGGAGGAAACAACATTGACCAGACATGGTCCCTGATTTCTGAAGCTCAAAGCCTGCCCTGGATGACCCTGACCCTGAAACCACATCTCCCAGAGTAGCAGGTGCTGAAAATGAAACACACACCCAGCTCCGTGGCCCTTCACCGCAGCCAACTGGTAAATCAAAGTGTCAGGCACTACAGGGCTGGTTTGGGTGTTCTGTCTCCCATCTGACCTTTTGCCTAAGGAAGAATTTGCTTTTGCTCCAGGAAGAGAAGTGTGGTTGTGGGGAGTTCAGTGTGCTCATTTATTTGTTTTGGTTTCCTTAATTCAATCTCTTTAACAAATAAAAATAAAGATAGTGTGTTTGCCCAAACAGTGGCAGGCCCCCTCTGAGATGTTATTATTACACTTTCCAGAATTAGAATCACACCATCACTGCTAATGGCCTAGGTGCCCGGGGCAGTGGAAGAGAACCAGGTGAGGGTAGGAGCCTGGGTTCCCCGCCTAGCTCTGCCAATAATTGATGTTGAAAAAGTCGTTTCACCTCCTCCCACCTCATCTCCCTCCTTCATGAAATGAGAGGGCTGAACACACTCATAAAGACTGAACTTTCACATTTACTCTCTCATTTTGCCTTTGTAATATCCTATGAGGAAGGCATTTTGATCCCTGTTTTGTTGATGGAGAAATTAAAACAGAAAAGACAGGAGAGTCCAGGTGACCCAATCAATCAGAGGCAGAGACAGGACTCACATCCAGGCTCCCAACCCTTGCCTGGCATCCTATTTTCTTCACCAAGTTTCTGGTACTAGAGTAACGTCCAGATGCCTTTAAAGATCTTAAGAATATGTCAAGGGATCTTGACCGTGGGGCTCTGCAGACACAGAATATAAGAACCTGCTCAGTTTGATCTATATGAAATCCTTGTTTTATTCAGTGGACTGTGGAATCCTTGATTCTCCCAGTGCCCGTATGACCATAAACACAAACACAAGCACGGGTATAGTCACATGGCCATGCAACATTACTGGACAGACAATCAGATGGTGCAAAAATGTAATTTTTAGTTGTTTTAGATTATCACTGGAATGAATATTTAAAAAGTCGTACAGAACTGGTGGAATGACCACCCCAATTCTGAGATTTTGTCAGGCTGCCTCCATGTCTTTGAAAAACCCCTCCCAGTTCTAACATTCTTTGAGTCTCCCTGGTAACCATCTGCTGGTGGAAATGACAATTAAGCTGTTCAGCAGCCTTGTTCACTTAGTTCCCCCATTATGGCTCTGTGCCAGGGTCAAGAAGGCCTGAATTTATCCACCTGCAGCAACGTGCCAAGGGAAGAGGAAACCTTCCAAGGTTAGGGATATATGTCTCAAAATACCGAGTACAACAGGCCTAAGCCTGGGTGGATATCATTCACTCATCCACCACCCCCCCATTCACGAATCCATCATTCTTAGAACATTCACTCCTGCCTGCTATATTCCAGGTCCTGAATTTTGGAGAGACAAGATAACGTAGGAAAGCAAAAAGAAGGTTTATCATTGTGTGTATAATGTGCCACTATCAATGTCATGTAAATACATATATGTATATACTCAGCAGTAATGTTGCTTCCTCCTAGGAATCTAAGGGAGGGCTGGGAAGCTGGAAGACTTACTTTTCTCTGCATCCTTTTTGTACCTTTACAATTTTGCATTATGAATATGTACTGCCTACTCCAGAAATCAGTTTCGAGGTAAAAAGTGTTCCTGACTGCCATCCCAGTGCTCTGGTCATCTGAGCAGGCTGAAACCTCCATCCGCGGTGGTAATGGTGTCAGTGGTAGTGCTTCGGGGTCAGTAAGTAGGATGAATAAATAGGCATCTTCTGGCCTTGTTGACTACAGCTCTGTGGCCTCATCCAAGAGGCTACTGACCTGAGAGGGCTCTGCCCACCCACTCCCAGCTTGATCCCACCCCCACAGGGTGCTGTACCCAGGATGGAGGTAACAGGGGTAACCCGTCTTCTGTGGCCTCAAGAGACCCGTTTGTGTGGGCGTCATGTGGTCACGTGTGAGTGAAAGTCACCCGGCCCGTGTGCCCCTTCCTTTCCCCAACAAATATTTCCCTTGGAACCATCAGATGCCCTCCCAAGTCTGCTGGCACGCTGAATGGGCTGCTTTCGGCTGCTGTGGTGTGCATGCTCCCTCCTCTCCTGCCAGAACCAGGAATGTTACTCACTCACATCCCTGCCTCCAGAGCTGCTGAGCGTGGCCCAGGACCCAGGGGTGGTAGATCTGGATTCCCATGTTCCAGTTCCTCCAAGGGCACAGCTCCACTCTGAGATGTACCAGTACTTAGACTGGAGGAGACTGTGTTGATCCCTTTGGGCCAGACAAGGCAGGGGAAGACTCACTGGATGGGTCTCAGGGGTCAACTTCTCCAGAGACTTTTCTCAGTGAGAACTCCTTGGGGGCCTCAGTACTGCGTGCCACTGCCCTCCCCCCCACCACCTCCAGAGAAGTGGAGACTGTCCTCATCCCTAGTTTGTTATTTATTTTTATTTTTGGCTGCCCTGTGAGCCTTGCAGGATCTCAGTTCCCCAACCAGGGATTGAACCCTCCCCACGGCAGTGAAAGTACCGAGTCCTAACCACTAGTTGTTGTTGTTGTTCAGTCACTAAATTGTCCAACTCTTTGCAAGCCTGTGGACTGCAGCACGCCAGGCTTCCCTGTCCTTCGCTATCTCCTAGCATATGCTCAAACTCATGTCCATTGAGTCAGCGATGCCATCCAACCATGTCATCCTCTGTCACTCCCTTCTCCTCCTGCCTTCAATCTTCCCCAGCATCAGGATCTTTTCCAGTGAGTAGGCTCTTCACTTCAGGTGGCCAGAGTATTGGAGCTTCAGCTTCAGCATCAGTCCTATGAATATTTAGGGTTGATTTTCTTTAGGATTGAATTCCCCTTCATCCCAATTTTAAAAGTGAGGAAGCTGGAACCCAGAGGTAAAGTAACTTCCGCCCAAGTTCACCTAGCCCATAAACCTCTCAGGTTGAATTCAGCCCAGGTCGGCCCAGCTGGAAAAGCCACCCACCTCTCACTCCACCATGAGGCCTCCCGAGGGAACACTACACTGGAGAAGCAGGCTCAGCTTCTACAGCCACCAGAAGCCCAGACCACAGAGGAAGAGACTGATGCTGCTGGTTATATTAAAATGTAAAACCCTTGTGCATCAGGACTTCATAAATAAAGCGAAAAAACAAGCCACTGACTGGCATAAGACAGTAACAGCAGACCCAGGATTAGAGCTGTCACAGATCAATGAGAACAACACAAACAAACCAAGGAAACACAGGCTACGAAGGCAATTCATGGGAGCGGAAATCCAGAAGACCCATGAAACGATGAAAATCTTTCAGCTCCAATGATCAGAGACACACAGACTAAGAAATATAAAGGAGAGGCATTTGGCCCCTCTCAGACTGACATAAATTCCAAAGTCTGATGATTGCAGCTTAAGCCTAGATGGGGCATGGGAGAAACTAGCCAGACTCTCAGATTCTAGGATGTCCACAGCTGTGTGGTTTGTACGGCCCAAAACTGGAAACAAATGCCCACCAGCCAAAGAAAAGATTAATAAGTTGTGGTACCTAGAGTGAAAAGGATTAGAACAGTGATAATGTACTCTGCAGAACTCTGCACATTCACATGGATAAATTTCAAACAAAATGTTGAACAAAAACACGTTGCAGAAGGCAATGTACAATATTATATCATTTACGAAAACTTGAAAAATCTGCAAAGGAAAACTTTATGTGTTTTATGAATACATACATACATAGCATAAATATGAAACATGTACAGGAATGATTCACAGCAACCTCACGGAATGCAGTGGGGACCCTCCGAGAGGGCTGAGGTGGTGGGCAGGGGTAGGGAAATGGGCTGGGAAGCCCCGGTTTATTTGTGATGTCATGCTTCACAATCTAGGTCCCTGGGAACATGATATGTATTTGGCCCTGTATTTCTTCATGTTAAATGTTTTATAATAAAGAAAAGTAGGGAGCTGAAAGTTGCTCCAGGGTCAACTGTTTCCCAGGTCACTAATTTCTGTTAGAAAATCCCATCTGAAATGTATCCTAGTCATTGCTCCTAATTCTGCTCCTTCAGGATCCCATGTGAAAACCCAGCTATTGATGGCATCATCCAAATTGGCTCCTGCCCTCAGCAGGCTAATTGTGCAGGCTGGCAACTGCAGAGAGAAACCCGCATCTCCCAGCCACCCCTTCCATTGCCACCCTCCTCCACCCCCCATCAACCCTTCCAGCCCTCTCAGCAGATGGCTGCTCACACAGCATGTTCTTTTCTGTGGAAAATCCTTAAGAAGCCCAGAGGCAAAGGAGGCTCAAAAAAATTATGTTTGCCAGTGGTATTCTCTTTGCAGACTGTGGACCAGGCTCAGTAAGGGATACTCAGTGGGAGAAATGAGCTGGGAGTCATCAGGACATCTGTTGCTGAGTTTCTGTGTGACTCTGGGTAAGTGACACAACTTCTCTGAGCCTTGGTGTCTCCCCAGGTACACTGAGGGAGAAGCAAACCTAGGAGCTTCAGCAGGGACTGGGAGTTTTGTAACACACAGACGCTGGGGGCCCAGAATCAGAATTGCCTAAGGTGGGGCCCTAGAATCGTCTTTCTAAAGAATTTTCCGGTGATGCTGATGCCTGGGCAAGTCTGGGAATCCTTAGATGGTCACTCCAGGTTGGACGTCCACATCTGTGAGCAAACGCTAACCACCTTGCTTTTTCTCCCATCCCCAGTGCCTTCCCGCATCCTTGTTAATCATCACCCTGAATAGTTTATGCCAAAACAGGGTGCTGGGTGAGAATGAGGGAGCAGATGAGCTCTCAGAACACAGCCCCTCGCAGCCTCCCACTCCTTAGTAACTGCAGGGAAGCTGAGAAAGCAGGCGGGGAGGAGGGCAAGAACCCTACCCTCCACAGGGAAAGGAAGGGCTGGTGGTGGGGACCCGGCCCATCTGCCGAATTCCTGCCCCTCCACTCCAAGACCCAGCACCCCAGCTCCTAGACAAGATCCTTCCTTTTTTCCCCGCCTCCACCCCCAGAGAGGACAGGAGTCACTGCAAATCACAGAATTCTAGAACATCAGAGGCAGACCAGTGTTTTCCCAATTGTAGCCATTCACCGTCATCTTACTACCTGTACTATTATTTAATTGATACTTTCTTTTGCATTGACTCATTGCTTTTTTTTTTTTAACTTGAATGCCTACTTTAGCCCCACTCTAAGCAATAATATCTGTGAAATAACAGGTTTGATGTGCTAGTTATTTTTTTGGTCTAATACACTTTAAGATAAATACATAATGATTTCCATTTTTAAATGTCCATTTATTTCTCTCCACTCTTCAGAAACATCAAACCAGTCCATCCCTGTTGTTTTACAGAGATGCAGGGAGACGCAGGGAGAGGTGGCGTTTGCCACTGTTCACACCACCGGGTGGAACCTCATATTCCTACAGGCATACACACTGGAGAGACCAAGGGGTACATACCACAGTGGGGGGTGGCACGGGCTCCATGCACCCTGGTGACCTTGACCTTTAGAGAGACCTTCCTTTGGTTGTGCACTGCCCCCTCCTGGCCGGTCCTTCTGTAATGTGGCTCCACCTGGACAGAGCCACCTGGAGAGCGGGCCTAGCTGCATCTAATGATGCTGGGATGAGAAGATGGGATAGTCAGGGAAGGCATCACTGAGGAGGTGGAATTTGCCTTTGGCTTTGAAGGATGAACGGACTGGGATGAGCTTGAATGTCTATTAGGAAACTGTGATAGGTCCCATGGTCAGTGGTTCATCTGGGGGAGGTTTGGTAAGCAGAGGAGTAGTGTCATGCCAAATGTGGTGTGAAGAACAGACAAGGAAGGGGAACTTCCCTGGTGGTCTGGTGGCTAAGATTCTGTGCTCCCAGTGCAAGGAGACTGGGTTCAATCCCAGGTCAGGGAACTAGGTCCCCCTTGCCATATCTAAGATCCTTGGTGCAGCCAAATAAATAAATATTGTTTTAAAAGATAAATAAAAGGACAGGCAAGAAGAGAGTGACAGGGGAGAAGAGCATGAGGGCAGAGACTGCCTGGAGGGAAGAACAGTGTAGTGGTCCAAGACAAGAGGGATGGGGCCTACCTCTGCCCCTATCCCACTGGGGACCCTTCCAAGTCGGTCCCTACCACTGGGCTTGTACTTTTATGGACAAGAAGAGACAACTGAATTCCTTGCTCTCCAAGGACACTTTCAGTTCTGAGAAAGAGATCACATAGAGAAGAAATTATGCCAATGAGACTGTGGTTTGTTATAAGCCTTTGGGCAGTTAATCTGGCTTTAGCTATTAAACCCATGCATCTCCTCTGGCCCACTTTTGGTTCCATCTTACAAAAACTGAAGCTCCAGTCTGTACAAATGTATTTACTAGGCTGTTTTGACTGGCACTGTTGTCTCAGCCAAACAACTAGAAGGCACTAAACTGTATCATGGCATCTCCTGCCTCTGTCGATTGCCCCACCGGGGGCTGGCTAGGGCGCTCTGGCAGCCAGAGCCTGTCTAGGGCGTGCCACTCCCTGGCTGTGTGTGGCTGAGGCCTTGACCTCACTGAACCTCAGTTTTCTTACCTGAGGGCTGTTAGGGACTTCATTGGTGGTCTAGTGGGTAGGGCTCCACACTTCCACTGCAGGGGGTATGGGTTCATTCCTTGATCAGGGAACTAAGATCCTTCATGCTGTGCAGTGAACAAAACAAGAACAAAAACGGGGCTGATAACCAGCTCTATGCTTCCTACGGTGCATCCCATAGGCTCATGGTACCCACTCTACAGATGTGAGCTGCTACTATGACTCAAAAGCCCTTGGCAGAGCCAAACATCTGGAGAAACAGCTCTGATATGTTATTAACTGAAAAAGCAAGTTGTGGACTTTTGTGTTTAGCATGACCCCTTGTGTAAAACAAAAAAGAGAGAGTGGACTAGGGAACTGAAGCCAAGGATGCCTGTGTCTGTCTGCAAGGAAGTACATGAGGCCAGGCCCCTGAACTGGTTGAAGTGGGCTGAGTATAGCGAAAATTATTGAAAGCTCAGCCTCTCTGTACACTGGTGCCGAATCAAATCTCAGAGACAGCTTTGGGTGAAGCAGAAAAGGACAGCTTTATTGCTTTGCCAAGCAAAAGGAGACACACAGATTTCTGCCTTGAAAGACTATGTGTTCCAACCCAGGAGGATTTTTTTTTTTTGGCCGTGCAATCCAGCATGTGTAGTTCCGAGACCAGGGATCAAATTCACACCCCCTGCATTTGAAGCACAGAGTTTTAACCACTAGATGGCCAGGGAAGTCCCCAACCTGGGAGGAAGTGATGAAGGTGATATACCAGTGGTTCAAAGGTGAAGTCTCTGACATGTGAGCAGGGATTAATCTGATCTCAGGTGGCCTCCAATCTTGATGAGATTCTCTGGTCCCTTTAACTTTGCTGCTCCTCTCTTAATTGGCAGCCATTCAAATCTGCCCTTTGGAACTCAGGGAAAGTCATGGAAGCTGGAGTCTGGTCTATAAGAAACAGGAGACAAAAGGGACTTTGTACCTGGGAGCCCCACAGGGCCTCACTTGGGTGTCAGGAAATGGGATGGGTCCATGGCCATACCACCCAAAAGGTGCCTGATTGTGTCTGATCTCAGAAGTTAAGCAGAGTCAGGCCTGGTTAGTACTTAGATGGGAGGAAGTGGGCTGGAAATGAATGAAAGAGAGAAGATTAACTCAGTCTTTATATATCTATAAACTGTTTGACTTGTTACTTCAGTAATAGCTTTTCAATCTTTTGTAAGCTTTAAAAACTCCAATGAGACAGAAGGAACAAAGAAACAGAGAAAACTGTCATCCTAGAAGAGAGAAGAAAGCTGTGGGAAACCAGCTGGCCCAAGTGACTTGGCCCAGGGAGAACCCATGGTCACAGTAGATAAGGGGGCCAACTTTGGGTGCTGGAGGCAAAGAGTGCCTCTCTGGAGAGTGTTTGTGTTGGTTTTAGTCCAGTTTCTACAAAGAAGAAAAGATAATTTGAAGATCAGAGAGGGCAAGAGATTAGCCCAAGGTCACACAGCAGTGCCAGGTCACAAAAAGCAATTTCCTGACTCCTGGCCCAGGAGCCTCTTCCTCATATTGAACTACCTCCCACCTCTGTGCAGGAGCCACTTTTGCTGGGAAAATAAGGGAGTAGAGTCCCACCTGTTTAGCTTCCTTCCCTTCTACTAACATTCATTCATTCACTCATTTCCTGAGTGCCCTGCTCAAGAAGTCAAAATAACCCAGGCATATTGCTTACCCTACCCAAGAGTCACTCACAGTTGAGTGGCCTGGAAGCTTCTGGCTTCTAACACTAAGAAAGACATCTTTTTCTAAGTGGGAGAAAAATGCTCTGAGGCCAGTTTTGTGTGTGTTTTGTTCTTTTTTTTTTTTTTCTTTTTAATGCACTGTTTTGTTTGTTGATGCCTTAATTGTTGCCATGTTATATTTTATCAGTTTAATGTTTTGATTTTATGCTTGGGCCCCCAAGGCAATTCAGTGAAGGGTATGATTTGGAAAATCAAGGAAGTAAAGAAATTGTCCACAGAAGAGGCAGCCTCCCAGGAGCCAAGGACAAAGCATAAGTGCCTAAAATGAATTTTATTAGGAACAAAACAAAAACAAACACCCTGTTGCCAGACAAAAGGTATTAGACTGTCTTAGTTTGATTTTTGTTTAATTTAATACCAAGTCTCTGTTTCTCCCAAGGTCATACAAGGACAGAAGACTCAGTTTCTTCTCCACTGACTTGTAGAAGCCTCCCACATTTCTGATTCTCGGTCTATATTCACATGTGCCCCGTCTGCTCTGCCCTCCTCTCTTCTTCAGGAGGCAGGCTGTAACCACCCTCTCATTGGCCAGTATTTATGGATTAAGGTTGGGAATAATGCAGCCAATAAGAGAATCACCAGTTTGCCTTCAAGGAGTTTACATTCTACTAAGGCAGGCATTCCTAACTGGGGCCATAATGCCCCAAGGGGCTGAAACTGGTTCTTGGAAGCGTTAAAAAAAAACATTGATCTTCCTAATGATTTACATGTTTATCACCCTGTTTGCCTTCTCAGTGAGTAGCCCCACTAGCCACCCAATCAGTGGCCAGGGCATAGTCATCAATTTGAGTTGCCAATCCTCTCTGAGCTCAGGCTCCTGGTAATTGACCTTGTGGCTGCCCAGTCCATGAAGGCTTCCACTCTTTCCCTGAAAATGGACTGCATCTGTCTTCACTTTCCACATTGCCCAGCCTAGATGCCAGGGCCCAAAGTTTAGGCATCTATTTTGCCAACATATTGAACCCCTATGCCCTTTTCTACACCCATCTGGCACAGCCCTGGGCCTGGATAAACCTCACCCAGGACTTTCCCCTGCTTGTACGTGGGTTGGTGAGCCACAGTGGGGAAATCCCCCAGCCAACAGGACAGGACACACTAGGGTTGTCAACACTGTCAGGAATTTGAAATTTTGTGGGCAAGTNTGGGTAGGGCTCCACACTTCCACTGCAGGGGGTATGGGTTCATTCCTTGATCAGGGAACTAAGATCCTTCATGCTGTGCAGTGAACAAAACAAGAACAAAAACGGGGCTGATAACCAGCTCTATGCTTCCTACGGTGCATCCCATAGGCTCATGGTACCCACTCTACAGATGTGAGCTGCTACTATGACTCAAAAGCCCTTGGCAGAGCCAAACATCTGGAGAAACAGCTCTGATATGTTATTAACTGAAAAAGCAAGTTGTGGACTTTTGTGTTTAGCATGACCCCTTGTGTAAAACAAAAAAGAGAGAGTGGACTAGGGAACTGAAGCCAAGGATGCCTGTGTCTGTCTGCAAGGAAGTACATGAGGCCAGGCCCCTGAACTGGTTGAAGTGGGCTGAGTATAGCGAAAATTATTGAAAGCTCAGCCTCTCTGTACACTGGTGCCGAATCAAATCTCAGAGACAGCTTTGGGTGAAGCAGAAAAGGACAGCTTTATTGCTTTGCCAAGCAAAAGGAGACACACAGATTTCTGCCTTGAAAGACTATGTGTTCCAACCCAGGAGGATTTTTTTTTTTTGGCCGTGCAATCCAGCATGTGTAGTTCCGAGACCAGGGATCAAATTCACACCCCCTGCATTTGAAGCACAGAGTTTTAACCACTAGATGGCCAGGGAAGTCCCCAACCTGGGAGGAAGTGATGAAGGTGATATACCAGTGGTTCAAAGGTGAAGTCTCTGACATGTGAGCAGGGATTAATCTGATCTCAGGTGGCCTCCAATCTTGATGAGATTCTCTGGTCCCTTTAACTTTGCTGCTCCTCTCTTAATTGGCAGCCATTCAAATCTGCCCTTTGGAACTCAGGGAAAGTCATGGAAGCTGGAGTCTGGTCTATAAGAAACAGGAGACAAAAGGGACTTTGTACCTGGGAGCCCCACAGGGCCTCACTTGGGTGTCAGGAAATGGGATGGGTCCATGGCCATACCACCCAAAAGGTGCCTGATTGTGTCTGATCTCAGAAGTTAAGCAGAGTCAGGCCTGGTTAGTACTTAGATGGGAGGAAGTGGGCTGGAAATGAATGAAAGAGAGAAGATTAACTCAGTCTTTATATATCTATAAACTGTTTGACTTGTTACTTCAGTAATAGCTTTTCAATCTTTTGTAAGCTTTAAAAACTCCAATGAGACAGAAGGAACAAAGAAACAGAGAAAACTGTCATCCTAGAAGAGAGAAGAAAGCTGTGGGAAACCAGCTGGCCCAAGTGACTTGGCCCAGGGAGAACCCATGGTCACAGTAGATAAGGGGGCCAACTTTGGGTGCTGGAGGCAAAGAGTGCCTCTCTGGAGAGTGTTTGTGTTGGTTTTAGTCCAGTTTCTACAAAGAAGAAAAGATAATTTGAAGATCAGAGAGGGCAAGAGATTAGCCCAAGGTCACACAGCAGTGCCAGGTCACAAAAAGCAATTTCCTGACTCCTGGCCCAGGAGCCTCTTCCTCATATTGAACTACCTCCCACCTCTGTGCAGGAGCCACTTTTGCTGGGAAAATAAGGGAGTAGAGTCCCACCTGTTTAGCTTCCTTCCCTTCTACTAACATTCATTCATTCACTCATTTCCTGAGTGCCCTGCTCAAGAAGTCAAAATAACCCAGGCATATTGCTTACCCTACCCAAGAGTCACTCACAGTTGAGTGGCCTGGAAGCTTCTGGCTTCTAACACTAAGAAAGACATCTTTTTCTAAGTGGGAGAAAAATGCTCTGAGGCCAGTTTTGTGTGTGTTTTGTTCTTTTTTTTTTTTTTCTTTTTAATGCACTGTTTTGTTTGTTGATGCCTTAATTGTTGCCATGTTATATTTTATCAGTTTAATGTTTTGATTTTATGCTTGGGCCCCCAAGGCAATTCAGTGAAGGGTATGATTTGGAAAATCAAGGAAGTAAAGAAATTGTCCACAGAAGAGGCAGCCTCCCAGGAGCCAAGGACAAAGCATAAGTGCCTAAAATGAATTTTATTAGGAACAAAACAAAAACAAACACCCTGTTGCCAGACAAAAGGTATTAGACTGTCTTAGTTTGATTTTTGTTTAATTTAATACCAAGTCTCTGTTTCTCCCAAGGTCATACAAGGACAGAAGACTCAGTTTCTTCTCCACTGACTTGTAGAAGCCTCCCACATTTCTGATTCTCGGTCTATATTCACATGTGCCCCGTCTGCTCTGCCCTCCTCTCTTCTTCAGGAGGCAGGCTGTAACCACCCTCTCATTGGCCAGTATTTATGGATTAAGGTTGGGAATAATGCAGCCAATAAGAGAATCACCAGTTTGCCTTCAAGGAGTTTACATTCTACTAAGGCAGGCATTCCTAACTGGGGCCATAATGCCCCAAGGGGCTGAAACTGGTTCTTGGAAGCGTTAAAAAAAAACATTGATCTTCCTAATGATTTACATGTTTATCACCCTGTTTGCCTTCTCAGTGAGTAGCCCCACTAGCCACCCAATCAGTGGCCAGGGCATAGTCATCAATTTGAGTTGCCAATCCTCTCTGAGCTCAGGCTCCTGGTAATTGACCTTGTGGCTGCCCAGTCCATGAAGGCTTCCACTCTTTCCCTGAAAATGGACTGCATCTGTCTTCACTTTCCACATTGCCCAGCCTAGATGCCAGGGCCCAAAGTTTAGGCATCTATTTTGCCAACATATTGAACCCCTATGCCCTTTTCTACACCCATCTGGCACAGCCCTGGGCCTGGATAAACCTCACCCAGGACTTTCCCCTGCTTGTACGTGGGTTGGTGAGCCACAGTGGGGAAATCCCCCAGCCAACAGGACAGGACACACTAGGGTTGTCAACACTGTCAGGAATTTGAAATTTTGTGGGCAAGTTTGCTCCTCTGAATGCACACTCTCCTCCTTCCTTCAAACGCCTCACCACCTCTCCCTCACTCTCAGCAGACCTTGCCTCCCACTTTGCAGAAAAAATAGAAGCTGAAGATGAAATCTCCCTTAACATCCCACTACAAACCTACATCTACATCTGCACCCATCCTCTCTTTGTTCCCTCTTTTGGTTTTAGAGAAGTCATCCCTCCTTCTTTCCAAGACCAGCCCTTCCACCTACGCGCCTGATCCCATCCCCTTGCGTATGCTCGTGAACATCGCTCACTGTTTGCCTCCCCTCTTTCCCACACCCTTAATTAATCTCTCCCCTTGATCTGCCATCAGCCTGAAAACAAACTCAGGTCTCTTCCACCTTCTAACATACCTCCCCTCCCCCAACACACACACACACATGTACATACACACAGAGCCATCACAACATCTCTCTCCTCTCCGTCACACAGATGCTTCTGAAAAGACCCCCTGCCTCCCTCACCCCTCCTTCACTCATCAGATCGCTGCCATCTGACCCTCTCCATCACTTTGCACAAACAGTATTCCCTAAAACCAGCATCAACAGTCCCCATGACTGTCAATAACTGGAGCCACTGGTCCCATCCTCATCCTTCTGACCTCTCAGAGCATTGCCCCTTGACTTATCCCACTTTCCCAAAACTCTCAGCTTCCTTCCCTTGGCTTCCTTCCCTATGTCCACTCTCCTGGGTTTTCTCCCACCTCTTGGGCCCTCCTTCGCAGCCTCTGCAGGTACACCCTCATTTTCACCGCCACAACCTGTGGGTGTGCCTCACAGCTCCATCCTGGGGCACTTTCTCTTCTCTCTGGCCAATCTGGGCCTCACCCACAGCCATGTGATCATCTGTCTCCTGACAACTTCCCATCCTCGTGTGTTTCCAAACCCAGGCCTATTCAACATCTACCTCCGGGGTCCCAAAGGTCTTTCAAGCTCAACACGTCTAAAGTGGAACTTGCATTTTTTCATGACCCCCTCCACAGCCTCCCATCATCACTCACCCAGCAACCCCTCCCAGTTCACCTTCAGTTTTCCCCGTCTCAGTGAAAAACCACTGCCCGTTTTCATGGAAACCTCAGAGGTCATCCTGATACTCTCCATCCCCTCCATTCCCACACATCTCTATGATGATTTTTACTTTCTGATACCTGGAACCTTCCACAGCCCTCCACCTGTACTGCCACCAGCACCACCCCTGTGATAGTCTCCCTGGATGCCTGCCTGCCCTCCTAACCCTAACCTGTCATCTTGCAGCTACTCACACACACACACCCCTTTCCACTCTCTGCCTACAGGGGTCACATTAAAATGCAAATGTCATCCTACCCTTCTTGGACCTACACTGTCAGTGGCTTCCTAAATCTCTGAGGATGAAGAGAAAGATCCTTGATACAGAATCTGCCTCTGCCCTCCTTCCAAACTCCCCAATCCCCCTGTGCTCCCCCTGGGCCCTGTCATGAAGGCATTTTGGCACCTCTTCTCTCAGTGGGGTACCTTCCACCTTAGGCCCTTTGCACAGGTCCTTTCTTCTGCCTAGGATTCTTCCCCCTACCTCACTCTCCCCTGCACATAGTTCAGAGGTCCTCACAAAGATCATTTCCTCAGGGAATACTTCCCTGACCCCCAAACAGAGATAGGTCCTGTCATCCTGTCAGATGATTTCATGGTGATGGCTAATGGACACACAAGCGCAGTACTATTCTCGGAACTTTTCTGTGCGTTTCTGCTTAGAACTCATTTACTCCTCATGGCAACCCTATCAGGTAGAAATTATAATTACCTCTTTCTTATGAGTGAAGAAACTGAGGCACCAAGAAGTTATGTAACTTAGCGAAGGTCATCTAGTTAATAAGAGACAAAGCGGGAGTTTGAACCTGGGCAGAATGACTCTAGCATAGCTTTTAAATACTCCTCTTCCATAAGAAAAAAAACTCTATCCTTTTCTTTTCTACACTTACCACTTGTAACAATGTATTTGTATGTGTTTGTTTTGTTAAATAACAAAAACATATAAATAACAAAATACATGTAACAAATTATATGTATTTGTTAGGTTACGTCTGCCTGTTAGACTATAAGCGCTATTGGTGTAGAGACAGTTTTATTTCCAACAGTAGTTGTTCAATAAATATTTGCTAAATAGCTGAATGTAGATTAGTCTCCTCCCTCTTCCTCACTTACCATATCCCATCAGTTACCTGGTCCTGTCCCTGTTTCTGTCAGGTATGTGCTTACCCCGTATCCTAAAATCGGACAGAAGAGGTATGTCTGTACCCCTTCAGAATTTTCTACAGCAAACGTTGGGTGCTTTTTGCTCTCTTCATTTTCTCAATGGACACATGAAGTTAAGAACAGCTGATCCAGGGCTTCCATGTTGCTCCAGGGGTTAAGAATCCGCCTGCCAATACAGGAGGCATGAATTCAATCCCTGTTTCGGGGGAGCAACCAAGCCCGTGTACCAACAGCTACTGAGCCCATGCTCTAGATCCCACATACCGCAACTACTGAAGCCCTAGAGTGCCCTAGAGCCCATGATCCACAAGAAGAGAAGCCATCGCCACAGTGAGAAGCCCAACTACAGAAAGAAAGAAAGAAAGGCTACAACTAAAGAAAGGCTGCGAGTAGCAATGATGACCTAGCGCAGAAGACCAAAGAAATAAGGAGACCCAAATAAATAAATAAATGAACATCCAAATAAAAAATTTAAATATATGTTAAAAGAAAAAAAAAGAATAGTTGATTCAAATTATTCCCAGCCTAACTCACCCTCTCCCTGCCAATCTCCTCTCCACAACTACAACAGCCTCTCATCTAGTTTTGTTCTCCACAAATCCATCCTCTGTGCGTTGCTCATAGCAATCTTTTGCTCATAGCAATCTTTTGTTTTGGCTGTGCTGGGTCTTTGTAGCATGAAGGACCATCAGTCTTCGTTGAGGCATGTGGACTATTGAGTTATGACATGAGAAGTCTTAGTTGTGGCATGTGGGTTCTAGTTCTCTGACCAGGAATCAAACCCAGGCCCCCTGCATTGGGAGTACAGAGTCTCAGCCACTGGACCACCAGGAAAGTCCTCATTGCAATCTTTAAAAAAACACAAACCCAAGTCACCCTCCTGCATAGAATCAGACAGAGACTGGCTATTGCCCTTGGAGCAAAGTGCAAACTCTGACCAGGGGGAGCAGGTGTTGTAGGCCCTGTTAACTTGTCCATCCTTCTGTGTCCACACTGGTTCCCTCAACCCTCCAACTCAACAGTCCAGCAGCACAGACCGCGTTTTATGTTTGGGTTTCCTGTCCTGTACCGGAGTGGTTTCTCCTGTCTATATTCATGCAGTGCCCTCTGCCTGGGATGCCAGCCCTCTCCTCTGTACCTAGAAACTCCTCTTCTGTCTTTAAGCCTCAGCTTAGATACGCTCTTGGGGTTAGGGGCCCCTCCTTTCTCCCATAGGCTGTGCTTGCCCCAGACAATGTGCAGAAGACATTGAACCATGGTTGCTTGATTGCCAGCCTCTCTCTTCCCTGGGAGCTTTGAGGGCAGCTGCCACATCTTATATATCCCGCGGTCCTAGCCTAAGCACTTGCTGAAGGTATGGCGCTCACTAACTATTCAATGAATGAATGAACGATGACAAATAGCACCTGTTCATGTGTTCTAAAAAGATTTGTGAAATGATTAAATGAGTGGGTAAGTGGAAGTTCGAGTCTAGAGAGAGCTGGAGAATAGGATATTCAGAGATGAGTAAAATCCGATCACAGCTGTCACACAGCTAAGAGGAAGACAAATGCCTTCAAGGAGTGAGTCTGAAGGATTTAAGAGGGAGGCGTTCTAATCCTAGGCGGCCCAGGGGGCGTGTCCGGATCCCACTCCCGCCCTCCCTGCCAATAGGCGGTCTCAATGCCTCCCATGCCTCCTCCCTTTTCATCCGCTGAGGCGGGGCCGGCCACCTTTGGAGATAAGACTACGCTTCCCGGCGTGCCGCGCGGCGGGCGGAGGAGGAGCCGGAAGTGGGGGCGCGAGGTCTAAGGGCACAAGGGAAGTGGCGGGCGGGGACTGAGGGGGGCGTGCAGGTGAACGGACAGGCCTGGGGTCGCGGGCATGGCTGAGGCCAGGAAGCGGCGGGAGCTCCTTCCCCTGATCTACCATCATCTGCTGCAGGCGGGCTATGTGCGTGCGGCGCGGGAAGTGAAGGAGCAGAGCGGCCAGGTAAGCGTGCGCGGGCCGTGTCCAAGGGCCGCGTGCAAGATCTATGGAGAGGCGGCCCGCGCCTCTTCCTCTGGCGGCCTGCGGACGCCCAGATCCCGGATCCCACTGTGCTTTGGGACGCGGCCCGGGGTGCTGAAGGGGCCGCAACCTCTGCCCCGCACCTCTGTGGCTCCCAGTTCCTCTGGGCCTCAGTTTCCTTATCTGTGGAGTGGGCGGGCCGGGAAGTGAGATCGGACGCTCTGGGCTTTATAATTCCCGCGCCCCTTACCTCCACCCCCTTCCGGGAGCGACAATTTAAAATTTCGAAGTATCGAGCCACGTGGCTCGGCGCGGCCCCCTAAGGCGAAAAGGTTGCTGCGAGTCTGAGGAGAGGATCGTTACCAGCCCTGAAAGTAGCGAAAGAGCTCCCGAGAAGGGGCCTGAAGCTACTTCACTGAGCTGGAGCTCAAGCCCCTAGCAGCTTTTCTGTACTGACTGGGAGTTGAACTCGTGGTGTAGTCGTTCTTATTTCATCCATTCCTCGAGCAGCTGTTAATCTGGCAGTGAGGGTGCTGGCAATGGAATAGTGAGGAGGGTCCCTTGGCTAGAGTTTACAGGCTAAATCTGTTAGGGGAGATTGACATAAATCAAAGGACCACAAAAGTAACTGTGCACTCAGCACTGTGTTAACTGCCAAGAATGAGAAGCATAGGGTGCTAAGACAGGAATGGCAGATCGCCTTAGTCAGGGATATCCAGAACTGCTTTCCAGAGGAAGTGAATGCTGCTTTGAGATCTGAGAGAAGGAAGTGGATGTTCCAAGTAGGAATGCAAAATGTTGCATATGTACTGGCCGCCAGAAAGTTTATTATGATTGAAGTGTGAAGTACAAGGGTGACAGAGATCTCTGGGGAGACAGAGGCAGGAAGTGGGCTTCCTTTGGTTTGGGTAAAGTAGTGGTAAGCCACTGGAAGGTGTTAAGTTGGTGTGGTGGCTGTTGACTTGATTACTTGGTGTCCCTCTGGCTATGGTGTAGGCTCTGGTCATGATACTTGCTCTCAGGACCTCTGGGAGAGACTAAAGGATGACAAATAAGACATCATCTGTGCTTTTCCCAATCTTTGAACCTCGGTAGCTTTTCTTACTTCAGTTATATCACTTAGCAGCTACAGGGAACAAAAGGGAGTACCTATCTTCTTTGGGGCATTTGCCTAGACGAAAGAATCCTCCCCTTATGAAGCATATATTCCAGCAGGAACAGACAAATGACTGAATTTTTTTTTTTAAGTTAATGATACAGTGTATGGGGTGATGGTAGGCGTGCTAGTTGTAAAAATAAGGCAGGTAGAAGGGATAAGGAATGTCAGAGTTAAATTATCTATAGGGTGGTCATGAAACCCAAATGAGAAGGTGACTTTGGGGCGAGGACCTGAAGAAAGTGAAGGAGTAAGCCATATAGTTGGCAGGAGAGAGCATTCAAGACAGAAAAAACAGCCAGCCCCGATGGGGGCAGAGTCCCCTGACAGATTTGAGGGACAGTGAGGAGGCCAGTGTGCCTGGGGCCAAGGAAAGTGAAACTGACACTTTCAGTCACTGTCAGTTACAGTCTGAACGTTACTGGCTGCTGTGCTGTGCAGTGACTATTGTAGACTGTCTGCTTCAGGCCCGAGAGCAACATCTTAGATGAGTACTGCTGTTATCCCCATATAAAGAAAGAACCTGCAGGTTTAACGAGCTGAAGACAGTAGACTATCCAGTTAACAAATTCTCTTTGCCTGACCCCAGATGCACCTTCCTGGCCACTCTGCCTAAATCCCTGGCCCTGCATTACTCACTCAGCCTCCTTGGGGCACTTGACACCCCAGGTTCTTGACATTTGCAGAGAGAGTAGACTTCTGATCTTGGCTCCAAAAGGCTTTTGCTTCTACCAAAGGATTCCACCATTTGGTTCCAGTCTCTGCCCAGTGGGTGAGCAGACAGCGTGGGTGTCTAGTCTGTAGTTTGTACTGTCTGGGGAGATTGACCAGCCTGACTTTTGCAAGGTCAGGGGTGGAAAAAGCCCTGTCTTGAGGCACCTAAGCCTGGAGAGTGCCAGGGAGGCTAGGGGCTGGATAAATGCTAGCTTGGAATATTCCCACTCTACTCTGTCAAAGGTACTTCTCACCAGAATATTGTCTTAAAAGGTTTTAGTTGGAAGTACTTGCCCTGCATGTCTCTGAAAGGTTCAGGTGGTCCTGGCACGGCTGAGCAGACATAGTGCCCAGAGCAGAAGGACCCCCTTCTCAACCATCTCTCTGTGGATCATGATGTGATGAGAGTGGGCCCTAAGGAGGAACTTTGCTGTGCTCAGGAGGGTTAATTGCTGCTTTCTCTTTGCTTCTCTGCAGAAAATTTTCCTGATTCAGCCTGTAACCCTTCTGGACATCTATACACACTGGCAACAGTAAGTCTAATGGGGCTGAGGGAGGGCAGGAGGGAAACCCCAAGCTCTCAGCATGAAATCACCTAGGATACTAATCTGGTCTAAGATCTGTCCCTATAACCCACTGTAGATACTATTATCACCTCTAGGAAGCTACACCACAGATACAAGTGTCTGGTAGTAGAGAGGACACTGAGACCTGTGAGCAGTGTCTCTGAAGGACAAGAGCTTCTTGGCAGCTTGTTATTCATTCAGGCAATGAGCATTTATTGAGTAACTACTGAATGCCAGGCTCTCAGTACAGAGATATTGTCATGAATGAGACATGCATGGTGGCTCCATTCCTGGAGCTGACATTGGAGTCAGGGAGGTAAGCATGCCACAGAGAATGAGACAAATGAGTATAAAATTACAGTGGTGGTGAGGATTATGAAAAAGAGGTGCCTGGGGCCAAAACTGCCTGAATGGGTTAGCCTCACCTCATTTAGGTGTTTAGGGGTGGCTTCCTTGAGGCGACCTTTGAGAAGTGCAGGACTGGGGAAGTGAACTCGGCAGTAGGTGTGGAAAGGCTGATGGAGTGTAGCTGGCAGAGGGGGCTGCTGGTCTGAGGCTGCAACTGCCGTGCAGTGCAGACGAGACTGGACGATCATCAGGGACCACCCCACGGCAGGCCTGATCACCCGTGAGGAGAAGTTGTGTCTTTGCCCTGAGAGCCTGGGAGCCACGGAAGGGTGAAGTGGAGAGTAGTGAGGTCACTGGCTCGACTGGGTAGGCTGTGGATATCAGCCTCCAGACAAGAGCTACTGGGGCTTGAGGCAGGAATAGCATATGAGGGAGATAGTCTGCAGGATACCAGAGGATGAGATGAGGGTCTGCAGATGGTTTGGAGAAGCAGTGTAGTCAGCTCTCAGGTGCGCTTGAATAGAAGGAACCCAACATGGAGGGAAAGATTTCAAAGACATGTTGAATGTGAAATGCCTTTGAAACGTGCAAAACAAGGAGGGGAGATAATCTAAGGACTTATCAACAGAGGAATGGTTTGAAAATGAAGGAGGGGGGTAATCGTTCCCTCAATGAACTGGCCTGACCACAGCCAACTAAGGGAGTTGAAGCCCTGCCGTTGTGACCCGTGAGGAATGATAGTGAATACGCAACTGTCTGGGTGGAAAAGAGATGGCAGAGGGGCAGTGGAGGGACCACTATCTGCGCATGTTTGGAGACAAAGGGAGTGGGGTGTTCTCTAGGGCCTGAGAGAGAAGTGGGACCCATGCGAACCTACTTTAGGAAGACAAGTGTCAGCTTCTGAATAAAAGCAGTTGGTCATCAGAGCCATCCAAAACTGAGGTAGGCTACAGTATAGTGGTGAGATCCCTGTCATCAGAGGTGTGTAAGCAAAGGCAGGCATGGTAGAGAAGGGATCCCAGGTTCCAGTAGAGAGCTAAGGTCTTTGTAAGCCCTGTCAGCCCTCAGCTCTTGGCTCTCCTCTGCTGCTGAGGCGAGCACAGGGCTCACCCCCCACTTCCTCTTCCACGTGCCCAGGTGTCTGGCTATTTGTGCGGCACTTCCTTCCCCAGAGAACTGCTGCACTGAGCCGCACCACAGACCCTCCCCTACCGCCAGCCCCTTCTCTGGATGAGGGGTGCTGACTTGGACAACATCCTCACACCCACCAGAGCCAGCCTAACCTGGTGGTTCAAACCCAGCTGTATGACCTTGGACAAACTTGATCTCCCCAAGTCAGTCTCCTTCAGTAAAATGAAGATAATAATAGTAAATAAAGTGCTAAACCTGGCCAGTGGAGGCATTACCTTCTACTCGCCTCTGTTTAGTGAGCACTGACTTTGGGACAGAACTGTTCTCGATGTAGTTGGAAACAAACTGGAAGAAAAATCTCTGCACCTGTGAAAGTTACATTCTGTGGGGAGACGAGAGGCAGAGTAAACCTATACATGTGATAAATGAAGCATGTTTTTGTAGATTTCCCAACAAGTGGCCTTCCTGGGAACAAGGGAGCGAGGCAGCACATCCCAAACTGGCAGAGCAACATCTGTCCCACATGGAGAGTGTGGCACACAGACAGTGACCCCCTCAGGCAGGAGGCTGGGCGCAGAGGATGTGAGGCTTGAGGATTCTGGCAACTCAGCCATCTGAGTGCTTATCCTCCCCAGAGCCTCAGACTGTGACTCTGGGCAGGTCACTTAGCCGTGAGACTTAGGCTAGGTACTCTAGGTACTGTAGTGAGCTGGAAAAGGTTTTGCCAGCCCTCCCCTCCCCAGGCATGCAGTGGGGGCTTCAAGTAGGAAGTAAGTAAAATAACGAGAGAGAGAAAAGTGCTCTGAAGAAAATGAATCAGGGCAGAGAATTTCTTAGAGGACAGTGGTGACCGGGGAGGGCCTCTCTGAGAAGGCTGTACTGCAGTTGAGGCCTGAGGGACAACAGGGACCTGGGCAGTCTTCCAAAAGGAGGTGACTGTGGGTGCCACAAGTCCTGACAGGAGGAGGAGCCTGGATGGTTCTGTGAAGTGTATACAGTGCTGGCACTTAGAGCTCTGTGACTCTTAGCGGCTGTTAGAAAATACTGTCCACCCTTCCTGAGTGTTTGAAGATAAACTGTAAAAATACAATGAAATGAGTGAAGATGCACAACACGAAATTGTTTCTGCACTCTGTTTCATCACTGTTTAAAGTCTCTTTATACACTTTCCCTTTGGGGTCAGGGAGGATGTGGGTGGTCTTCCTTTTCAAGTCTCCTAGGGTTGTCCTTGCCCCCTGGTTGAGCTTGCCAGTCACCCTTGTCCTGCAGAACTTCGGAGATTGGCCGGAAACGGAAGGCAGAGGAAGATGCGGCCTTGCAGGCCAAGAGGAACCGTGTGTCAGATCCCATCAGCAGCTCAGAGAGCTCGGAAGAGGAGGAGGAGGAGGAGGAGCAGACAGAAGCCAAAACCATGAAACCCAGTAAGAGCCCTGGGTGCTGAGAGGGCCCCCGTCTCTGAGCTGGGGGCTCGGTGTAGTACCCTGTACCTCTCGGGACCGGCTGTTGTATATTGGATTGTTCCAAGGGAGAGTCCACCTCCAGCTTCACCTTCTGTGAGCCCTCGGAGGACCAGGTCCTTTTAGAGGGAAGGTTGTAAGAGCCCCACATACCTATTTCAGTCTTAATTTGAGCCCTTTCTCTGGGCCAGACATTGTGTCCCAGGTGCTAGGAATCCAGTGATGAACAAAAACATGAATGGGCTCTTAGAGTCTAGAGGCATGTAGAGTCAGCCTCTCCAGTCCAGGAACTGCATTTTTTTAAGCCTTCTAGATAAGTCTGGTAAAAACAGAAGAATAGCCTACATTTTCAGAAGAACTGCTAGAGAGATTTCAGAGACGACAGCTGGCGGGCCCCTCTTCTGTGTGGTCAGGGGCTATTGCAGCAGTTGCCTCTCTGAAGTGAGCAGGTTTAGCACCTGTATGCTGTCCCAGGCACTCTGGTCCAGTGCGTTGGCAGGGGCCACCCTGTGAGGCCTTCACAGCCCATCTTCCCCCCGTTCTCCAGGTAGTTTGTGCTTTAACCAACAGTGGTCACAGCTCCACAGAAGAATTACCATTCTTTGCATTATTGGTTTTTACTTACATAGAAGGTAACTTCTTAATTTTTAAATATATTTTCTCATTGTAAAAGAAATACAGGCTTCATTATATTCATTATAGAATATGTGAAAATGACTTTTTAGAGAGGTAGGGGAAAATTACCCATATTCTTGGCCACATATAATTTGGCAAATTATTCTTCCATTTATTTTTCCTGAGCATGTTTTTTTCAAATATTGGCGATCATACTGAATATGTATTTATACTTTGCTTAATCTTTGAAAATTATAATGCAAAACAAGTTCACTGTGAACTCTACAAAAATATACAGAAGAGAAGTGGGAGGTTTTCTGTTCCCCTTGCCTGCTCCCTTTCCTTTCCCTAAATGCATCTCCTGGAAGGTAGCCTGATGATGCTGAGGACGCTCCCCTTTGCATCTGCGCTCAGACAGACATCCGTACAGGCCTACATCCATACTTAACAAACTATTTGAAACAAAAGCTGTATAACTGCCTACTGGCTGGTTACTCAATATTAATGAATTTTTTAAGCTGTAATAATGGAGTTATAATTATACTTTTTAAGAGTCCTCATTGAGAGAAACCTGCTGAAATATTGTTGGGCAACATGATATGATGTCTGGTATATTCTTCAGAATAATACTCACTGGGATGGATGAATGAGGGGTGCAGCTGAAATAAGATTGGCCACAAGTTGATAATGGTTGGGGCTTGGTGGCTTAGCCCTCTTCCTCGGTACTTATGAACGGGCCTAAAATATTCCATAATTAAAAATCAAGAAAAGGCTTCCCTGGTGGCTCAGTGGTAGAGACTGCCTGCCAGTGCAAAAAACATGGGTTCAGTCCCTGGTCCGGGAAGATCCCACATGGCACGGAGCAGCTAAGCTCGTGCACCACGACTATTGAACCTGTGCTCTAGAGCGTGTGCGTTGCAACGAGAGAAGCTCCCACACTGGGAAGCCCACGCACCACAACTGGAGAGTAGCCCTGCTCTCTGCAGCTAGAGAAAAGCAACAAAGACCCAGCTCAGCCAATAAACTGGAAAAAAAAGAAATGAGAGATGGAATTAAATGTCAGGAAAAGAATTAGATCATGTCATTCCTCTCAACAGCATCGTATTTTTTAACCTAATCAGCACTTGTTTTCTCTTGGCTTTATTTATTCATTCGTCTTTGGCTGTGGTGGGTGTTCTTGCTGTGCTCGAGGTTTTCTCTAGTTGCGATGAAGGGGTGGCTACTCTTGTTTGGTTGCACAGGCTTCTCGCAGCAGAGCACAGGCTCAGTAGTGTGGTGTATAAGCCTAGGTGCTCCGTGGCATCGTCTCGGACCAGGGACTGAACCTGTGTCCCCAGCATTGGCAAGCAGATTCTTAATCACTGGACCACCAGGGGAGCCCCAACAGCATCTTTATTTCACAGCATACGTTAAAAATCTTTCCCTAACCTGAGCTCAAAGGAGACAGTATCCTGGTATCAAGGCAACAAGAATCTGGAAACCGACATCTAACAAGATTCCAGTCTTGTAGTTTAGCTCCCCACCCACTGGGACACGGTTTAAATTCAAGCAGCTTTCTCTGTGGACCTGGGGCTACATGACCTGCCCCTGTCTTGCTAAATGGCGTTCGGGGCTGCAGTGTGGCAGGTAGCCTGTGGGAATGGCATCTCTGGAGTTGTTCGGGCCTCCAGGGTGGTATGCAGTAGGTCTGGGAGCTAANCTTCAAGTAGGAAGTAAGTAAAATAACGAGAGAGAGAAAAGTGCTCTGAAGAAAATGAATCAGGGCAGAGAATTTCTTAGAGGACAGTGGTGACCGGGGAGGGCCTCTCTGAGAAGGCTGTACTGCAGTTGAGGCCTGAGGGACAACAGGGACCTGGGCAGTCTTCCAAAAGGAGGTGACTGTGGGTGCCACAAGTCCTGACAGGAGGAGGAGCCTGGATGGTTCTGTGAAGTGTATACAGTGCTGGCACTTAGAGCTCTGTGACTCTTAGCGGCTGTTAGAAAATACTGTCCACCCTTCCTGAGTGTTTGAAGATAAACTGTAAAAATACAATGAAATGANCTTTATTTTTAAGACATCACAAGAGAGTTTTCAGAAGGAAAAGAACAAACCATGCTTTCTCTTTTACCAGGTGAAGGCCTTGGAGAAAACCATCCCAATCAGAGTTGATCCTAGTCCTGCCAAGGGGACCCCTGGGAAAGGAGCCATCCCAGCACCCCCTGGGAAGGCAGGGCCCTTAGCGAAGCCAGAGGAGGACTCGGAGAGCAGCACCGAGGAGTCAGACAGCGAGGAGGAGACACAAGCTGTCGCAACCCCAGAGCAGGTGGGGCCTGGAGAGACGGCCCCGGAGCGCCACCCACCCCAGGAGGCCTCCTGAGGGCTGATTCTCCCACTCCACACGCACAGGGCCACGTGGAGTCTGTGGTGTCTTCGGCCCCATCTGCTCTCCTGTTTCCTCGAGTCTACCGTCGGGGCTCTCTCCTCTGATTCTGTTTCTCTCTCTCCAGGCAAAGCCCTCTGGGAAGATCCCCCAGGTTAAAGCTGCCTCCGCAGCACCCACCCAGGTGCTTTCCCCTAAGAAAGGTGCCCCTCCAGCACCCCCTGGCAAGGCAGGGCCTGCAGCCACCCAAGCCCAGCCCAGGAAGCAGGAGGAGGAGGAGAGCAGCAGCAGCAGCAGCGAGGAATCGGACAGCGAGGGCGAGGCACCCCCGGCCACGCGGCAGACTACAAGCCTGGCTCAGGTGAGGCTGGAGGACACCCAGCCCTGCCCTGGGAGTCGCCTGCAGAGACCCTGTGGGCCCCTCATCTTCTGTTCCAGAGCCTCCATTCGCCCGCCTTCCCTCCTGTCTCACCTCACGTTTCCCGCTAAGCCTCCTGTCCTGTCCTCTGTCGCTCCCAGGCAAAGCCCTTGGAGAAAAACTGTCAGGTCAGAGCTGCCTCAGCCACAGGTGCGGGACCCTCGGCGAAGGGCACAGTCTCAGCGCCCCCTCAGAAGGCAAGGTCTGTGGCCGCCCAGGACGGGAAGCAGGAGGACTCGGAGAGCAGCAGTGAGGAGGAGTCGGACAGCGAGGAGGAGATGCAGAGGGCAGGGACCCCAGCCCAGGTGAGCCCTCTGCCTGTGAGGCTAATCTACCCTGCTCAGGGCCGGAAGCCCCTCCCCTCCCCCACCTCCACTCCCTGGACCAGGTGACCCTCTCCATCTCTGTGTCTCACTGTAGGCGCAGTCCTCTGGGAAAGCCCTCCAGGTCAGACCTGCCTCAGGTCCCACCAAGGGGCCCCCTCAGAAGGCCGGGCCTGCACCCACCCAGGTCAAGGTCGAAAGGGCCGAGGAAGACTCGGAGAGCAGTGAGGAGGAATCAGACAGTGAGGACGAAGCGCCTGTAGCCAAGACTCCAGCCCAGGTAGGGTCTCGGGAGGGGCGGCTGCGTGGCCTGACTCGTAACTGCCCCCGCAGACCAGTCAGCTCTACGTGGGGCTGTGGGGAAGAATGGCAGTGAGCTCTAGCCCTGAACACATGGATCCTCTGCGTCCAAGATCCTTCTCAAGCTTCTGATATTGTGTGTCCCCTCAGGCAAAATCAGCTGTGAAAACTTCTCAGATCAAGGCCTCCCCAAGGAAAGGCACCCCCATTACACCCGCATCTGCCAGGGTCCCCCCAGTGCAAGTCGGCACACCATCCCCCCGGCCAGCAGCAACAGTGAGTACGCCCACCTGCACGTCATCTCCAGCCATAGTCAGGCACACCCAGAAGCCAGGGGAGGACTCTTCAAGCAGCGAGGAGTCCGAGAGCGAGGAGGAGACAGCTCCTGCTGCAGCGGGGGGACAGGTGAGACCAAGTTCATTTGGCTGGGTCGGGGTCAGCCCTCATGGGTCCTTTGGCCCCTGTGATAGGCCTCTCTTCTGTGTCATTCCAGATGAAGTCTGTAGGGAAGAGCCTCCCAGTGAAAGCTGCCTCAGCATCCACCAAGGGGCCCTCAGGAAAAGGGACCACCCCAGGGCCCCCTGGGAAGGCAGGACCCCCGGTGGCACAGGTCAAGGCTGAGGTGCAGGAAGACTCAGAGAGCAGTGAGGAGTCAGACAGTGAGGAAGCGGCTCCAACTCCCACACAGGTGAGACCTGGGACGGGGCTGAGGATGNTGGTTTATTGCTCTCAGGTGGGTACCAGCGTCTTTCACAGAGGCTTAGACACTAAGCCGAGAGGCCTGGGTTTGCCTCTGTATCACATGTAAAATAGGCATTTTCCCTGTGATGGGGGAAGGAGGTTTTCTAAGCCCCCAGGTGCTGGCGCTTGTGTGTTAGGACCTATTGTTACACCTCTTATCAGCCCCTCAGCTGTGCAGGGTGGGGGTGGGGGGAGTGTGGTATGCCCCTCAGCTGTTCGTCTTCCATGGGGTTAGGGGGCAGTACTCGTACCTGGCCCTGAGTAATTGGTGTGGAGGATGCCAACGAGAAGCAGGCCGGACTATAAAGGGTTGGCCCTCAGTCCCCTCCTTGTTTATCGCTCAGGAATGGCATCTGCCGACCAGGCTGACAGCTCCAGTGAGGATTCCACCAGCTCGAGCGATGAGACAGACTTGGAGGTAATTGCCACCCACCCTCAGAGCGGCCCCTGCAAACCTCTAACCCTCCCGGGGCCTCACCTCCCAGTGGTACCGGTGTCACCTCTCCCTGTTCAGTGGGTGTTTGGGGGTGACCAGGGGCTGGAAGGCGGAGCCTGAACAGGTTGGGAGCCAGATTTTCACTGTGCTCTGGGCAGGAAGAGAGCCTGGAGTTGGTGGAGAGAGACACCATCCTACCTGTGAGGCAGGGGCAGACTTTCTTGGAGAGACAGCACGGGACCAGGGCCTGATGCACAGGGGGCTCCACCGGGTGGGCATGTCGGGGCGTGAGTATTCGAGCAGGAAAAGCTGCACGAGCAAGGGCCGTGGGGTCAGGAGCGGGGCTGGCTGGGGTCAGGCTGCTGAGGAGGCTCTGGGTCTCCTGGTGAGTGCTGGGTCTCAGCACTGCCTGAGGAAGTCCGAGGCCTCGTCTCTTCCATGAACCGTGGCCTGGAGTCCCTGCAGATTATTCCTTAGTGTGCACCTTCCAAGTGGCAGGCAGGTTCCTGCTGCTGTGGGGGAGTGAAAGAGACCTTCAGAAATTTAACTGCAGTGGTGGTGGTTGGTATGAACAGAAAACGCAGAAAGCTGTGAGGGGCAGTAACAGGGATGCGATGCGGGCAGAGGGGCAGCACGGCAAGGACGGGCACAGCAGATTTGGTGTTTTGCAGGAGCAGTGGTCCACAGGTTCATGAAGGGGAGAGTGATTTAAGATGAAGTCGAGGGAGGCAGGGGCCAGATCGGTGCCTGACCATGAGGCCTACTGAGAGAAGTTTGGGTTTTGTCCTGGGGGCTGTGGGAAACCTTTGCAGGCTTCTTGCAGGCACACAGGTGCGATGGCCTGATTTATGGTTCTAAAACATTGCTGGTTGTGGCCTGGGTTGGAGGACAGTGCTTCATAAGTGCAGTGAGATGGTTGAGGGAGCTATTGGAGTAATGCTGGCGGGAGATGCTGAAGGCTGGCACCAGGGCACCCAGCAGAGAGATGGGGAGAGAGAACAATAGGATTCAGGGATCAAGTTGACCTGGCACCCATGGTGCTTCCTACCTTACCTTCCCACCTCAACCAATAACCCCTGAAGATGCAGACCTAACTGCGGGCTGCTTCTCACATTCCATCCCACCTTTGTGCCCTAGTTACAGCCAGTTATAAAGGCACCCTGGGCATCCATCTCCAGGCTCTGTCAAGGGAAAGGACACACACCTGGCCCTGGAAGCCAGCAGCCAAACTTATAGCTTCAGTGGGCCAGAGCCCAGAGAGGGAGGGAGTGTGCCCCAGGAATCTCAGCAGGCTGGTGCCAAGACTAGAGTTCAGGTCCTGGCCTCTTGCCCCTTGTGGTAGCCACCATGATCAGATACTGTGTTAATATTTGGAGGGGTAGACAAGTATGAGCTGTCCTGCTTGCGAGAGGCTGCCCCTCCGCTGAGCCCTGTGTGCCGAGTGGTAGAGGAGGTTTGTGGTTGAGCATTCTGCCCCTTATTATCAGTGTTAGTGGTTTAACCTCTCTGAGCCTTTTGTCTTTTTCCGGAAAATGGGTGTAAAGATGGTATCTTAGGGAGTTGTTTAAGAATGAGATGACATTAAGATAGAGCGTTACAGACTGTGAAGTATCTTACACTCTTCAATGGCAAACAGGCTTATTCTCTGATCCCATGCTCTTGTTCCAGGCGAAAGCTGCAGTGAAACCACTGCAGGTCAGAGCCTCAGCCGCTGCAGCCAAGGAGTCTCTGAGAAAAAGTGCAGCCCCAACTCCAGGGAAGGCAGGGGTTGTGACACCCCAAGTCAAAGGCGGTACTGCAACCCCAGCCAGCAGGGCCAAGAAGCCAGAGGAGGTCTCAGAGAGCAGCGAGGAGTCCGACGAGAGCGAGGAGGAGGCCCCGGTAAGGCCCAAGGGAGGCCTGCTCCGCTGGTTCCAGGGCAACTGTGTAAAGAGCACCTCTGCTGCCAGAGGACACTGGCCCTGGAGTTTGGGGAGACGGAGGCAGGGCTCTGGGCGGTGAAGGGCAAGGTCACCTGACTCTGCCTCAGCTGCTTCTGGAAGTTGCCCTTCCTGCCCAAAGGGAAGAACCCCGCCCAGCATCCCCTTCCCCTCACTTCCCCTGTCTAGAAAACAGGCTGCTGTCTTTGTCTCGGCTGGTCCTGCTGTGAAGGAACTTGAGAAGTTTTAGTTACCTGGCCCTCTGGCTTCTCAGGCCAAATCATGGCTTGTTAGCAAACAGAAATCCAGCTCTATTCCATCTGCTGGGATCCCCTTCTTGCATGGGTGGCCAGAGCTGCAGCTGGGCATGTCCTGAGGGAAAACCAGGGCCACTGGGAAACTGTTGGAATCAGAGAGCAGCAAGGACGAGGGGTCAGACTGGTGGTAAAAGGCCCTTAGAGCCCTGAGCCTGCCCCGGTGAGGAGCTTATCCACCCCGGCCATCACGGAAAACTAGTATAAGGAACTGGTGTCTTATCTGGTACCCAGGGGATGAGGCATTGGTCAGGTGAGATGGATGGGGTGTGAAAGTCCCAGGAATGAGGAGATACGGCCATCTGGCTGGCCAATCATACTGGTTGGAGTGTCAGTCAAAGCAGGGAGTGGGGAGAGAAGCAAAGGGTCTCGTGAGCCTCACTAAGGGCTCAGGCTTTATTTTTAAGACATCACAAGAGAGTTTTCAGAAGGAAAAGAACAAACCATGCTTTCTCTTTTACCAGGTGAAGGCCTTGGAGAAAACCATCCCAATCAGAGTTGATCCTAGTCCTGCCAAGGGGACCCCTGGGAAAGGAGCCATCCCAGCACCCCCTGGGAAGGCAGGGCCCTTAGCGAAGCCAGAGGAGGACTCGGAGAGCAGCACCGAGGAGTCAGACAGCGAGGAGGAGACACAAGCTGTCGCAACCCCAGAGCAGGTGGGGCCTGGAGAGACGGCCCCGGAGCGCCACCCACCCCAGGAGGCCTCCTGAGGGCTGATTCTCCCACTCCACACGCACAGGGCCACGTGGAGTCTGTGGTGTCTTCGGCCCCATCTGCTCTCCTGTTTCCTCGAGTCTACCGTCGGGGCTCTCTCCTCTGATTCTGTTTCTCTCTCTCCAGGCAAAGCCCTCTGGGAAGATCCCCCAGGTTAAAGCTGCCTCCGCAGCACCCACCCAGGTGCTTTCCCCTAAGAAAGGTGCCCCTCCAGCACCCCCTGGCAAGGCAGGGCCTGCAGCCACCCAAGCCCAGCCCAGGAAGCAGGAGGAGGAGGAGAGCAGCAGCAGCAGCAGCGAGGAATCGGACAGCGAGGGCGAGGCACCCCCGGCCACGCGGCAGACTACAAGCCTGGCTCAGGTGAGGCTGGAGGACACCCAGCCCTGCCCTGGGAGTCGCCTGCAGAGACCCTGTGGGCCCCTCATCTTCTGTTCCAGAGCCTCCATTCGCCCGCCTTCCCTCCTGTCTCACCTCACGTTTCCCGCTAAGCCTCCTGTCCTGTCCTCTGTCGCTCCCAGGCAAAGCCCTTGGAGAAAAACTGTCAGGTCAGAGCTGCCTCAGCCACAGGTGCGGGACCCTCGGCGAAGGGCACAGTCTCAGCGCCCCCTCAGAAGGCAAGGTCTGTGGCCGCCCAGGACGGGAAGCAGGAGGACTCGGAGAGCAGCAGTGAGGAGGAGTCGGACAGCGAGGAGGAGATGCAGAGGGCAGGGACCCCAGCCCAGGTGCGCCCTCTGCCTGTGAGGCTAATCTACCCTGCTCAGGGCCGGAAGCCCCTCCCCTCCCCCACCTCCACTCCCTGGACCAGGTGACCCTCTCCATCTCTGTGTCTCACTGTAGGCGCAGTCCTCTGGGAAAGCCCTCCAGGTCAGACCTGCCTCAGGTCCCACCAAGGGGCCCCCTCAGAAGGCCGGGCCTGCACCCACCCAGGTCAAGGTCGAAAGGGCCGAGGAAGACTCGGAGAGCAGTGAGGAGGAATCAGACAGTGAGGACGAAGCGCCTGTAGCCAAGACTCCAGCCCAGGTAGGGTCTCGGGAGGGGCGGCTGCGTGGCCTGACTCGTAACTGCCTCCGCAGACCAGTCAGCTCTACGTGGGGCTGTGGGGAAGAATGGCAGTGAGCTCTAGCCCAGAACACATGGATCCTCTGCGTCCAAGATCCTTCTCAAGCTTCTGATATTGTGTGTCCCCTCAGGCAAAATCAGCTGTGAAAACTTCTCAGATCAAGGCCTCCCCAAGGAAAGGCACCCCCATTACACCCGCATCTGCCAGGGTCCCCCCAGTGCAAGTCGGCACACCATCCCCCCGGCCAGCAGCAACAGTGAGTACGCCCACCTGCACGTCATCTCCAGCCATAGTCAGGCACACCCAGAAGCCAGGGGAGGACTCTTCAAGCAGCGAGGAGTCCGAGAGCGAGGAGGAGACAGCTCCTGCTGCAGCAGGGGGACAGGTGAGACCAAGTTCATTTGGCTGGGTCGGGGCCAGCCCTCATGGGTCCTTTGGCCCCTGTGATAGGCCTCTCTTCTGTGTCATTCCAGATGAAGTCTGTAGGGAAGAGCCTCCCAGTGAAAGCTGCCTCAGCATCCACCAAGGGGCCCTCAGGAAAAGGGACCACCCCAGGGCCCCCTGGGAAGGCAGGACCCCCGGTGGCACAGGTCAAGGCTGAGGTGCAGGAAGACTCAGAGAGCAGTGAGGAGTCAGACAGTGAGGAAGCGGCTCCAACTCCCACACAGGTGAGACCTGGGACGGGGCTGAGGATGCGCTAACCCAGCTGCCTTTGCCCCGGGTATGCAGAAGCCTGAGTGGCACCCTCCGCTCACCTCGTTCCGCACTTTCCGCTCTTCTCCTCTGCCTGTAGGAGCTGCAGGGTGGAGCTCCAGGGCCTCCTTCTCACCTTTCGAGCTCCCACTGAGATTTCTTTTTACACCAGCTCTGTTGAGTGCTCTGTCTGCCAGGCTCCATCCTGTCTGGGGCTCCTTTGGCCCTGGCTCTCATAGTTCCCAGCCTAGATGGGGGACATGGATGTGTACACAAATTGCATCAGCATGTATGACAGGGTTGAGATGGAGGGTATGTGCCTAGGCCAGTGGAGCATGGCAGAGGTTGGTATCTAGGGCCTCTTCAGGAGAGATCTCTTGGATGAAGTGGCACCTAAACTGTAGGTGAAAGAGTTGGCCAGGCGATGTGGAGTTTTCCAGGCAGAGAAACCAGCCTGTGTGAAAGCCAGGGGCGTGCCTGGCTTTATGAGTTCCCCAAGCAGAGCATTCTGGTGGGATCACTAGGGAAGACCATGTGAATGGCAAGTGGTGGGAAGTTTGGAGCTGGGCTGCCTGGGTTCAAGTCCTAGCTCCATGTCCTAGCAAGTGCTATAATCCATCAGGGCCTATGTTTATCCTTCTGTAAATTGGAAATCAACCTGCACAGAGTTAAATTTGATGAGCTCTTACCTGCTTCATCCAGCCAAGGGGCTTGCATGCAGCAAGTTCTCATCCATCTCCCTTGAGGGAGCAGACTCAAGAGTTGTCTTCCAGACTGGGAAAGCAGGGAGAAGTGAAGATAGCCCACTCCCTGCTCACTCAACCCACCCACTGTTTATTATTTTTAATTGTCTCTCTTTTTGTCACTAACCACTCAAATTAGTCATTTCTTGTTTCCCTGTACCAGAGTACACATTTCTGTGAATTTTTTTTGTCTTTCTCTCACTGTTATCTTGTGGGACCCAAGATCTTGTAATTCCTTTACTGAAATTTTAAGCTATCCTTGGCCTTCCCAGTCTCAGCTCAATAGGTTCCTATCCTGTTTTTCCAAGCTACAGACACATTTGACCAGTGCCTTAAAAGTTTCAGTGTGCTGATCACTTAAGCACATCACTTAGGTCTTCTCATTTGAGCCTTCCACTTGTCCCATGAGACAGTGTTCATTTGCTTTGGTTTCTGGATAAGGAAATTAGAGCATAGAGGAGTTGTTTGGTAATTTGATCCAGCCCCACCAGCCCCTGACTCCAAAGCCTTTCCCACTTCCTTCTACTGAGGTTTTGTTTTGTTTTTTTGGCCAAGATGCATTGTGGGGTTTTAGTTCCCCAACCAGGGATCAAACTCATGCCGTTGGAGTGGAAGTGCAGTGTCTTAACCACTGGATCGCTAGGGAAGTCCCCTTCTGCTACATCTTTACCGCAACTTTTCCAGCCACAGAAATAGTCACATTTTGGGGCATCGTATTCTTTTGGGTTGAAAAAAAAAAAAAAAAGCAGCCAATCCCTCTCCAGGGTCCTAGCCTTATAGCCTGGTGCTCTGTCAGATGAAACTGTCTTTTCTAACTTCAAGAGGTCTGAGGAACCTCTACTAAAACAAGCAGGACTGATAAAAGGATTCTGATTGGCCAACTTCTTTTCCTCACCTTCATCCAAGGGATGAGAATAATAACTGCCTCTGTTGCGAGGTTATTATGAGGATTAAATGGGATAATACTTGTTTGGCCTTACCCTCAGTGCTATACATATTAACTGGTTTCTAATCAGTAGTTCTAGTCAGTGTTCTCAGCATTGCTGAAGTCAGAAATTGATCTGCTCAGAGATACCCAGCCAGCTGAAAGTAGACTGTCCACTGAGGAAACTGAAGTTCAAAACAAATTAACAGTCAGAGGATGGGTTCTGGAAAACCAAATGTGCCAAAGACACAGGAAGGAGATGATTCATGATTTAAATGCCGTGAATAGAAAGATAGCCCTGGTGTGAGAAAGGCAGGGGAGAGATGTTCAGTGTTTGATGAATGGCCAAATAAGTGGTGTGGTGCCTTCTGGGCCTGAATTTGTGATGTATATGATCTTATGTCCTGTGGCATTGTTATACTTGCTTATCAGTTCTAGTCACTTTTGTAGATTCCTTAGGATTTTCTGTATATAGATCATGCCTTCAAATTAAGGACAGTTTTACTTTTTCCTATCTAATCTAGGTAGCTTTTCTTTTTCTTTGCCTTATTGGACTGGCTAGAACTTCCAGTAACATGTTGAATAGTGGTGGTGAGAGCAGACATCCTTGTCTTATTTTTAATCTTAAAAGTAAAGCATTCTATTGTGTGATGTTAACTAAGTTTTTCATAGATGCTTCTGATCAGATTGAGTAAGTTTCCTTCTATTTCTAATTTGTTGAGAGTTGTTATCATGAATTGGAGTTAGATTTTTATCAAGTGCTTTTTCTTTATGAAAGTGATTTTTTTTTTCTTTTGTTAATATGTATGACATTAGTTGTTTTGGGGGTATTAAATTAATCTTTCATTCTTGGAATAAATCCATCTTGGTCACAGTGCATTCTCCTTTGTATTTGTTGCCGAGTTTGGTTTGCGAATCATTTGTGAGGATTTTTGTGTCTTATGTTCACAAAGAATATTGGTCTGTAGTTTCCTTGTGATATCTTTGCCTGGCTTTGGTATTGTATGATCCTGCCTCATAAAACCTCTTTTCTCAGAGTTTGTGTTGCACTGGTACTGTTTGTGTTCTCAACGCAATTCAAATTCATAAGTAAAGCCGTCTGGCCCTGGCCTTTTTGTGTATGTGGGTGAAGATTTTTAATGACTCAGTCAGTTTCTCTAATTGATGTTGGTGTATTCATTTTTCTTCTTGAATTAGTTTATATTTTGTACCTTTTAATACTCTATGCACAGTTAATAACTTGTGCCATTCTAGAAACTTGTCCATTTTCATCTCAGTTGTGTAGTTGATTAGCTTAAATTTGTTCATAATATTACTGTATATCCTTTTAATATCCATAGGATCTATAGTGATGTCCTGCTTTCTTTCATACTTTTTGGTAATTTGTGTCTTCTGTCCCATTACTTGATCACTTTAACCAAAGAATTACAAATTTCATTCTTTTCAAAGGAATAACTTTTGGCTTCATTGATTTTTTTTTTCTCTTATTTTCCTGTTTTCTATTTCATTAATTTCCGATGATCTTTATTTCTTCCCTTACTTTGAGTTTGATTTGCTCTTCCTTTTCTAGCCTTTTAAGATGGAATATTAGATTTTTTTTCTTTTAATTTTAGATTTTTCTTTCTAATTTAAACATTTAACACAATAAATTTCCCTCTGAGGACTGTATTAGCTTTGTCTCATGAATTTTAAAAAGTACTGTTTTTTTTTTATTCTTTGAGCCATGGATTATTAAGAAGTGGGTTGGGACTTCCCTGGTGGTCCAGTGGCTGAAATCTACACTCCCAATGCAGGGGGCTTGGGTTCAGTCCTTGGTCAAGGAACTAGATCCTCCATGCAGCAACTAAGACGCAGTGCAGCCAAGTAAATGTCTTAAAAAAGAAGTGGGTTGAGGGACTTCCCTGGCAGTCCAGTGGTTAAAACTGTATGCTTCCACTGCAGGGAGGCTGGTTCAATCCCAGGTTAAGAAACTAAGATCTCACATGTTATGCAACGTGGCCACACACCAGGAAAAAAAGGGGTGGGCTAATTTCTAAATGTATGGAATTAATACAGATTTGTTTTGGTTGATGATTTTTAGTTTAATTCTGTTGTGGCTATAGAATATATTTTGTGTGATTTCAAGCCTTTTAAACTAACTGACTGGTTAGGGCAACTTAGACATGGTCTTTTGTTTTTGTAAGTCTATGTCAAAGATGTTAGTTACTCCCCTCTGATAATTTGAGTTTTGTGCTGATTAGCCCCCTTTCTTCATCACACATAGGCTATGCTTTAGACTGGTTTCTTTGTTCAATTCAATAATGTTAATTTCACTTGGTATTATGTAAATGAGGAAAGCTAAGTTATGGGGCATACCTCTGTTCAGATGACATCTCTGAATGAGGTGGGCCTTGAGATGCTTCAAATCCCTCATCCTATTTCACATTAGTAAGGTTTCCTTTCACACTCTTATTAAGGATCTTGCTCTTTGTTGCTCTTGAGTTTCTAGGTCTGTATTTGCTGGAGACGCTGATAAACTTTTAGGGGATTCCTTGGACATCAATTAAGGTTAGGTTAAGCTGAAGAAAACCTGAGACAACAATGGGCTTCCATTTTGTTCTGCCATCCTGAGTACCTGGCTTCTACCTGATAGACTAATATGGCTGCTAGAGCTCCAGCTATTGCCTCAGTATTCCAGGCAGCAGGAAGGAAGAAGACACATCTCCTATGTGTGTAAGAAAGTCAAACATATGCTTGACTTACATTCATTAGCTAGTCCATGGCCACCTAGCTGAAAGGGAGCCTGGAAACCTTTGTTCAGGGTAGTCTTATGCTTAGCTAACTTGAAGAAAAAGTGCTCACAACAGTAATGAGTTTGAGTGCTTATTGTGTGCCAGCACTGTGTTAAACACTATGATGTCTCCCATTTCATCCTCACCCTTCCTCATTCCCATTTTACAGAGGAAGAAAGTGAGGCCCAGTGACATCACATGATTTGCCCAGGTTCATACAGGTGTTATTGGAGGAGTCAGAATCCAGACTCTGGCATCTGACTCCAGAATTGGCATTCTTGGCTAACTGCTTGCATCCTTTACATAATTAATTCCCTTTTCTCCTTCTAGGTGAAGACTTCAGTGAAAACCCCTCAGACCAAAGCCAACCCTTCTGCCACCAGAGTGGCTTCAGCCAAAGCAGCAGCACCAGCTCCTGGAAAGGGGGGCCTTGCTGTTGCTCAAGCCAAAGTGGGGTCCCCAGCCAAGGCAAGTAGGACCAGAGCTGAAAGAGGTGCCGGGGGTGGAGTGAAGGGCATGACCAAGCAATGGCCCTAGCCTAGACAAGGGTGCTGCACAGGTGGGAGTGACCTCCCCAGAACCATGCCCTGGATGGGGTTCCACCTAAAGGGAACCGTGCTTTCCTCTTCCTTCCTCAATACCATTCCCTCCTCCCGATTCAGGTAACACCACCAGCGAGAGCCCCCCAGAGCAGCGCCGTCTCTGGGAGCAGCCAGGTGTCTGTGCCGGCTGTGGGGAAGACAGTGGCTGCAGTAGCCCAGGCCCAGCCGGGGCCTGTCAGGGGCTCACAGGAGGACTCGGAGAGCAGTGAGGAGGAGTCGGACAGTGAGGGAGAGGCACCTCCTCAGGTGAGGCCCCAGGGGGCGGAGAGCAGCCCCGTGCTTGTCCTCTGGACCGGGAGCCACCCACAGCACAGCTGCACGTGCCCCAGCTGTCTCCCATCCCCCGCTTTCCTGATCTGTTTCTCTTATTGCAGGCGAAGCCCTCAGGAAAGACCCCCCAGGTCAAAACTGCCTCGGCCCCCACCAAGGCATCCCCCAAGAAACGGGCTGCCCCAGTACCCCCTGGGAAGGCAGGGCCCCCAGCCGCCCAGGCCAGGAGGCAGGAGGAGGACTCGGAGAGCAGCAGCGAGGAGGAGTCGGACAGTGACGGGGACGCGCCAGCAGCTGCACCTCCAGCCCAGGTGAGGCCTCATGAGGAAGCAGCTGTGGTGCCAGGCCTCCAAGCTTCCGCCACCTACTCCCACGTCAGAACTTGGGTTCAGGGCCAGGTGAAGAAGCAAGACCAGATTTAAGCTCTGCCTCCAAGAACCTTTCCCCCAGAGGCTGTCCCCCATGTTTCCTTAGGTAAAACCTCCTGTAAACAACCCCTGCCTCGCGGCAAACCAGGGCCTCCCCAGTAGAAGGTGGCTTTGGTATACCCATATCTACCAAGGCCGCCACGACCCACATGGGCCCACCCGCCCCGTGGGAGGCCAGGCCAGGCCCTCAAGGATGTCCCAGTCAGAGAACCAGGAGGGGGCTTCGATGTGATGTGGGTACCATGAGGCCCTGGGGAGTGGGAAGAAACCAAATCTCTAACCCTGTTGTCCTGTAGTCAGTGGGGCCTGGGGCCTCTTGTTGGTATGTGTATCTCTCATGGAGAGTTCTTCTAGCTCAGTGTGAATGAAGCCTGGGGAGTGGGGAGAGAGAAGGAACGAGGACCCAACTTTTATCTGGATGATTTTTCCTCTGTCTGCTTATAGGAGTAGCTACAACCTGTAGTTCAGGGTGACAGACTCCAGGACTCACAGGGTTCAGACATGTGATGGAAATGACTTGAGTGGTGCAGGCCTAGTGGAGGTGACAGATGGCAGCTGACATGAAGCCTTGGTGTCAGGAGAGACTGAGGGAATGGTGGCAACAAGGGGAAACTAGAAAGATGGTCCCTCTCAGCTCCAGCCAGTTGTGACCTGATGGACATGTGTGGCTAGATCTTCCATTCCTTAAGGGAAGCTGGCAATCCCTGCTCCACGCTGAGCTCTAATCCCTCCTGGATTTGTGTTTTCTTCACAAGTAAATAAGTACCAAGAGGTGCAAGTGCTCATAGCACTAACCCCTCTGCCTTTGGTGTAGCAGATCAACTACTGAGCGTGCTGTCTTGTTGATAGAGATGAAGGCATGAAAGACGTTGGCCCTGCCCTCGAGGAACCTGTAGACTGTAGGGCGAGACAAGGTGATGGGGTTACTGGAGTATGTTCTGGTAGTGCTCCTTCTGATGGAGCTGGGAAAATGAGTGACTGAGAGGGTGGATGAGATGATTGAGCTGAGCTTGGAGGAGGACCTGGGGTTCGCTAGACACTAAAGTGGAGACAAGCTCCCCAGGAAGGAGATGGGAGAGTGTGTAGAGGAGGGGGGTTGTGAAGTCAGGTGGGCTCGGCAAAGGCCAGCTGTCCTGCAGGCAGCAGTCACTTCTGGTTGCTTGTTACCAATAATATCTCTAGAAGCCTAAATGCCAGAGTGAGACACAAAGGTCCTAGCCATGGTTTGGACCATGATGCTTTTTGTAACGTTTTAATCAGGTTATTGTATCAGTCAGGACATCTTAATCTGCAAGAGAAAACAAGAGATACTTCACAAGAGCTCAGATGGTTCTTAAGGGGGTTGGTTATCTCAGGGCATGAAGTTTCATGGTAGGGCTCCTGTGAAGGTGGTCCCTTCGGCTTAGCATCATTGGTGACAGATTTCTTCTCTCTCCATGCCTCGTCTGCCTCATTGTAACAGCAGGGCTGCAGCATCTCCTAAAGAGAAAATCCCCCAGTTGACTTCCCCTCCACTTAGCTCCTTGACCAGATCTCAGGCATGTGTTCTACCTGTCCTCGGCCATCCCCTCCCCCCCGCAAAAAAAAAAAAAAAAGCCACTCACTGATGTGGGGCCTGCAGTTCCTGAGATTGGCTGGGACAAAGGGCCACCCTCTCCAAAGCCTGTGGTGGGGGCCACCAGAACAGAGACAGGGTTGTGTTAGCAAGGAAGACTTGGGGACTTGGCTGTTGCAGTGTGCACTGTAGTTGACCCAGTGGAAAATTGGGAAGTACACGCCCAAATCAGGATCTTCTAGCTTTTCTTGAGAAATTAGAGGCTCCAGGGACTTCACTGGTGGTCTAGTGGCTAAGACTCTGCGCTCCCAGTGCTGGGGCCTGGGTTCAACTTGTGGTCAGGGAACTAGATCCCACATGCAGCAACTAAGACCCAGTATAGCCAAATAAATAATGGATTAATTCTGTGCGTGCTAAGTCACTCAGTTGTGTCCGACTCTTTGCAACGCTATGGACTGTAGCCCGTCAGGCTCCTCTGTCCATGGGATTCTCCAGGCAAGGATACCGGAGTGGGCTCCATGCCCTCCTCCAACGGACCTTCCCGGACCCAAGGATCAAACCCACGTCTCTAAGTCACCTGCATTGGCAGGTGGGTTCAAGAAGCTGGAGGCCCCAGCAGTGTAGGTCCTGCTTTTCTGAGTAATAAAAATCGGACCTTCACACCAGTAGGGAGGTGCAGAGCTGCCCTGGCCGGGCTCCCTTCCACCGCCAGCACCTTTCGGTTCAGTCCCTGCTCTAGGTCCTCCTCTGGCTCCTGACTGCCATCACCAGCCAGCCCTCCTCGTTCAGTCTTGGGCTGGCAGGAGAGGATAACAGCTGGTTGAGCTGCTCTCAGCTGGCTCCTGCTTTTAGCTGGGGATGTGACAGCCAGGTGTGAGCTGTAATGGGGCCTCTGGCTCACCCCTGCCGCCTTGTCCTGGGCGGCTGTCACCTCTCATTCGGACGCCTCGCCAGCAGCACACCAGCCCTCAGGTTTTACTAGTGCCTGACTCACACATCCCTTTCACCGCTGGAGTCAGCCCTGGAGGAAGGATTGGCAGCGTGGAGACCTGTGTTCCTGGTGTCTGTGGGGCATGCTGGCCACCCTGCCACACACACTGGAGTGTCAAGGGGGTCATGCTATTTTCCTGGGAGAGTGAGGTTCGTTGCTCACCAGTCTCTCAGTTGCGCTTCCTCTCAGCTAATGAACGCCCCCTTGCCTACCATGTTCTTGTCCCCTCAGAAGGAGGGTAGCTCCAAAACTGCTACAAGCAAGACCCTGGCCCCCCCAGCATCCCTGGAGAAGAAAGCAGAGGAGTCCTCAAGCAGCAGTGATGAGGACCTGCCGTCGAGCCAGGTATGCCGGGTCTGTCCCTAAGGGCACTTAGGCTAAGAGCTGGGCAGATGCGCCTGGGAGACAGCACGGGCGGCGGTGGTGGGGCACGGGAAGGGCAGATCTGTCCCACTTACAGTGCTTCACGGTTTCCTGAGCTCTTTTTTTTTTTTTTTTTTTTAAACACTTTGATCTCCACAACAACCCTGGGAGGCAGGTAGCAGAGCCTGCCAATGGAGGGTCAGAGTTGGCTCCCACAGCCCCAAGGCACAGGTGCACAGCATGCTGCCTGACAGGGAGGGCCTGTTACTATGGGAGGCACATGCTGTGTCAGGAATCAAGGCCCAGCAAGCTGGAGTGATCTCCCCAAACTCTTATGACCCGTAAGAAGCACAGGAAGAGGCAGCCACTGGCCCCTGGTTCCATGTGTACCCCACTTCCTGTTGGGACTCTGTCAGAGCCCCCGGGCCTGGTCCCAGACCTCACTCAGGAAGCTACGGCCCATCTCCACATGCTGCCAGCCATCCTCCCCTGGCTCCACCCCTGAGGGCAGAACCAAGCCCCCCATCTCCCCAGCTCCAGAGGCTTGCTGGCGTTCACCTGGCAGGAGTCTGAGTTTCTGTGTGAGCCCCAGGCCTTTCCCACAGCCGGCACTGCCCTCTGTCCTCCCCTAGCCCCAAGGTACTAGAAGCTTCCGCCAGGCCCTTCATAGATGCCGGAGTTCCCAACCGTCAGATGAGTGGGGTCTCCCTATCCAGCTCCCCTTAAATATCATATCATACACTGATTGGTCCATCAGTAGGGTCAGGTGTCATGCACACCCATGATGTTGGGGTGCTCACTGTCTTTCTCTCCTTTAGTAGTCTAGATTAGAAGAGTAATTGTGAACAACTCCATCTACCGTTGGCCACTTCCTGAGTGCCAAGGACTGTGCCTGTCCCCATATTTTCATTTTTCTGTTTAATCCCCAGACCAGCCCTATGAGGAAAGGTGCTTCTTTTATTACCATTTTGAGGAGGAAGGAATAAGTCCAGAGAAGCTAGACAAGCTGCCCTGGCATCACATGGCTGTCATAAGGGGACAGACCTGGTGTCAGAACCCAGGCTGTCCGCACTCTGCTCGTTCCCTGGCCCTGCCCTGACACCCCCTCCCTGTGGCAGGAAGACAGCGGGCTCGGGCCCTGCCCTCAGGCTCTCAGTGGAGCCTTTTGGAGCCTGCCTCCTCTGTGCAGGATCTAAACAGCTGGGAGGGAGGGGGCCGTTTCTCCCTTCTCTGCGGGGGTGGACTAACACAATTAAAATGAACATCATGCTTAAACTGAACCATTTAATTGGTACGTTAGTCCTCAAGGTTTTGGAGTCCCTGTTAGAAAAGAAAAAGGAAAAAAAATCAGCACTTTGAGCATTCCCCAGAAGGATTCAGGGAAGCCGGCACAGCCCAAAGGAGCTGCAGCCTCCTCCCAACTTTGGGGTTTTTTAGCTCCTTAATCCCCAGCTCTCTAATTTTGATTATTATCGTTATTATGCATTTATCAAACACTTCTCTATTGATGAGTTTCACTGTTTTTATTATTAGCCCATCACTGAGAGTAAGGGATTGATACCAGGGTGGTGGGCAGAGCCCCAGGCTGTGAGGCAGAGAGGGGCTGTGGGTCCATTCCCAGGTCCCCTCACTGTGCCTTAGTCTCCCCAACTGCAGGAGTTGGGCTTACCTCTCAAAGACAGATCGGGGGATGGTCCCTGCGTGGCTTAGCCCTGTTGTTTAGGCATTAATCCCAGGCCAGAGTCTGTGCCAGGGCCTAGGGTAGGTACCAAATTTTAACAGACAAGGCCTTGCCTTTAGAGTTCCAGGTTGAGTTGGAAAGAAAGAAGAGGCCTCTAAGAAGCTGAAATTAAGGTGTTAAAGATCTAAAGTCTAGCATGGCTGGTCCTCGGAGTCCCTCTCTGGTGCTTGGAAGACCAGCTTCCAGCCCTGGCTCTGACACCAGTTTGCTGGTTACCCTGGGTGAGGCCACTGGCCCTCTCAGCCCCTGGGGTGAGACTCCCTGAGGGCTGGTGAACCATGGAGGCTCTGGGCCACATACCCAGGAGTGGGATTTTCCAGCTCGCTCAGGTGTGGGCCTAGGATGTGCTACCAGCTCCAGACAGTTCTGGAAGAGGCCTCAGAGAAGTGCTGCCATCCAGAGCTTGGGTCCCCTCGTGTTTGTGTCCCTTGTCCCCGGGGTCAGCAGTCTAGGCCAGTCCACTCCCCCTCCCCCCAACTGCCATGACCGAATGAAGGCACTCTTGTGATGCACTCAGCTGTGACTTCTAGAAGGCCACTGGGTTTGGTCCTACAGTCACTGACTCCTGCAGTAGAAAGGGATCCTGTGTGTTCCCTCTGGGCCCTCACTGCCCAGCACCTACAGGGGGTGGAGTGGAGGTCCAGCCCGGTGTTGAGGCTGCTTCCGCTTCCAGTCTTTCCTGACCCACCCCAGAAAGAAGGCCCTTGTCACCCCATGTGTATTGTGCTTTGTGGTTTCCAAAGCAGACCAGAAGCTCTTTTGGTGAGAG
>SJYW01050554.1:51192-80547 GCA_006410735.1 Raphicerus campestris | reverse complement strand
AAAAAAAAAAAAAAAAGCCACTCACTGATGTGGGGCCTGCAGTTCCTGAGATTGGCTGGGACAAAGGGCCACCCTCTCCAAAGCCTGTGGTGGGGGCCACCAGAACAGAGACAGGGTTGTGTTAGCAAGGAAGACTTGGGGACTTGGCTGTTGCAGTGTGCACTGTAGTTGACCCAGTGGAAAATTGGGAAGTACACGCCCAAATCAGGATCTTCTAGCTTTTCTTGAGAAATTAGAGGCTCCAGGGACTTCACTGGTGGTCTAGTGGCTAAGACTCTGCGCTCCCAGTGCTGGGGCCTGGGTTCAACTTGTGGTCAGGGAACTAGATCCCACATGCAGCAACTAAGACCCAGTATAGCCAAATAAATAATGGATTAATTCTGTGCGTGCTAAGTCACTCAGTTGTGTCCGACTCTTTGCAACGCTATGGACTGTAGCCCGTCAGGCTCCTCTGTCCATGGGATTCTCCAGGCAAGGATACCGGAGTGGGCTCCATGCCCTCCTCCAACGGACCTTCCCGGACCCAAGGATCAAACCCACGTCTCTAAGTCACCTGCATTGGCAGGTGGGTTCAAGAAGCTGGAGGCCCCAGCAGTATAGGTCCTGCTTTTCTGAGTAATAAAAATTGGACCTTCACACCAGTAGGGAGGTGCAGAGCTGCCCTGGCCGGGCTCCCTTCCACCGCCAGCACCTTTCGGTTCAGTCCCTGCTCTAGGTCCTCCTCTGGCTCCTGACTGCCATCACCAGCCAGCCCTCCTCGTTCAGTCTTGGGCTGGCAGGAGAGGATAACAGCTGGTTGAGCTGCTCTCAGCTGGCTCCTGCTTTTAGCTGGGGATGTGACAGCCAGGTGTGAGCTGTAATGGGGCCTCTGGCTCACCCCTGCCGCCTTGTCCTGGGCGGCTGTCACCTCTCATTCGGACGCCTCGCCAGCAGCACACCAGCCCTCAGGTTTTACTAGTGCCTGACTCACACATCCCTTTCACCGCTGGAGTCAGCCCTGGAGGAAGGATTGGCAGCGTGGAGACCTGTGTTCCTGGTGTCTGTGGGGCATGCTGGCCACCCTGCCACACACACTGGAGTGTCAAGGGGGTCATGCTATTTTCCTGGGAGAGTGAGGTTCATTGCTCACCAGTCTCTCAGTTGCGCTTCCTCTCAGCTAATGAACGCCCCCTTGCCTACCATGTTCTTGTCCCCTCAGAAGGAGGGTAGCTCCAAAACTGCTACAAGCAAGACCCTGGCCCCCCCAGCATCCCTGGAGAAGAAAGCAGAGGAGTCCTCAAGCAGCAGTGATGAGGACCTGCCGTCGAGCCAGGTATGCCGGGTCTGTCCCTAAGGGCACTTAGGCTAAGAGCTGGGCAGATGCGCCTGGGAGACAGCACGGGCGGCGGTGGTGGGGCACGGGAAGGGCAGATCTGTCCCACTTACAGTGCTTCACGGTTTCCTGAGCTCTTTTTTTTTTTTTTTTTTTTAAACACTTTGATCTCCACAACAACCCTGGGAGGCAGGTAGCAGAGCCTGCCAATGGAGGGTCAGAGTTGGCTCCCACAGCCCCAAGGCACAGGTGCACAGCATGCTGCCTGACAGGGAGGGCCTGTTACTATGGGAGGCACATGCTGTGTCAGGAATCAAGGCCCAGCAAGCTGGAGTGATCTCCCCAAACTCTTATGACCCGTAAGAAGCACAGGAAGAGGCAGCCACTGGCCCCTGGTTCCATGTGTACCCCACTTCCTGTTGGGACTCTGTCAGAGCCCCCGGGCCTGGTCCCAGACCTCACTCAGGAAGCTACGGCCCATCTCCACATGCTGCCAGCCATCCTCCCCTGGCTCCACCCCTGAGGGCAGAACCAAGCCCCCCATCTCCCCAGCTCCAGAGGCTTGCTGGCGTTCACCTGGCAGGAGTCTGAGTTTCTGTGTGAGCCCCAGGCCTTTCCCACAGCCGGCACTGCCCTCTGTCCTCCCCTAGCCCCAAGGTACTAGAAGCTTCCGCCAGGCCCTTCATAGATGCCGGAGTTCCCAACCGTCAGATGAGTGGGGTCTCCCTATCCAGCTCCCCTTAAATATCATATCATACACTGATTGGTCCATCAGTAGGGTCAGGTGTCATGCACACCCATGATGTTGGGGTGCTCACTGTCTTTCTCTCCTTTAGTAGTCTAGATTAGAAGAGTAATTGTGAACAACTCCATCTACCGTTGGCCACTTCCTGAGTGCCAAGGACTGTGCCTGTCCCCATATTTTCATTTTTCTGTTTAATCCCCAGACCAGCCCTATGAGGAAAGGTGCTTCTTTTATTACCATTTTGAGGAGGAAGGAATAAGTCCAGAGAAGCTAGACAAGCTGCCCTGGCATCACATGGCTGTCATAAGGGGACAGACCTGGTGTCAGAACCCAGGCTGTCCGCACTCTGCTCGTTCCCTGGCCCTGCCCTGACACCCCCTCCCTGTGGCAGGAAGACAGCGGGCTCGGGCCCTGCCCTCAGGCTCTCAGTGGAGCCTTTTGGAGCCTGCCTCCTCTGTGCAGGATCTAAACAGCTGGGAGGGAGGGGGCCGTTTCTCCCTTCTCTGCGGGGGCGGACTAACACAATTAAAATGAACATCATGCTTAAACTGAACCATTTAATTGGTACGTTAGTCCTCAAGGTTTTGGAGTCCCTGTTAGAAAAGAAAAAGGAAAAAAAATCAGCACTTTGAGCATTCCCCAGAAGGATTCAGGGAAGCCGGCACAGCCCAAAGGAGCTGCAGCCTCCTCCCAACTTTGGGGTTTTTTAGCTCCTTAATCCCCAGCTCTCTAATTTTGATTATTATCGTTATTATGCATTTATCAAACACTTCTCTATTGATGAGTTTCACTGTTTTTATTATTAGCCCATCACTGAGAGTAAGGGATTGATACCAGGGTGGTGGGCAGAGCCCCAGGCTGTGAGGCAGAGAGGGGCTGTGGGTCCATTCCCAGGTCCCCTCACTGTGCCTTAGTCTCCCCAACTGCAGGAGTTGGGCTTACCTCTCAAAGACAGATCGGGGGATGGTCCCTGCGTGGCTTAGCCCTGTTGTTTAGGCATTAATCCCAGGCCAGAGTCTGTGCCAGGGCCTAGGGTAGGTACCAAATTTTAACAGACAAGGCCTTGCCTTTAGAGTTCCAGGTTGAGTTGGAAAGAAAGAAGAGGCCTCTAAGAAGCTGAAATTAAGGTGTTAAAGATCTAAAGTCTAGCATGGCTGGTCCTCGGAGTCCCTCTCTGGTGCTTGGAAGACCAGCTTCCAGCCCTGGCTCTGACACCAGTTTGCTGGTTACCCTGGGTGAGGCCACTGGCCCTCTCAGCCCCTGGGGTGAGACTCCCTGAGGGCTGGTGAACCATGGAGGCTCTGGGCCACATACCCAGGAGTGGGATTTTCCAGCTCGCTCAGGTGTGGGCCTAGGATGTGCTACCAGCTCCAGACAGTTCTGGAAGAGGCCTCAGAGAAGTGCTGCCATCCAGAGCTTGGGTCCCCTCGTGTTTGTGTCCCTTGTCCCCGGGGTCAGCAGTCTAGGCCAGTCCACTCCCCCTCCCCCCAACTGCCATGACCGAATGAAGGCACTCTTGTGATGCACTCAGCTGTGACTTCTAGAAGGCCACTGGGTTTGGTCCTACAGTCACTGACTCCTGCAGTAGAAAGGGATCCTGTGTGTTCCCTCTGGGCCCTCACTGCCCAGCACCTACAGGGGGTGGAGTGGAGGTCCAGCCCGGTGTTGAGGCTGCTTCCGCTTCCAGTCTTTCCTGACCCACCCCAGAAAGAAGGCCCTTGTCACCCCATGTGTATTGTGCTTTGTGGTTTCCAAAGCAGACCAGAAGCTCTTTTGGTGAGAGCCCAGACTGGGTTACTAAGAGCCCTTCCAGAAGGTGGGAGAGTGAGGCTCTCGCATCTCAGAGGCTGGGCCACACAGCGAGGTCGTGGCAGAGATGGGGTCAGAAGTGTGTCCCATGTACCCCACCTTTGAACCTTCCTCTCCCATCCAGGGCTCTGTGGGCCCCGGCCACCCCCCGCCCTGCCCCACCCCACCTCAGAGGCAGGGCGGGCAGCGTGGGCAGGTAGAGCAGGGCGGAGGCTTCTGCTGCGGAGCTGCTTTTAATATCCCAGACGCTATTGTTTGCCTCAGTGGGTTCGCTGCCTCTCTTCGTCCCCGACAATCTGTTCCTCTGTCTTCTCACATATATATAGATCCCCCCTCCCTCAACTGAAAGCCTTCTCCCACTTCCATCCTTCTCTCTTTCATCATGTGGGAAGGAAGTCTCTGGAAGTGGCAGATCAGAGCGGCTGTGGGGGAGGCTGTTTGGCAGGGGTAGGCAGGGCCTGGCCCGGCGGAGCTTCCCCCTCGGGCGGGCCTCTTTCTGCTTTCCATTTCGTGTTGCCTTTCCCGCAGCACCCTGGAGGACGCGGAGTCAGGCCCAGTGGGGTGGGCAGAGACCTGGGTTCCAGACCATGGCCATGGGCAGCTCCCTTCTGCTCTCCTGCTGCCCTCCATCTCCCTGTTGGGTCAGGGGGTGGGGGCAGAACTTAGACCAGGTCAGCTCCCTGGGTGTCCTTCTATGCGGTGGGCATGTTCACTGGAGCTGTGGTTCCCAGATGTCTGCCAAGAGTCCACAGGGAGTGTTACTTTTTTCTTTTTTTTTTTTTTTTTCGGTGTCTTACTGGAAAATGCAGAGCATGCCCCAAGCTAGAACAGTGTAGAGTCGCCAGTCACCATCCCAGCTTTGGTAGCTCTGGACTTGTGACCAGTCTTGGTACATCCACATCTTCACTCTCTTCCCCAACACCATTGTTTGTTTGTTTTTTTAAAGCACAATCACTAAAAAGTTGGCCCACATAGTCAGCGTCCCCATTTCCGCAGTTGCCTCATGACGTTTTCTGTATCTGGTCAAATAGGAATCTACATAAGGGTCACCAGCTACATTGGGTCCCTTTGGTCTTAGTTGGTTTTCTCTGAGCAGTTTACTTGTTGAAGATCCTGGGCCCCTGTAGTTTGGGCCACGTTCCTGTGTCCTGGCAGGGGGCAGCATCAGAGTCCTGGGCATGGGGGCAGCTAGACTGTGGACAGCCCCCTAGGTGAACGGTTAGGCAACTGATGGGACATTGCTTAGAGTGCTGCACGCAGCAGGGTATGTGTCTCTGAAGTCAGCGAGGGGAAGGAGGCTGACCTCCACATTCTGGGCCTGACTTTGCTCCAGTTAGGCTGTGTGACCTTGGGCAACTCTCCCTCCCCTCAGGACTTGCAGTTTTTCTATCTGTGTGATGGAGCTGATACTGCTGATCTCAGGGGTTCCTCTGAGGGTGGGCTTCTGTGAGCTCTGAAGAGCTGTGCAGGGTCTTGGTGGGTGCCTGGGCTGGGAGTGAGCTGGCAGAGCCTTGGGAGCTCTCTGGAACCCTTGCCTTGTAACACCCTCCCCTACCCACCTTCCCTTTCCCCTGGCCAAGCTGTTAATCACTGGGGGGTTGTGTTTTGTTTTTGTTTTTCAAGGTGATTAAAACTCCTCTGATTTTTGTCGACCCTAATCGTAGTCCAGCTAGCCCAGCTGCTCTCCCCACCCAAGCGCAGGCTGCAGGCACCCCGAGGAAGGCTCAGGCCTCGGAGAGCACAGCCAGGAGCTCCTCTGAGAGCGAGGACGAGGATGTGATCCCTGCTACACAGTGCCCGACTCCTGGTGAGCACGGGCCACCCTGCAGGGCTGACTCCCTGGCTGCACACACATCCACTGAGGTGCCAAAGGGAGAAGACACTGGCTGAGTCTCAGCGAGTAGTTGCTCTGGAGGGGCTTAGGGCAAGGTCTCGACCCTGTGTTGGCTCATCCCCATGAGGATCTGGCTTGAGCAATAACTGTGCCAGGGCCTCTCTGTGTGGGCTGCAAAAGGTAGAACCCAGACTAGAGACTCGAAGCTGCATTGACCAGGTTTGTAGTTCAGGAGGAGCCTTGTAACAGCTGGCTGACTGAACTTGGAGAGGGCTGCAGGGTAGTGAGCCCCTCATTCCTGGTGGCATGTGAAGGAGATCAAGTAATCCCTAAACAGAGAGGTGTAGGGAGGAATTCCTGGAGACAGGACCAGATCTGGGTTTTCTTTTGACTTTTGACACTCTGTGATTCTGACAGTGATAGCAAGAAAATGGGTAATCACTATCACTGTTGTTACCAGAACACTTTTTGATGAGGATATTAATACCTGATCTTGGTGGATTTATTAAGAAATGCAGATTAGCACAAAAGAAAAAGCATCACTTGTAATCCCACTGTCCAAAATAATCACTGTTAACATTTTACAGCTATTAACTTTACAAAAATCAAAGGTACACTGTATTTTTAGTGAGACCATACTGTACATATGCTCAGTAATCTTGACATGTTGTGACGTTCTGTAGTTACAGCGTGATCCCCACTGGCTACAGAGTGGCCACCTGGGCATCCTACAGTTTTTTCAGCCAGTGTCGAGTTGGAGGAAGCTAAGGGTTTTATTTGGGGTACTGGGCTGTTACAAACAGTGCTGCAGTGAACACATGTGATTGAGCCTTTGCACATGACCAAGGCTTTTCTAAGAGAGAGGGTTTTAGATGCGCAGAGTCATGTTTGGCTCCAGTGCTCTGCCTGTCATTCAGGAGGAGCAGCTTAGCAAGAGAGGGGGGCTGAAGGTGGGGAGGGGCTAAGGGGTGTTCCCCACAGCTGCCGTCTCATCTCTTTATAAAACATGGAGACAGAGGCCGCTCCTGCCTGGAAGGCTTGGGAGGGGGTTTAAGGGGCTTCTACCACATGGGCCCTGGATGGGCTGATAGAGCGGGTTTTGCTGCTTAGGGGAGGCCACAGGGCTTCTCTGCCCTGACATACCCCCTCCCCCTCCATCTCAGCCACTAGGACCAACGTGGTGACTGTGCCCATAGCACCTCCAAAGGCAGCCCTCAGAGCCAGTGTGGTGGGGGCTCCCAGCAGTGAGGACACAAGTCAGGGGTCTGCAGGCAAGAAGCAGGAGGCCTCAGCCACTCAGGTACCTGGTGGGCAAGGGGGCGCTGCCGGGCCAGTGGGCTGAGGGGCCCCTCCTCAACACCACTTCCCCGCAGGGTTGCTGGGTGGCACTGTAGTTGCTCTCACCCACCCCGTGGAAGCCAGGGCCTTTCCTGGCCTGGCCATAGCCCTGATCCGTGCCCCGAAGGTCAGAAAGCATCCTCTGGCACGTGGCCCGCTGGGCAGAACCAGCAGGACTCCCGCAGCTTCTCCAACAGTACCAGGCTTTTGGTTTGATTTTTCTCTCACGGTTTGCAGTGAACAAAAGTTGCCCTTTGTTAATGTTCATCATAGTGACCGGTAGTGTTCTTCTTAGCCTTCACTATTTTCAGTGCATTTTTATTTCTTTGGTCCTTGCTGGAACCTAAAAGCCAAGCAGGAGAGAGTTAATGGCTCATTGTTCAAACGATGGAGCTGAGCACCACGCCCTCAGCAAGAGGGTCAAGACACGTCCAGGATCAGGCAGGGTCAGAACCCAGGGCTCCTAGATCCTAATTCATTGTTTCTGGGGCCCATTGCTCGTGGGGCCATAGCCGTTTCTTTTCCCAAGCCCTTGCACCCACCCCCTTTTTTCCTGAGATGGCAGGAGCAAGAGCTGGATAGGCCAAAGCAGGACTTGGGCACCTCCACTCATTTGGGCTCATCACAACCTCTAACCCAAAAAGAGCTTCCTGGGAGCATGGTTGCTGAGTGGGTGGCTGGATTGTGGTCACTGCACCCACCAACCTGCATCCATTTGGCCTTTCAGCCAGCAGATGGTGCTGAGCATCTGTCCATGCTGGGAACTGGGGGTACAGCAGGAAGAAGACAGGGAGGGGCCCTGCCCTCATGGGATTCCCAAGGCGGGGGACAGCCATTAAGCAAGGAGACCAAGAGTTACAGTGCTCACCAACTGGTGGGTGCTTTGAAGGGAGTAGTATCGATGTAAGCAGGAAACGGTGGGATGACTTGCCTTAGAAAGGATAGGCCGGGGTGGCCTGTCAGAGGAGGTGACGCTGGGGCCAGAGAAGCAGCTAGGCCTGGGCAAGCTGGGGAGCCCTCCAAGCAGGGAGACCCAGGCGCAGAAGCCTCTGGGGGAGTGCTTGGGGGTGTGAGAGCTGGGAGAAGGTTGGGGAGCAGGGGCAGAGGGGCCAGGCCTCACGGCCCATGGTGAGGGCCCAAGGTTTTGGTGAGGGATCACACCCAGTTCTCGTTCCGTTCTCTCCTTGGCTGCTGGCAGGTGTGGGAAACAGAAGCAGCCCCAGGGAGCCTGTTGAGGAGTCTGCTGCAGCCGCTAGTCTAGAGGCTCAGGCTCAGTGGTGGGGCCTTGGGGGGCCTGAGCCCCTTCCCTCCCCTGGGCTGGGAGCTGTCTGTGGATCCTCTGAGAAGGATACTATTAGCTTATTTTCTGTCCAGTCAGTGGCAGTATCCCTTAGACCACCCCTCAGGCCTCCACTCCCCCTCCAGGTTCCTCTGGCGGCTACAGGTCCCCTCCTACCCCAGCCAGGCAGGGTGTGGCCTAGATGGCATGCCAAGAACCTGGGAGCCCCAGGCCAGGCTCTCATCCACCCATGCAGTCTTAGGCTGAGGCCAGCCCCTGGGTCATGGTTCTGGGCCCATCCTCTTTCTGGAGGCCCTGGGCAGGGTCCTGTCTGCATGGAGCCAAGCTGGCTCCTCACCTTTGCCTTTCACAGGTGACCAAGAAGAACCTCCCGCTGACGCAGGCTGCCCTGAAGGTTCTTGCCCAGAAAGCCAGTGAGGCCCAGCCTCCTGCTGCCAAGACCCCGTCTTCAAGTGGGGTGAGCTGGGGAGTTGGGGGCCATGCCTCACCCCAGAGGGGATAGTGTTCAGAGACACAGGAGGTAGAAGGCAGGGTGCAGGCAGGGGCCCAAGTCCTAGCGCCGGCATTTAGCTACCCCGTGACTTCAGCATGCGCGTTTACCTTCCTGGTCTTCTACTGTGCATGCCCACCCCTCTACCAAAACTTTTTTTTTTTTAGGGATCTTAGTTCCCCAACCAGGGATTGAACCCAGGCCCTCAGCAGTGAAATCCTGGAGTTCTAATCACTGCCAGAGAGTCTCCAACTGCCCATCCTAGAGAGTGGTGGGAGAATTAAATGGGGCCTGTTTGCGAAGCCTCTAGTGGTGCCTGGCCCTTCCCTGAGGTATTCAGTAAGCACCAGATCTTATTTCCCCTAATTTTCCCTTTCCATTCTCTCTCCTTTCGCCAAATCAGACTGACAGTGCTGTGGGAACACTCTCCACGACAAGTCCCCAGAGCACCCCTACCCAGGTCAGAATGGCCAACAAGCTGAGAAAGCCTGAGGTTCCTGCAGCACAGCGGGCCACAGCCAAGGCCCCTGCAACCTCAGATGACAGCAACAGCAGCTCTTCGGGAAGCGAGGACGATGCCGAGGGGTCCCAGGCGGCCCCGTCAGCCCACAGGCCAGGTGAGGCTCCTGGGAGGGAAATGCTGGAGGGCCTGGTGGAGCCCTGGGCTCAGATCTCTGCTCTGTAGCTGCCCATGTTCTATGACTTTGACCTAGGCATCTCATGCAGGACCTCGGTTTACCCACCTACACAACCCCATGATCAAATTGGTCCACATGACATGAACAACCTTTTTACTTGACTGTTTGGCCATGCCCAGCCTTTTGAGATCAGGCTTCCCTAACTGATCCCCAGATTCCCAGGACCATACCTCTCTTGGGGATTAGAAGGTTTGGGCATGCAGGTGTCTCACTAGAAATGCTGTGAATAGCAATAGATCATGGAAGGGATCAATGAGGGGCAGATGATGCCTTAGATCAAAGGGTGAGGCACGTAAACAGGGACAGGCCGCCTCGGGGCCCTCCTGCTCCCGGAGCGCTCTGGGCTGTCCAGTGGGCAGAAGGAACCTGGGGTTCCCAACAGTTACCTGTGCTTCTCCCGTAGGCTCAGCCCCCTCCAGGAGGGAGACCTTGGTGGAAGAGACCACAACAGAGTCCAGTGGCGACGAGGTGGTGGCGCCTTCCCAGGTAACAGCGAGGGAAGGGCCTGGCAGTCTCGGGAGCCTTGAGTGGAAGCCCCAGGCCAGGCTCCCACCCACCATGCAGTTGTAGGCTGAGGCCATGCCCTGGGCCGTGGGTCTGGGGCCAGGCCCGTCCTCTTTCCAGGGGCCCTGGGCAGGGTCCTGTCTGCACGGCTCCTCTCCTCTCATAAAGCTGTGAGAAGGAGACTCTTGGAGTCTATAGAAAGGGTTTACCTTGATTTTAGGTGATTTCCAGATAAAAACATTCTCTAACAGATAACAGATGGGATTTCTTTTAAGGTTATCATCTTTATGTGGCAAGTGCTAGTGCTTTTCCGTTTGCATTAGTAATAAGTTTCCTTTTTAAATGAGCCTGTTTAAAATATGTATTGATTATAGTAGTGCAGGAGGTGCGCACACAGGGCCGATGTGCCCGCCGCCCAGCTGGCCTGAGGGTCCTGGGGCTGATCTCCAGTGGGCCATGCACTGCTGGGCATCTTCACACTGGCCTTCTTCAGTCTCTCCTCTCAGGTTTTGTGACTCCTGGGCAGGCTCCAGCTGGTTCCAAGACTTCAAAGGCCACTCCCAAACCAGACACCAGCCCCTCTGTTTCCTCTACTCCGGCCACCAGAGATGCCCCAGAGGGCAAGCAGGAAGTGGAGCCCCAGCAAGCAGCAGGCACCACGTCCCCTAAAACAGGTGAGTCGAGGGCTGCAGGAAGGCCACAGCAGGATGTGCAAGAGCAAGGCAAGGAGCCCCTTTGCCTCCCCCAGGAGCAGTCCCACCAGTGTGGTCCTGTCTGCCAGCAGGGCCTCCCCAAGTGAGGTCTGGTACCACTACATCAGGCCTGGAGGTGCTCGTCGAAAGTGCGGGGCCCTGTGCCCTAGAGTCCGGCTCCTGTAGCCTAGGGCCGCCCAGCCCTGAGCGATGCTGGTGCACCCTGTAGGCTGCTCCCTACCTTAGAGGAAGTGCACCTTGACTTTCAGGGTAGGCCTTGGCGCACTCTAGCTGTTCCTGTTGATTTTTCTTCCTAACAAGTGGGCTCCTGGTACAGGGTGTAGGTACTTGGGATAGCTCAGACAGAAGATGGGGTCATGTTTGAAGAAGTCTCCTGCACATGGTGAAGACCCTGGGCAAAGGACTGACCTGCTCTGAAGCCTCAGACAAGCCCATGGCGACTCTGGACCTTGGTTCCTTAACCGTACAGGGCAGGGGATGGTGGGTCCATTGGTAGCACATACAGAACATGGCACACGTGGAGAAAGCCACGTGGTATTTGGAGGGCAGGCTCGAGTGCTCAGGTCACCTGGCCTAGGGTGTCAGCCACTGCTGACTGTGCCAGCACTCTGGGACGGGTGTCTCAGAGGATCTGCCTGGGCCAGCTCTCAAGGTTCCCTGGCCTTGGCTTTCTAGGGTGTGTGGTAGACAGGAGGCAGAGAAGTGGGTTGCTGAGGCACCCTGTGCTCTCCTTGGCTCCCTTCTCTAGCTGACTCCTGTTCTTACCACGAAGCACCAGAGGACTGAAGGGGGCCTCCCTCTGCCCTGGGAGCCCCCTCTGCCCACCTCCCCAGCCCCTTGGGGCTCTGGAGCCAGAGCTGCTGCAGGTACCACTGCACCCTGAAGGGAACAGCTTTGTCTTCCCCACATGGAGCCAGGGGCAAGCTCCCAGCACCTCCCAGAGCCCAGGGCGTCGCCACTCTTGTGCTGTGAGACCCCAAAGGGACCTGCGAAGTTGGGGCAGTGCCTGGACATATGCTCAGCTCCCAGTCCTGGGGCCTCTAGCTGCAGCTTGCCCAGTTCTGGGTCAGCAAGAGGAGTCATTGCTCATTTTCTTCCCCAGTGTTCTTCTCTTTGTGAGAGGCGGGTGTGACAAGGAGACATTTTAGAGGGGGCTGTGGAAGGTTTTTTTCACACGTGTAGTCAGCACACAATTATCAAAGGAGAGCAGAGGCGTGGAATATTCTAAACAAAGGCTGCAGCAGAAGTCACTCTGGCAGGCAGTAAACCTGCTTAGTCAGCCGCCGTGTGCATATTCTCTGCACCCCCCACCCCCAGGCCAAGCCACCTGGACCCCTGACCACAGAGGGCTGCAGGCACCCAGCGTACAAGTGGGCATAAGTTGGATGGCTACATGACCTTGGCTTTTTTTTTTAATGCATCTGTGGTTTAGAACAGTGAGGGGATTTATTGTTCATCCAACGCCTCATTTTATAAACAAGGAACTGAGTTTGGTTTTCAGACTCAGGGCCCAGGTATCCTGTCTCCCTGCCCTGGGCTCCTGACTGGAAGGTGCTGTCTATCCTGTCCCATAGATTCTTTGATTTGTTGGCAGATTACAAGCCCTTTTGGAGAAGGAAATATCAACCCACTCCAGTATTCTTGCCTGGAGAACTCCAGGGACAGAGAAGCCTGGTGGGCTACAGTCTGTGGGGTCTCAAAGAGTTGGACATGACTGAGCAACTAACACTACAAGCCCTTTGATTAACATGCTGGAGTTAATTTCCATCCCCAGCCTGAACTTGAGTTTTCAGCTTGAGACATGAAAAGAGCTCTAAGTTAGAAGCAGGAGGAGAGGTGTGGGCAGGAGACCCAGCGGGTTCCCATGGTCCATCTGTACTGCATCAAAGAAGGTCAGGTCTGTGCTGGACCCCTTTGGCTTTCATGCCACCGGAGGTCTAGTCCCCAATTCTCTCAGGTCCATAACCCCAGGTCCTCTCTCCATAGGCAGAAAAGAGGTTGGTGCCACACCTCAGAAGCCCGGGAAGGGGCCTGGGTGTACCCCGGCCTCCATGCTGTCGCTGCAGAGCAACATCACCCAGCGCCTCCTGAGTGAGCCCTGGCCCCTGAGCGAGGCGCAGGTGCAGGCCTCAGTGGCAAAGGTGCTCACAGAGCTGCTGGAGCAGGAGAGGAAGAAGGCCGTGGAGACCGCCAAGGAAGGCAACCGGAAGGGCCGCCTGGGCCATAAGCGGAAGCTGTCCGAAGACCAGACAGCCCCCAAGGCCCCCAAGAGCAAGAAAAAGAAGCAGCTGGCAGCTGCAGATGGTGGGGAGCATGTGGTCTCCTCAGAAAAGGCCCCCAGGACTGTCAAAGGGAAATCCAAGAAGGACAGAGCAAGTAGTGATGTCAAGGAGAAGAAGGAGAAGGAGTCTCCTGGCTCTCAAGGGGCCAAGGAGAAGCCAGTAGGGGAGCTGGGGACTCCGAAGGGTGACGGGGGAGACCACGGCAACCTTAAGATCAAGAAAGAGAAGAAGAAATCTGACAAGAGTAAGTGCCTGCTGCAGCCCAGAGCACACGTCCCCAGTCCTGCTGAGGGCTGTCAGTCACCACTCGGGCGGGTGGCCCTCAGCCAGCACAGAGAGGGCTGAGAATGTCTTGTCCGTCTTGGGAGCAGGATGGGCAAAGCCGGAACCAGGTGTGGAGCAGCGGAGCCACCACCACCAGGATGGCGCTTGTGGCTCCAGGGTGTGTTCTGCTCGCAGAGCCCTGCACTCCCTCATGGCGGCCACAGCCACGTGCACTGGCAGCCGAGGCTCCTGGGGTCCAGGCTTCTGGATCGCCGCCACCCCTTGCTGCATCCTGTGCTGGAGTCCTCGTGCAGCCAGGCCACGTTTAACCCCCACCCCAGCCCTGTCTGATGGGTGGTCACTCATTTCCATTTTACAGGTTGAAAGTGTCTTTTTAAAATCAGTGTGTAGAAATTTTACAAAGTGAGTTAAAATGGTAACAGTGTCAGTCCAGGGCTTCCATGGGGGCAGAAATCATAAGACTTAGGCATCGATGGCTCCCCAAGGTGTGGGGCAGAGAGNGAGCAACATCACCCAGCGCCTCCTGAGTGAGCCCTGGCCCCTGAGCGAGGCGCAGGTGCAGGCCTCAGTGGCAAAGGTGCTCACAGAGCTGCTGGAGCAGGAGAGGAAGAAGGCCGTGGAGACCGCCAAGGAAGGCAACCGGAAGGGCCGCCTGGGCCATAAGCGGAAGCTGTCCGAAGACCAGACAGCCCCCAAGGCCCCCAAGAGCAAGAAAAAGAAGCAGCTGGCAGCTGCAGATGGTGGGGAGCATGTGGTCTCCTCAGAAAAGGCCCCCAGGACTGTCAAAGGGAAATCCAAGAAGGACAGAGCAAGTAGTGACGTCAAGGAGAAGAAGGAGAAGGAGTCTCCTGGCTCTCAAGGGGCCAAGGAGAAGCCAGTAGGGGAGCTGGGGACTCCGAAGGGTGACGGGGGAGACCACGGCAACCTTAAGATCAAGAAAGAGAAGAAGAAATCTGACAAGAGTAAGTGCCTGCTGCAGCCCAGAGCACACGTCCCCAGTCCTGCTGAGGGCTGTCAGTCACCACTCGGGCGGGTGGCCCTCAGCCAGCACAGAGAGGGCTGAGAATGTCTTGTCCGTCTTGGGAGCAGGATGGGCAAAGCCGGAACCAGGTGTGGAGCAGCGGAGCCACCACCACCAGGATGGCGCTTGTGGCTCCAGGGTGTGTTCTGCTCGCAGAGCCCTGCACTCCCTCATGGCGGCCACAGCCACGTGCACTGGCAGCCGAGGCTCCTGGGGTCCAGGCTTCTGGATCGCCGCCACCCCTTGCTGCATCCTGTGCTGGAGTCCTCGTGCAGCCAGGCCACGTTTAACCCCCACCCCAGCCCTGTCTGATGGGTGGTCACTCATTTCCATTTTACAGGTTGAAAGTGTCTTTTTAAAATCAGTGTGTAGAAATTTTACAAAGTGAGTTAAAATGGTAACAGTGTCAGTCCAGGGCTTCCATGGGGGCAGAAATCATAAGACTTAGGCATCGATGGCTCCCCAGGGTGTGGGGCATAGAGAGGAGAGAGCTGCTCTAGGGCTCCTGGAGACCTGCCCTGTCTGCCCACTTTGACCCCAACCCTTAAGATTAACATCTGTTGTTTAGCAATTTTACTTTCTTCCCTTAGAAAAAAAAGACAAGGAGAAAAAGGAAAAGAAGAAGAAAGCAAAAAAGGCCTTAACCAAAGACCCTGGCTCACCATCACAGAAGAAAAAGAAGAGAAAGGTAGAGTGAGTCCCAAGGAGTCTTGGGCTAGGAAAGGGGACCCAGACCCAGTCCCCAGGTGGATGTGATCTGCCCCAGCCTCCGGATGTCAGGGTAGGGGGTAGGGGGTAGGGTAAGCCAGAGCCAGTCCCTGTGCCCCTACTATTCTCAAGGTCCCGAACAGGAGCTTGAGACACTGGAGAAGAGCTAGGAGGTGGGGGCCACCCTGAGGGGCCCAAGGCCTGTGCATGTGGGAGCCGTGGAGCGGCTGTGAGGCAGGAGGCTATTATGACAAGTGACAAAAAGAGAAGCCCCCCTGGGGCCGGGACACCAGCTAGGCTGTTGCGGTTTCTGGGTGAGAGAAAAGGTTCCCTTGGATGTGTGCGCCTCAGCTAGCGGGGTATCCCCACGGCAGAAACACTCATGGTCTGCCTCATGCGTGTCAAGAGCTGACCACCTGACCAGGGACCCTCAGCTCTTCCCACACCCAGATGTGGTTCTCACCGTGGCCAGCAGGGCCACAGCCATGGTCAGAAAATCATAGCGTCTGCTGCTGGGCTCCGTCCTCCAGGGCTCAGCGGGCACCCTCCGCACCCTCAGGATCTATGTGTCCCCAGTATCTGTTCTGGGGGAGCCACAGAGCCTTGGGAGGGAACTGTCATAGCCCCTCCTGGTGGGGGTGGTGTGAGTGGGGAGACACTTAATGTCCAACAGCCTCTCCTGTTTCTCTCTTCACAGAAGAAGGCGACAGAGCAGACTGTCTGAGGGACGCCAGGTGGCAGGTACAATCCTGGCCTGGGAACCCCTACTGACCCTTTGCTCACTGGGGAGGGCAAGTGGTCAGCTCCAGCACCCACCGTGGTCCTCAGGAGCGAGACTGGGCCTCGGGGGTGGGCCTGAGGGGAAGGGGTTTTGGAGAAAGAGGGTTCAGTTCCTCAAGGACAGTGGGTGATGCCGGGAATCAGAGCTGCAGAGTCAGAAAGAGCCAGGAGAGTCCAGACAGTGACCACCACTGAGTTGCTCGGTCAGGGGAGGTGGGGGTTGCTGGGATGTGGTGGCGGAGGGGCACACTGGCATGCTTCCTCCTTGTACATGAGGGTAAGGCTTGAGGTTGGGGACAGCTCAGTCTCTCCTTTGCCAGTCACTCCTTTTCTTTCTAATTTTGTAATTCGAGGGCCTTTCCTCATGGGAGGGAACACGTTTTACTCAAAGCAAGCCATTCTGATGGCTCTGTGCTTCCCAGGTGGTGGTGAAGGGGTGGAGTGCTCTGCCTAGCTGAGCGAGCCCCAGCCTGCTGTAAACGGTGATACAAGCCTGGGCAGGTGGTGAGGCTTCAATGAAGCTAAGCTCTGAAGCCCTCGTCCCAGTTCCTGGGACACAGTCAGCACCACCAGGTATCCATCGTGGTTAGTTAATGCTCCTCTCCTGCATGGGGAGAGCTTTTGATTTGATTTTGTTCTCCTCGGTGGAGAAAAAGTTGGGGAAGTCTTATATCACCTTCTCCCAGGGATTTCTTAGCCAGGTGGTCGCCAGCCCCATGCTGCTTCCCTCTGCCCAGCGAGGGTGGGAATTGAATTGTTAACTTCCCCTCCCTCCCCAGAAGATGATGGCCAGCTGCGATACCCATGCCGGCCAAACCAGTGAGCCCTGGAGAGAGGCTGGTCTGAGGAGGAAGAAGCCTGGCTCCATGATGTCTGCTCACTGAATTCTCTCCAACGCAGGATGCCTCGATGGATGGATGTGTACAATATATATATATATTTTTAAGTGACCTGCCCCTCCCTCCTCAGCTCCAACATGCCTAGAGGCCTTAAGACTTTCTGCCTCTGCTCTGTAGACCCAGTGAGGCTCAGGCTGCGGCTCCTTCGTGCCCCGGTCTCTGACTGATGGCTGAGGCTTTGTCCTCCTTTTGTCAGTTTTTTCCTGTTTTGTTTGTATGGGTTTTTTTTGTAAGAACTCAGAAAATAAAAGACTTGAAGGAAAGGTGCAAGTTCCCAGTGCCTCTGGGCAAACGCTCTGCAATTGATTGATTCTTGGAAGGGAGAGTCTGACTGACACTGGGAGAACAGACCTCATCTGCTCAGGATTTATTCTTGACGGTGAATCAAGACTCTGGGATACTGTGGTGAGTGACTCCCTGTCTGCCAAAGGAGGAGACTCAGTGAAGGGCCCTGATGAGGTGTAGAAGGCTTCCTGGAGGAGGTGGCATCTAAGCTAAGGGGGAGCTTGGGCACGGTCAGGCTAGGTTACAAAGGTTCTGCCATGATGAAGGCAAGAAGTGGAGGCACTCAAAAGATGTGTCAGAGTGACATCCACAGGAGTTGGTGATGGCGGGGAGCCCACTTCCCCGGTCCCAGAGCAGTGTGAAGCACCTCTGGTCGTGAAGGTCCAAGGCTTTTAGCCTTCTGCTGGAGACAGCGAGAATCCGTGCAGAAACAGCACTAAGCCTGGGGGCTCTGGGAGAGTCAGGGTGACAGCCGACTGTCCCCTTAGGTGGGGGCCCCTGGGCAAGGCCCCCTCCCAGGCCGCCCCTGAGAGGAAGCTCCCTCTAAGTGTGTTGGCTAGAACAGGCTGCAGAGCACTTTCCCTGCTGGCTCCGTTGACCCCCAGCAAGTCTTCAGACTTAGAAACGGAGAGATTTCAATAAACTTTTTCATTTAGGGCTCCTCTTGGAAAGTCCAGAAATGTGACCACAGGGGCCTGTGCTGCTCCTGGCAACAAGCGGCTGGGGCCGCATGGTGGCCACCCCTTAAGTAGGACATTGGCCCCCAGTTCCACAGCCCCCACTCTCTGGTGGTCCCGACACAAGGGCCTGCATTGTTGCCATCTGTCATTACACTTGTACGTTCTTAGTATAGAAATGAAAACGGGGACAGGAGAAGCTGGACCCAGAAGAGCTGGTGCTTAAAGAATTATGGGCAAGAGCCTGCTTCTTCTTCTTGGAAGTAAAGTATTCATGTGTGTGAAACATGGAGAAGTGGTCTGTGTCCAAACACTGCAGCCCCCCATCCCGGCATCTGTGTGTGGGCTCCCCAGGCTGTGTCCTCCCTCCTCGACCACAGGATTCAAGGTCTTCAGTTCATCCCCTTGGGGTAGACAGACCATGCCCAACAGAACAGCTGAGAGCCGGGAGTATTCTACTCACTACCTTTTATTCTCACAGGAGCCATGGTCGGAGGGCTGATGACAAGCTTGGCTGTGCAGAGGGAACTGGGGGGTGCCAGAAAGTGAGGGGAGGGGCTGCAGTTTGGGGAGGCTGGTTCTTCCTGGGTGTATGATGCTGGGGAGAGGGAAGGGGTAGCTCATGCCCCCAGTTAAAGGGCTGGAAAGCCAAGGCCTGGACGGGAGGGGACAGCAGAGGTGTCTGTCGTGGGACTTGGGACAGTGCCGTCCCTTCTCCCTGCACCTGCCCACCACTTCTGTGGGCCTCGATCTTGGAGTTCCATGTCAGCCTGCTGTGGTGTCAGCAGTGGGGGTCAGCCGCACTCATGGTCCATGTCTGTGGACCTTGCATTCCTGCTAGTGGATGGGAGTTTGGGCAGCAAGTGTACTACTAATCTGTGCCGTTCTGATATGATTGTTGTGTCCAAGGATGATGGAGAGGCAGAGTCTCATAGAATGAGGTGCAGGGTAGGAGACAGTAAGGGGAGGGGTGTGTAAGGGAAGGAGGGGGCCGGGGCAGGGAGGGAAGCTGTGGCCTTGCAGGGCTGTCTGGGTGCTGGCGTCTGCATCTGCTGAGCTCACAGGGCGACTGTAGGGAAGGAAGCAGCAGGTTTGGGCTAGAGTCACTTGTCCCTGCCCCCTCCCAGCATCCTGTGGCCTCAGAGCAGTCGAGGGCCCTTCGCCCTTCACTGCCTACTGCTTGGATACACGAATTGACCGCCATGGCCCCAGAACCCCCAGCCCTTGTCCTCATCTGTGAGAAGGAAGTTGGAGAATGGCCTGGGGTCATCATCCACGAGCGAGTTGGCCCCTCTGGGGATCAGATGCCCTGCAAGGGTGCTTACCTGACTGAAATCCTGCTTACACCCCCAGCCCAGATGACGGATACTCCATCTCCATTGGGTCTGCAAAGGAGCAGAGCGTCCACTCATTAGTTGCAGTCCGGCCTACTGTGCCCACTGGCAAGGAGCCTGGGTGGGCTAGTTCTTCCCAACTTTGCCACAAGCCTGGTGCTTGGTAGAACAGATGTGAATGGAAGGACACTTGTTGGATGGCTGCAAGCAGCAATGAGATGTGGCTGGGGAACTGAATGAGTGAGGCCAAGGAGGGGGATGGGTGGATCTGGAGGGCCCTGGATGCACGCGTGGATGGTAGAGTGGAAGGGTTGGAGGACAAATGGATTAAGTAGATGAGTGTGGACATAAGAAGAGGAATAATAGTACACAAATTAATAAGGAATGCACAGTGGGTGGATGCATGGCTGAGTGGCTGCTCCCCGGAGAGGGCACCTTGCGTATCCTAGCCCATGGTGTGCTGGGGGGACGACCTGCCCCTCAGCCTTTCTGATCCTTCCTGCTCCTGGCTTAGTGGCCACTGCTTACCACTGCAGTTATGGCGCCCGCGGCTCCTGGTGTGGGGCACCTCGGTGCCATTGGGGAAGACGCACCAGCAGTAGCCGATGCTCCCATAGCACTGGAGCGGCATATAGTTGCCGTTCTCGTCGCAGTTGGGCTTGAACACGCCCGGGTGGATGGCAGGGATGCGGCTGACCTCTTCCTGGCACTGGGTCAGTACTGAAGCGACAGGCACGGTGAACACAGTGAGTGAGCGGGCTCTGGGCTGGGGTCTCAGCAGAACCAGGGGTCCACATGCCACTGTTGTGTGCCTAATGCCTTCTGTCCAAGTGGCTGCACTTGCTCTACCAATTGCACAGAGGAGAAACTGAGGCCTGGACCAACCAGGTCCAGGATCAGAGAGGAAGTGAATGGCTGTGTTGCTAATTCATCCCAGAACATGATTTCTTCTGACACTCAGTACCTATTAGAGTTTAGAATTGCACCTGTGATTCTGATTTCTAGAGAAAAGCAGTAGACTCCTTGCCAAGTCTGAGCTCCCATTACTGGCGATATCCAAGTAGAAATGGGGGTTACCATGTGGTAAGGCTGTTATAGAGGGGATTTGAACATTAGCTGGAAGTTGGTCAAGATAACATGCAAGGTGCCCTCTCTGAATCCATGATGGAGAATCCTGGGGTTCAGGAAGGCTGGGCCCTTGATCTTCCACTTCTGAAACTGAAGCCCAGAGGGAAGAGACTTGTCCAAAGTCACATAGCCAATTAGCACCAGGATGAGAACAGAGCACCCATAAAGGCTTCCGGGCTGAAAACCCTGTTACACATTGCCCATGAGATGGAAGAACCCCAAGGCCCTCTTATCTAGCTGCCATGGCTGTGTGACCTGGGACAGGTCCCTTGAAAGGGTGGGAATCATGAGCCCAGCCCTCTCCTGGGAGCCTGCAGGATGCAGTGCTAGGTGAGGAAGATGATTGCTATGACTCCTGGGATGTTTTGGGTGGTTTTTGCTCCAGGCCTCCTTATGCAGTTCCATCCTCCACAAGGGAGGTCACCTCTTGAAGGGACAGGAAGGGGGCAGGGGGCAGACGAGCCCAGAAGAACAGGCAGGAGAAACAGGAGTGAGAGCTGAGAGGCTGGATCAGGGTGCACCCAAGGCCCTATCCCTGAGGGAGTTCCCAGAAACCCCACCTCCCCAAGATTCACATTCCCTTTACCTTTTGGTGGAACCTCAAAGGGCTTCTCCTCCAGNGCGAGTTGGCCCCTCTGGGGATCAGATGCCCTGCAAGGGTGCTTACCTGACTGAAATCCTGCTTACACCCCCAGCCCAGATGACGGATACTCCATCTCCATTGGGTCTGCAAAGGAGCAGAGCGTCCACTCATTAGTTGCAGTCCGGCCTACTGTGCCCACTGGCAAGGAGCCTGGGTGGGCTAGTTCTTCCCAACTTTGCCACAAGCCTGGTGCTTGGTAGAACAGATGTGAATGGAAGGACACTTGTTGGATGGCTGCAAGCAGCAATGAGATGTGGCTGGGGAACTGAATGAGTGAGGCCAAGGAGGGGGATGGGTGGATCTGGAGGGCCCTGGATGCACGCGTGGATGGTAGAGTGGAAGGGTTGGAGGACAAATGGATTAAGTAGATGAGTGTGGACATAAGGAGAGGAATAATAGTACACAAATTAATAAGGAATGCACAGTGGGTGGATGCATGGCTGAGTGGCTGCTCCCCGGAGAGGGCACCTTGCGTATCCTAGCCCATGGTGTGCTGGGGGGACGACCTGCCCCTCAGCCTTTCTGATCCTTCCTGCTCCTGGCTTAGTGGCCACTGCTTACCACTGCAGTTATGGCGCCCGCGGCTCCTGGTGTGGGGCACCTCGGTGCCATTGGGGAAGACGCACCAGCAGTAGCCGATGCTCCCATAGCACTGGAGCGGCATATAGTTGCCGTTCTCGTCGCAGTTGGGCTTGAACACGCCCGGGTGGATGGCAGGGATGCGGCTGACCTCTTCCTGGCACTGGGTCAGTACTGAAGCGACAGGCACGGTGAACACAGTGAGTGAGCGGGCTCTGGGCTGGGGTCTCAGCAGAACCAGGGGTCCACATGCCACTGTTGTGTGCCTAATGCCTTCTGTCCAAGTGGCTGCACTTGCTCTACCAATTGCACAGAGGAGAAACTGAGGCCTGGACCAACCAGGTCCAGGATCAGAGAGGAAGTGAATGGCTGTGTTGCTAATTCATCCCAGAACATGATTTCTTCTGACACTCAGTACCTATTAGAGTTTAGAATTGCACCTGTGATTCTGATTTCTAGAGAAAAGCAGTAGACTCCTTGCCAAGTCTGAGCTCCCATTACTGGCGATATCCAAGTAGAAATGGGGGTTACCATGTGGTAAGGCTGTTATAGAGGGGATTTGAACATTAGCTGGAAGTTGGTCAAGATAACATGCAAGGTGCCCTCTCTGAATCCATGATGGAGAATCCTGGGGTTCAGGAAGGCTGGGCCCTTGATCTTCCACTTCTGAAACTGAAGCCCAGAGGGAAGAGACTTGTCCAAAGTCACATAGCCAATTAGCACCAGGATGAGAACAGAGCACCCATAAAGGCTTCCGGGCTGAAAACCCTGTTACACATTGCCCATGAGATGGAAGAACCCCAAGGCCCTCTTATCTAGCTGCCATGGCTGTGTGACCTGGGACAGGTCCCTTGAAAGGGTGGGAATCATGAGCCCAGCCCTCTCCTGGGAGCCTGCAGGATGCAGTGCTAGGTGAGGAAGATGATTGCTATGACTCCTGGGATGTTTTGGGTGGTTTTTGCTCCAGGCCTCCTTATGCAGTTCCATCCTCCACAAGGGAGGTCACCTCTTGAAGGGACAGGATGGGGGCAGGGGGCAGACGAGCCCAGAAGAACAGGCAGGAGAAACAGGAGTGAGAGCTGAGAGGCTGGATCAGGGTGCACCCAAGGCCCTATCCCTGAGGGAGTTCCCAGAAACCCCACCTCCCCAAGATTCACATTCCCTTTACCTTTTGGTGGAACCTCAAAGGGCTTCTCCTCCAGCGAGTTCTTGCTCATTTCAAACAAGAGCCACTGATGCAGCCAGCTCTCAAAGAGCTAATGGAGATAAAGGCAAAGGGTCAGGCTTAGTAGCCCACTCCCACCCTATTGACTATGCCCCTGGGAACAGAGACATGGAAGGCCAGTGGGGACCTGGTTCCCCCTTAGACACCCCACAGGGTTTGGTCAAGGTGGTTCCTTGAGTCCAAGCATTCTCCCATGGTGGGAGCTTCTTAAGTACTGGGAAGCTGCCTCCAGCTTCCTGAGAACGGCTTCCCTGCTCACGCCCCTCGTCCCAGGGCTGCTTTAGACAGGGAGGCAGGGTACCAGTGCAGGGAAAGCTGCTGACCTTCCAGTCCAAGCCGTCCATGGAGTCCTTAAGGTGTTTCAGGTTTTCTGGCAGGCTCCCCTTCAGCTGCGGGTACACCTTCAGGGGGTCCGCCTTCTGCAGGGTAGCAAAGCAGAAAGGAAGGTTAAAAAGCTTCCAGGCAGGCAAGGTTTAATGTAGAGCTCATGTTGCCCTGATCTTTGGTTCTGAGGTGTGGAGCCCAGACCTCAGCACACTGGAGCTAATGGGGAAGGGGATGTGTTAAAGTAATCCAGGGGCCCAGCTACAACACCCTGGGGCTGGGAGTCGGGAGACCCAGTTCCAGGCCCAGTTCTACCAACAGTCCTCAGTCTTCTGATCCTTGCAGACTCTTACTCATTTTCCAGGTCTCACCTCCTTCAGAGGGAACCCTTGGCTTCATCCCAACACTCCTGCCCCAGCTAAGTCAGGTCCTTGGCCTCTTTTTCTCTCAAAGCCCCCTGCACATCCCTATCACCTGGTCACTTGTCTGTCTCCCATGCTAGCCTGAGATCTCCATGGACTAGGAACTGATCTGACTGCTCCCCACTGTGGCTCCGGAGCTTTGTGCCTGGTGCTGAGTAGACATGCAGTAAAAATTTGGGAAGGAATAAAACAGGCATCTTCAGCAAGTCACTTCCAGACTCTGGGCCCTACTTTCTCCACCTCAAACACAAAAAAGTGGGGAGCAGTGGAGCTGAACTTCATAGAACATTAAGGGCCACATTTGTGTTGCTTCACTAATCTGTGGAGCCCATGTTGAACGTCTGCTGTGAGCCAGGCCCTGGGCCTGTGGGGATGGGGTGGGAGGTGGGGGCTGCCTGGCCGGGCTCCACTCACCAGGAGCAGGTGCATCACGTGGTCCTGTGTCATGTTGCCGTACTTGGTGGCATTCTTCATGGGCTGTGGAAGGAAGGGAGGAGGAGTTCCCAGCGCTGGCCCCTGGGGGTGGGGCCCAGAGCAGAGCCAGCAGCTGGGGTCGGGGTGAGAGTCTGGATTCCCAGATGTTCAACAAGTCCATCTCTACCACCTCCCACTGTGAGAGCTTGAGCAGGTTGTTATCTTCCTGCCTCAATATCCTGTTCCTCTACTCTGCTTACGCTTTCCTGCCCAAGTCTTTGTGGACAGGAGATAGTTTTGTGAACAGAAACATCATCTATATATAAAGGGCTCTGAAAATAGAAGGGACTGTGAGACGCTCTGGGAAATGAGAAGCACTTTTATAATTTGTGGGGGGCTGGGCCTTCCTCCAGAGAGGGCCCCAAGAGGCTCTTCCCTTCTTCACCCCTAGAATTCCTATTCCTCCCCCAAACAGCCTGGACCCTCTCCAGCTGTGCTTTTCCTGAGCCAGGTGTCATCCCCTGTCCCTTGGCACTTGCCCTCTATCCAGGCGGGGTAAGCTTCCTACTGCCCTGGGGTTGGGCTTACCTCCGGGCCTGCCATAGGCAGCGCCCGCATCAGCATGGGAGTGGCCATCCGCATCTGGCTCAAAGGCTTGGCAGCTGTGGGGGCAGAAGGCACAGCATGAGTGTGGCCCCAGTGCCCAGGGAAGAGGGTACTCACACCCAGGGATCTAGAGCTCGGACCCAGATGAGGGGCTGGAATTCCAGACCAGAGGGCAAGGACAGTGGGCCCAGCTGGGGCAGGAATGAGGGTTCTCTGAGGTGAGGGGCAGGGAGGTTGTTGGGACAGAGGCAGGGCACGCACGCTTGGGAAGCTTCATGCGCAGGTTCTCCAGCTGCAGGTTCTGGGAGGTGACCGTCAGCTTGTCCAGCCGGCCCTGCTGCTGGTACAGGAAGTAGGCAGTGGTGGCCTGGCCGGCCAGGAGCAAAGCCACCAAGACAGAAAAGCCCGTGTACAGGGCTCCACGACTGCACTTGCTGTGGGGGGAGGAGGGGGCATAGGTTAGAGGAGAGTCCACAGAAGTGGCTGCCCCAGGGACTGGCTGGGAATGGGGGAATGTGCCCCCACAGTTCCAGCCCTTGCCCTCAGCCGCCCCTAACAAACACACGCTTTAAGCACAAATAAGTGCCTGTGAACTTACAGCTTGACGATATTCCCCTGACCCCCTACCTCCAGCCACTGCTGCCCCTATAGCCCTCCCAGGCAGAAATTGTGGAGCTGCCCCTGTGTGGGGAAGAGCCAAGAACAAGGGCCTTGTCTTCTTGAGGGAACCAGCAAGGACAGCTAAGGAAACCCCAGGAAGACCCTGCTGCCTAGTAATTCATGACATCACAAACATGGCTCCGTCTCATTGCCTTTCTGCTCGCCAATCCTCTGTGATTTCTGGACCAAGGCCCAGTCCAGGGGATTACTACTCTGAAAGGAGAATGTAAGAATCCTGTGTGGAGAAAAGGAGAAAACCAGAAAGGAGGGGAAAACAAATCCTACTTTTTGGCCTTCCCAAGGAAGAGGGGTGGCCTGACCTCTGATGTGGTGAAAAGTCCACCCACGCTTGGGTCTTCCTGAGTTCAAGCTCTATAACCTCACCTTTTCAGCAACCCCATACCCAAGTTGAGTCCCAGCTGTGCCTCCCACCTTCTCTTCTCTGAACCTCAGTTTCTCATAAAGTCTAAGAATCTAGAGAGTCATAATAAAATGAGACCCTGTAACCTGGATTGTAATCCTGGTTCTGTCATTCCCTTAGCTCAGGGAACAGGGCCAAGTCACTCAACCTCTCTTAGTAACTTGAGGTAAGAATATCTACTCAAAGGGTTGTTATGTAAAATGAGATCAGGATAAAGCTCTTGACTCTATACCTAGCACATAGTTAGCAGTCTGTAACACTGAGCACTAATCTCAAGGGAGTTAATAATTTAGCATCTGGTTTCCCTCCTCTTCATGCATCTTGATGGCCTGTCTCCTGGTTCTGGATGAGTGCCAACTCTTGTCACTTCCTCCTTTCTACTGCCTCTTTCTTGAATAAATAACTGGCCAAAGTCAGGAGCCAACCAGAACTAGGGGGAATCATGGTACAAATGTTGCCAGGCAGAAGTGTTCACAAAAGGGTCCAAAACAGGCCAGGACAGTTTTTAGAAGCAGTGATTGAACTGAAGGAAAACCAGACAAGGATTTGACAAGGGGGCACCCTTTCTGCTCACTGCGCCCACGCTGGCTCTGCAACTCATTGGGTGGCCTGGGCTCAGAGGCAACCCATTTCCCCTCCCTGCAAATTGTGCCTCTAGAAGGGGGTAGGATGGTAGACAAACACAAATTTTAATATCAGACTAGTCCTGGGTTCAAATTCTGGCTCCAGGATTCACTAGTTATTCAATAACTTTGGTGACTCACTTGTTAATATGAGTCTCAATTTTCTCTTATGTAAAAATGGAAATAATAAAAGTACCCAACTTAAAGAGTTAGTAAAAGAATTATGATTGAGTTTAGCATTTAGTTATATGCCCACCACAAAACTAATCATACTAATATCTAACAGGGACTGAGGATTGGTAACAACTATACAGTGAATAGGAACTATTATCATAACCATGTCATTATTATTGCTGCTGCTACTACTGAGACCCAGAGAGAAACTGTGATTTATACAAGTCATACACGACAGTTGCAGAACCTCTACCAGAATCCAGCCTCACAAGAGTTGGCCCTCCTAGCCATGGGATTCCCCAAGGTTTTCACAGGCCAGGCACTAACGGTCTATCTCTAGTTACATGTCCCACAGTGTGAAGTTCCTCATGACATCTCTGAGAGGCTCTCCCAAACCCCTTTCTGCCTGGCAACTGCTGACATCACAACAAGTCCCAGTAATATGCAAATTACCTGGGAGGGGGAGAGGGACATTGGGGTAGCTGTATTCTAACCATTCCCCATTTTTTTTCAGGGAAACAGATGGATAAGGATCTGGGAAAGGGTCCTCTGGATGGCTGTGCTGGCCCCTTACTGCAAGGGAGAGGGGCATGGGCAGGGTACCACCCACATCAACCCACAGCCCCTTCTGGAAATTTAGCCAGAGCCCCACACCTCACCCTTTTTTGACCCTCCTCCAACATCTCTCATTCCCTCCTGTGATAGCAAACATTTTCATCTACTCTACAGACACCTGCAACTATAATTCCCTCGATATAAACATATATACCAACTTATGATAACTAGGAGGAAACTCCTCAATGATAAGCTGCTTCTGCCATTCTCTCTTAGAAAATCTGCTTCTCCATCTAGGATCCATAATATTTTCAAAATTCTAATCTAGGGCTTGGCTCAGCTTCAAGGGACTCTGGGAAGCTCCTGATACTGTGGGAAACTATAGGGAATGAGTACACAGCTCTCTGATTTTCAGAAGAGAAGTATGTGATGCAAAGAAAGTTAAAACCCCTGCCCTAGAGGAACTCGCTCATTTTGCAGGCTGGAGAACTGAAGCCAGTCAGCCAGAGACTTGCCCCAGACCACCCAGTTAGTGCTGGAGTCAGAGCCTAAGTTCACGCCTCGTCCGACTCCCGGCCTAGTGCTCCTTCTGTAGCCCTGTGCACGTACGTCTATGCAGGCCAAGATTTGGCTGCTCTCTCCTACTGCTCACACATACCTCTCCTGGGCTCCGGGGCGCTGGCCCAGCATGGGCAGCTGCTCATGGTTGGAGATGAGGTCACGCTGGTCTTCCATGCTTCTGACCTCTGGTCTTTCCCACTCCTGCTGCTGCTGCTGCTGCCTGCGTATCTGGGATGCTGAGCCCCGTGCTCAACTCTTGAAGTTGGGGCTAAGGAGGAATCTGATTCGTCCACAGGAGGCCACTCCGCCCACCTGGTACAAGTGGAAGTGAAAGCCACAAAGCTGGAAATACCCTCACTTCAGCAAGTTGCCTTTAATGGGACAGGATGAGTAGGGGGAGCCCCCACCGAGGCAGGTGAAAAGGCCAGCATGTTTCCATTGGCTGCCCAGGGCCCTCGTCACTTGTTTCTGGGCAGACCTGTGGATTCATAAGGCTCTTTAAAGGTTTCAAGAAACAGGCAAATGTTCACTCCCTAGACAGGAAATCACTTTGAAGCAAAAAAAAAAAAAAAAAAAAAAAGCCGAAAATTCTTTTTGTCTCCCCTCTCACCTGTAGATGAGTGGGTACACAAAGGGGCTGCCCCACTTTTATGAACTTAGACAAATCCTTTCCTTCTCTCAGGGCCTCAGTTACATCATCTCAAAGCCAAAGGAGGAAAGCTGGATTCATTGTTCTCTCTGCTCTCTGCTAATACAAGCATTTTATGAATCTGAGTCCCTGGTTCTAAGGCTCTGGTACTGATATTTGCCAGCACTTACCCAGCCCTCCTTTGAGCTGACACTGTGCTATAATCATTTTGCATGCTTTGTTTCATTTAATCTTTACAGTGACCTTTTGAGGGCTGTTTTTATTATCTCCATTTATAGATAGAGACACTGAGGTTTTGAGAGGCTACATGTTTGCCCAGAATCATGCATCCATCTCTTGATTTTAACCATTCCACCCTTCTGCTTCCTAATGCTCAAATTATGTCATTCAAATTCATGACAGTGGAGGCCTCTATAGGGAGGGAAGGAAGAGGGTCTGGGAAAGGGTACCCAGGGGAGGTTTAACTGTTGGCATGGTTTTATTTCTCACTATCTGTGTCTTATAGACCATATTTATTTTATCAATCTTTATGTCTTTGTGTATATGTTTAAATTTTCAGCAAATTTAAGATCAATAAGCACATGAAAAGATGTTCCACATCATTAGTCATTAGGGAAATTCAGATTGAGGCCACAATGAGGTACCACTTCACATCCACTATGATGGCTGTAATCAAGATGACAAATAATTACAAGTGTTGACAAGGATGTGAAGGAACTGGAACTCAGATATTGCTGGCAGGAATGTACTATGGTACAGCTACTTTGGAAAACTATTTGGCAGTTTTTCAAGAAGTTAAATATGGAGTTACATATGATCTAGTAATTCCACTCCTGGATATCCACACAAGAGAGATTAAAGCATGTATCTATAGAAGAACTTATACACAAATAGTCATAGTACCATTATTCATAATAGCCCCAAAGCAAAAACAACTCAAATATTCATCAACTGATGAGTAAACAAAATCTGGTCTAACCATACAATGGAACATTATTTAGCCATAAAGAAGAATTAATGTCTCAATACAAGTCTTATTTTTCATTTTTAAAAGGAATGAAGTACTGATTCAAGCCACAAAATTTATTCTGAAAGCATCATGCTAAAGTGGATTTGACCAAACATCTGAAGAGACAAAGTTCGACAAAAGTTATTTTAGAAAATTCTGTTCTAAATCATCAAAGAGTGAGAAGTAATGATATGTAAATAAAATTTGCTTATCTATTTCAAGTGAAACTGAGATTAGATGCTAAGTGTTTAAATTTGGATTGTATACACTTTAAAAATGCCATTAAATTATGATATATATTTTAAAAAATCATGATAGTGAAATAAGCCAGACACAAAAGACCACATA
>SJYW01050554.1:32236-49964 GCA_006410735.1 Raphicerus campestris | reverse complement strand
CAAATATTCATCAACTGATGAGTAAACAAAATCTGGTCTAACCATACAATGGAACATTATTTAGCCATAAAGAAGAATTAATGTCTCAATACAAGTCTTATTTTTCATTTTTAAAAGGAATGAAGTACTGATTCAAGCCACAAAATTTATTCTGAAAGCATCATGCTAAAGTGGATTTGACCAAACATCTGAAGAGACAAAGTTCGACAAAAGTTATTTTAGAAAATTCTGTTCTAAATCATCAAAGAGTGAGAAGTAATGATATGTAAATAAAATTTGCTTATCTATTTCAAGTGAAACTGAGATTAGATGCTAAGTGTTTAAATTTGGATTGTATACACTTTAAAAATGCCATTAAATTATGATATATATTTTAAAAAATCATGATAGTGAAATAAGCCAGACACAAAAGACCACATATTGTACTATTCCATTTATATTAAGTGTCTAGACTAGGCAAGCCATAGAAACAAAAGGTAGATCAACAGTTGCCAGGGGAACGGGGATGGGGAATGATTGCTGATGGGTATCGGATATCCTTTCAGGGTGATGAAAATGTTCTGGAATTAGACAGTGGTGATGGTTGCACAACTTTGTGGATAGGAAGACCACTGATCTGTGCCATTTTAAAAGCCTGAATAATTATGGCATGTGAAACTGATAGTTCAATTTTAAAAAAGATTTCTTGGTAATGATGGTTAGAACACATTATATGTTTGCTTCCTCTTTCACTTGGCTTCTGTCACTAAAATGACAAAAAGTGTTTTTTTTTTTTTTAAGTGTAGATCTGTAAGGACAGAGAGAAAAGGAGAAAAGAGCGGAATTTTAGAAGCTGGAAAGCAAATGGGTTAGGAGTAGTCATTAACAGACCCAAGAAAGGTTAATTCTAAACCTGCAGCTAGAAAAGCTGAGAAGCCACCAGTTTATGCGGTAGAACAGGTTCAGGAATTGACAACTAGACACACTGGGTAGGAGTACAGTTGGATATCCATGTTCTGTCCCTCCCCAACTACTCCTCCCTCCCTGAAAGAGGGCTGGAAGTTTATCCCCAGGCACAGTGCAGGGCATGGGCCCAGCTCTAAGATGAGTCCCAGCCTTCCCTCCGACCCAGTTTCCAGAATGCCAGAGCCAGACCTTCTTTTTGTGGGCAATAAATGAGAGAATCCTTCTCTGGAGAGTATGACCACAAGGAATGACCTAAAGATTCTGATACTGTGGTTCAACGATGAAACAACCCAGCCAAATAACCTTACAGGGAAGCCCTCAGCCAATAAACCATTCACATCAGTCACAGCTTCCACTTGATTTTTTTAGACAATCAAGGCTCTTGGGACATTTTCTTGTGTTAGAAAACCTCTAACACAAAAGAGAGTAAAAAAACAAATAACCAAATCTCAAAAAGGGACCATGGAGGAAACAAATAGATACTAACAGCTTTAGGGAGATAAAGGAGATACTGCACCCATGAAACAAGAACAGGATGCTATAAAGATAAATGTACTCTTAGAACAATGACAACAGAAATACCTTAAAGATTAAAAGTACAAGGGCAGATATTAAACAGTCAGTAGGTAAAAGATAGTTTTTTAACCTCCCAGAAAGTAGACCACCAAGATAAGAAATTGGGAGAAAAAATTAAAAAATTAAAGACCAATCCAGGATCCCCAATAGCCAAATATCAGTGTTCCAGAAATAGGGAACAGAGAAAACAAAGGTTAAAAAAAAAAATCAGTGAAAAATTCAGTACAATGTCCAGAACTCAAAGACATAAATTCCCACATTGAAAGGACCTAGTGAATACCAGAGACAAAGCATGAAGATAATTTCACACCAAGGTACATCAAGTGAGGTTATAGAAAAATAAAGACAAAGAGAAAATTTCACAGAAAGAAACAAGACAGATACCAAGGACCAGGAATCAGAATGACTTTGGACTTCTTAAGAGCAACCCTGGAAACCAGGAGATAATGGAGCAACACCTTCAAAACTCTATGAGAAAATTATTTCCATCCTAGAATATTTACTGAGCCAAATTATTAAGCAGGTATGAAGGTATCACAAAGATATTTTCAGACATTCATTATCTCAAAAATTTTTCTTTCTCAGAAAGCTTCATGAACGTATGCTTTACCAAAATGAAGGTCTTCACTAAAAATAAAGGAAGACTTGAAATACAGGATCAATCCCTGGGTCGGGAAGATCCCCTGGAGAAGGAAATGGCAACCCACTCCAGTATTCTTGCCTGGAGAATCCCATGGATGGAAGAGCCTGGTGGGCTATAGTCCACGGGGTCGCAAAGAGTCGGACACGACTGAGCGACTTCACTTCACTTTGGAATATACGAAGCTGAAATTCAGCTCACAAAAGGGAATGGGGATTCCCCAGAATGATGGCACAGAGAAATACCAAGAGAAAAGCAATAGATTAGTATTGGATCAGGTCCACAGGCTCTGAAAGACATTTCTTCAATAAGATAAAATTGATAGACAGCTGATAGATCTGAATATACTGAGAGATGATTTAGATCATTTTTTGGCGAGTATGAGGTTGAGTTATGATAAATTTTACAGAAAATTAAGCAAATGAAAAAAAAAAACCAAGACAACTATTTTTTGTTGCTGTTGTTTAGTTGCTAAGTTGTATCAAGACAATTATTAATTTTTGGGAAAACAAAAGTTATATAGGAAATGAATAGTCATCACACCATACTACACAGCACAGCTATAAATGACATTTACTGTCATAATATGGCAAACTTTGAATACTGATTTAACTAAACATACAGTAGAGGCATTTGGGGAGGATGAGAGGATAGGAAAAGTGACTTAGAAGAAAAGGAAAGAGGACTAAATCTTGGTCTTGTGTCCACAGTGAAAAGCCAACCAGATCATGTTTAAAACTGAAACAATCTGAAAGTAACAGTACCAGAAGTTATTGAGAAACACAGAGGCTAAAAACGTTTTAAAGTGGTCAGAAAAGGAAGGTAAGGAATTTCTGTTTTTTGTAGCCAGCTTTTTAGAAGGATTTGATTATTTAAATATGTGAATTTATAACTTTGATACGAAGTAAAACTCCATATAACATCAAAGTCAGTTGATTCTGAGCTGACTGTGATAACAAAATGGCAATCTTAAAAAAAGCCTTTTCCTTGTGAAGCAGCTTTCGGTCAAAGTTCAGGGTGACCCCAAAGGTCATCCTGTCCTCGCCCACAAGAGGCTGGAGATGATTCCTGCTAGAAGAGTGGACAGGATGATCGTTCCATTCTCTTCCTCTACTAGGGTAAGAGGTCTCAGGTGTCACACAGGCCCCACTGCCCAGGGGAGGAGTCCTGTCCTACCCATTCTCTTGATGGAGATGGAGACAGAATGACAGGAAGCAGGAAGGCTTGGTGTCTGCCACACTCTGAGAGGGACCCAGGGTTAAGGCAGGATTCAGCTCCTCTACTGTTCATAGGAAGAAAGTCAGATTCAGAAATGGGAAAGGAACAGGTCCAAGGTCACACAGATCTGGTCTAAACAAAAGAGCTCTGAGGCTAACTTCTTGGGATAACATCCCAGTGCCAAAATGGTGGATCCCAGGGCTGAGGAAGGGAAACACAGGTGCGTTGCAGACATCTTCCCCCCCACATCCCCAGAAAGCAAAGAAGTACTCAAGGACCACTGGAATTTGTCAGAAGGACCCTGAAGCCAACTTGAAGAAGCACCTGCCAGCCAAATATGAGACAGTTCCAGCATCAATAAGAATAATTTACCCTTTTCTTCAAAATGAACTATATAGTTCAATCCCAGTTGATAAGGAGTTTTTCTTTCTTTCTTCTTTTTTTTTTTCTTTCCAGAAGAATGCAAGCTAACTAATGTAAAAGAGAAGACAGAATTAGAAAATCACCTGTTTGTAATCCCCAGTGTAATAGTTAACCACCAATGGATGCCAGAATCATGAGACAAAGAGCTGGGGGACACAGGACACCCACCTGCCATGGTATCTCTCCAGAGTCCTTGCTGGTTGTTTATAGGAAAAGCCACCCTACAAATGGTGCAGTCCTGCGGTGGCCACCACGCAATCAGGCTTTTAGCAACACCGATCGCAGAGCAGTGTGACATNGGTCGCAAAGAGTCGGACACGACTGAGCGACTTCACTTCACTTTGGAATATACGAAGCTGAAATTCAGCTCACAAAAGGGAATGGGGATTCCCCAGAATGATGGCACAGAGAAATACCAAGAGAAAAGCAATAGATTAGTATTGGATCAGGTCCACAGGCTCTGAAAGACATTTCTTCAATAAGATAAAATTGATAGACAGCTGATAGATCTGAATATACTGAGAGATGATTTAGATCATTTTTTGGCGAGTATGAGGTTGAGTTATGATAAATTTTACAGAAAATTAAGCAAATGAAAAAAAAAAACCAAGACAACTATTTTTTGTTGCTGTTGTTTAGTTGCTAAGTTGTATCAAGACAATTATTAATTTTTGGGAAAACAAAAGTTATATAGGAAATGAATAGTCATCACACCATACTACACAGCACAGCTATAAATGACATTTACTGTCATAATATGGCAAACTTTGAATACTGATTTAACTAAACATACAGTAGAGGCATTTGGGGAGGATGAGAGGATAGGAAAAGTGACTTAGAAGAAAAGGAAAGAGGACTAAATCTTGGTCTTGTGTCCACAGTGAAAAGCCAACCAGATCATGTTTAAAACTGAAACAATCTGAAAGTAACAGTACCAGAAGTTATTGAGAAACACAGAGGCTAAAAACGTTTTAAAGTGGTCAGAAAAGGAAGGTAAGGAATTTCTGTTTTTTGTAGCCAGCTTTTTAGAAGGATTTGATTATTTAAATATGTGAATTTATAACTTTGATACGAAGTAAAACTCCATATAACATCAAAGTCAGTTGATTCTGAGCTGACTGTGATAACAAAATGGCAATCTTAAAAAAAGCCTTTTCCTTGTGAAGCAGCTTTCGGTCAAAGTTCAGGGTGACCCCAAAGGTCATCCTGTCCTCGCCCACAAGAGGCTGGAGATGATTCCTGCTAGAAGAGTGGACAGGATGATCGTTCCATTCTCTTCCTCTACTAGGGTAAGAGGTCTCAGGTGTCACACAGGCCCCACTGCCCAGGGGAGGAGTCCTGTCCTACCCATTCTCTTGATGGAGATGGAGACAGAATGACAGGAAGCAGGAAGGCTTGGTGTCTGCCACACTCTGAGAGGGACCCAGGGTTAAGGCAGGATTCAGCTCCTCTACTGTTCATAGGAAGAAAGTCAGATTCAGAAATGGGAAAGGAACAGGTCCAAGGTCACACAGATCTGGTCTAAACAAAAGAGCTCTGAGGCTAACTTCTTGGGATAACATCCCAGTGCCAAAATGGTGGATCCCAGGGCTGAGGAAGGGAAACACAGGTGCGTTGCAGACATCTTCCCCCCCACATCCCCAGAAAGCAAAGAAGTACTCAAGGACCACTGGAATTTGTCAGAAGGACCCTGAAGCCAACTTGAAGAAGCACCTGCCAGCCAAATATGAGACAGTTCCAGCATCAATAAGAATAATTTACCCTTTTCTTCAAAATGAACTATATAGTTCAATCCCAGTTGATAAGGAGTTTTTCTTTCTTTCTTCTTTTTTTTTTTCTTTCCAGAAGAATGCAAGCTAACTAATGTAAAAGAGAAGACAGAATTAGAAAATCACCTGTTTGTAATCCCCAGTGTAATAGTTAACCACCAATGGATGCCAGAATCATGAGACAAAGAGCTGGGGGACACAGGACACCCACCTGCCATGGTATCTCTCCAGAGTCCTTGCTGGTTGTTTATAGGAAAAGCCACCCTACAAATGGTGCAGTCCTGCGGTGGCCACCACGCAATCAGGCTTTTAGCAACACCGATCGCAGAGCAGTGTGACATTTTGTGTTTCCTAAAGAGGTAAGATACTCAGCATCAGTTGGGAAGTATCTTTGCTTAAAAAATTCATTAAACTGAATCTGCCATTAGACCTAATTTACCAGACACAGAAGAACAAGTGAAATAAAACTATGAATAAACAGAAGAATTCAGACAGTCTCCAAAGAACAACAGTACCCAAGGAAGTGTCAGTGTCATGAAAAAAGATGCCTGTGTGGGTGTGGGGAGGGTTCTGTGTTTTAAAAGATTAAAGAAACGTAATAACCAAATGCAATTTGTATATTCTGACAAGATTTTGGTTGGGAAAAAAGCTGTAAGAGATATTTTTGTGAAGCTGGGGAAATTTGAATATAAACTGAACTTTAGCTGATACTTGGGGATTATTATTGCTTTTCTTAGGTGCAATAATGCAATTTTAGTCTGTTAGAAAAATATATTTTTAGAGGCTAAAGACTGAATGAAGTACTTGGAGGTGACATAAAATGTGGATTGCAAGTTATTTTCAAAATAGCTCAGGAAAAAAGATAATAGATAAAATTAACAATAGGTGAATCTAACAATAGGTGAATAGATAAAATTAACAATAGGTGAATCAATGTATAAACATCTCTGTATGTTTGAAATTTTGAATAATAAATGGTTGGGAAAAAATTAAAAGCAATTGTGTACAAATCCAATCTCCTCCTATATAGAAACTGTGCTAGCTGCTCGGAAGACACTATATTTCCACCACTGTTCGCTTGACACATTATTACATTGACAGTGGGCTCTTCCACAGCACAAGCAAAAAATGTATGTGGTAGTCCTCCTTCAAATTTCTCAGAAATTATCCAAAGCTTTGTATTGATTAGAAAAAAATTCCAAGGACTTCCTTGGTGGTTCAGTCGTTGGCACTCTGTGCTTCCAATGCATGGGGCCTGGATTCGATCCCTGTCAGGAAATTAAATCCTACAGGCCACAGCTAAAGATCCCTTGGGCTGCAAGTAAGACTTGTCTTGGCCAAATAAATATTTTTTAAAAACTTCCAGCTCCACTACTACAGAATGTGTCATTCTGAGCAAATGACTTAACTCCTCTGTGCCTCAGTTTCCTCATCTATAAAATGGACATACTAATAGAACTTAAACCATTGGCTTTTGGGGATGATTGAATGAATTAATATACATATGCCCGATATAGAGACTAAGTATGCAATAAGCATTAAGTAGTTCAGTGATGAATTTTTTTCTGCAAACTTTAAAAAAATAATTTTATTTATTTTTGGTTGTAGTGGGTCTTCATTGCTGCGTGGACTTTTCTCTAATTGCAGCAAGCGGGAGTAACACTGTGGTACATTGCAGTAACTTCTCTTGTTGCAGAGTGCTGGCATTAGGGCTTCAGCAGTTGGCAGCACGTGGGCTCGCAGTTGTAGCTCCTGGGCTCTTGAGCACAGAATCAGTAGTTGCGGCACATAAGCTTACCTGCTTCACAGCATGTGGGATATTCCCATGTCTCCTGCATTAGCGGGTGGCTTATTTACCCCTGAACCACCAGGGAAGACCCTCTGCAAACTTGCTGAATCTGAATCTGGGACTGTGCCCAGAGATCTGGAGCTGTACAACAAAGCCAGAGAGGCCCTTATCCCCACCCCCAGATCATCCTGGGAGTCTCTTCCTATGGTGTCCCTGTTGAGCTAGTCTAGGTTGAGATGCCTGTTCTCCCTCAGTCTGGGCACTCCATGCTCCAGAGGTGGAAGTTCCTGCCAGTTCACTTGGGTGAGCCAGGAGGTGGAATCCCCCAGGACCTCTAACAATTGTGCATTCCTTCTTGGTCCCCAAGTCCTGGGAGAGGAAAGAGCCACCCTAGGTGGTAGGTAGGCAGTGTCGGCCCAGCCCTGTCCACCACCCCACACGGCCAGGCCATCCTTTCTGGGTTGGGGCCCCTTGGATCCCAGCACATCTCGGCCACGAACAAGAGGCCAGAAAAGGTCCTCTCTATGGGGAAGGATCAGGCCCACGCTACAGTCCTGTACCTGTCATGCCTGGCCTGGGCAAGCCCCTTACTTCACGCCTCTCACTTGCTCATTTACACATTTGACAATTATTTATTGTCCATCTACTCCGTGCCAGGTCCTTGGGCTATGTCAGTGAATGAAGCAGACAGTATCCTTGCCCTTATGGAGTTTGCATTCTAGTTGGAAACAAACAAGTAAGCTTGTTTGTTAAAGAGTAATGGCAGAGATGGGGAAACAGAAGGCACTGCTGCACTGCAGGATGGGGGCAAGTGGCGGCACTCTATAGGTGCTGGGCGGGCCTCACTGACAGGGCGAGGTTTGGGCACAGGCTTGAAGATGAGGTGGTTAACCTAGGCCATGCCTGAGGGAGGGATTCCCTGGACAGAAGGAACGGCCAGAGCAAAGACCCCAGCGTGGGGATGCACCTGGCTGAGGAGCAGCGAGGCCAGAGGGGCTGGGGTGGGGCCCCTGAGGTGGCGCGTGGCGGGGACGCACGGTGAGCAAGGCCTCAGGCCAGATCTTGTGGCCGTGGTCACAGCCTCGGCTTTCACGCTGAGTAAAATCAAGAGCTTTGGGAAGGCTTTGGGACTTACCTGGTGGTATAGTGGTTAAGACTGTGTTTCCATTGAAGGGAGCGTGGGTTTGATCCCTGGATGGGGAACTAAGATCCTACGTGCCAAAAATAAAAAAGAAAAGAAAAGAAAGAAAAAAGCACCATGGAAGGCTTTGAGCAAAAGGTGTCATTATTCAAACTGCGGTTTAAAAGGATGGTTCAGGCTGTGTTAAAAGTCAGTACAATAGGGGCAGATAATCCCCACTACCTCTTGGGACTGCTGTGAAAGTCCAAGGAGAAGGAGAGTGAGGAAACATTTTGTAACAAATGGCCTTGAATCCGCCTGAAATGTGGGAGACCTGGGTTTGNTCACAGCCTCGGCTTTCACGCTGAGTAAAATCAAGAGCTTTGGGAAGGCTTTGGGACTTACCTGGTGGTCTAGTGGTTAAGACTGTGTTTCCATTGAAGGGAGCGTGGGTTTGATCCCTGGATGGGGAACTAAGATCCTACGTGCCAAAAATAAAAAAGAAAAGAAAAGAAAGAAAAAAGCACCATGGAAGGCTTTGAGCAAAAGGTGTCATTATTCAAATTGCGGTTTAAAAGGGTGGTTCAGGCTGTGTTGAAAGTCAGTACAATAGGGGCAGATAATCCCCACTACCTCTTGGGACTGCTGTGAAGGTCCAAGGAGAAGGAGAGTGAGGAAACATTTTGTAACAAATGGCCTTGAATCCGCCTGAAATGTGGGAGACCTGGGTTTGATCCCTGGGTTGGAAGATGCCTGGAGAATGGAATTGCTACCCACTCCAGTATTCTGGCCTGGAGAATTCCACAGACTGTATAGTCCATGGGGTCGCAAAGAACTGGACATGACTGAGCGACTTTCCCTTCATTTCTGTTCACTTCAGTGTTTCTGGGAGAAAGACCCTAGTTGCTCTGCCCCTTCCCATCGTACTGAAGGGACAATTGAGTGAGGAGAGGATTTGATCTGCCCTAGGTCAGATGTCCTGCAACCAGTTTAGGATCTGGGACTCCCCAACTCTCCTCCCAGCTGCTGGGAGTATGGTCCTTGGACATGTGATCTCAGCTAGTACAGCTGAGCAAGACTGATCAAGCCCTCTCCTAGGATTCATTCATCCAGCAAATATGTATCAAGCACCAGTTCTGCACCAGTCTCCAGGACACAGGGGCAAATGGAGACACCTGGTGACGGATGATCCTGGGCTACAGTGGCTGAGGCTGGGATTAGGGGTCAGGTCACAGCTGAGGCTGGAGGCAGGGAGATCAGTCAGGAGGCTTTGGTGAAAAGTCAAGCTGGAGAGGCAGGCCTGTTGGGGGCCATGGCTGGGAGCATTGCAGGAAAGGTGACAAATAATAAAATGTCAGGAGGAAAATCCACAGGACTCAGACCAAACTGAATATGGATAGAGGGGTGAGACCAAGATGTTGCTGAGCTTTTTGGCTTCAGTGACGGAGATGATGTCTTTTCCAGAAACAAGAAGTCCTTGGCACATTTGAGGAACAGAAAGAAGTGCAGTGCGTCTGAGCTTAGTGAGTGAGGGGGAGGGTGGTTTCGGATGCTGTTGAAGGGACAGGCTGGGCTGCAGCTTAGGTATTATTCCAAGAAAATGGGAAGCTGGTGGGGAGTGTCAAGCAGGGATGAGCTGGGGCTGGTTTATGTTTTTTAATGACGTATGGCATACAGATTTCCCAGGGGCAGGAGTGGGAGTGTGGAGATCAGTTAGGGGTAAAATCGTTTAAGTGAGAGACGGTGTGGAGACAAGGAGAAGCAGATGGGTTCGATAGCTGTTTTGAAAAGTAAAAATGTCAGGACTTGCTGTGGGAGTGAAGTCAAAGATGGTGTCCGGGTTTAGAGCTATGCAATGGATGGTGGTGTTCACTGGGATGGAGGAGATGGGAGAACACCTTCTGGGATAGGAAGACCCTAGAGTTTTGTTGTGGCTATAGTCTGTGTGACACCCATGTGGAGACATCATCGATGACTGACGGTGCCAGATTAAAACTTGAAGAGTGCGTATACATGTGTGTAAATGGTCGGCTTGCAGACACTTTCTACCAGGGCACGGGGGCTGAGCTNGGGTCGCAAAGAACTGGACATGACTGAGCGACTTTCCCTTCATTTCTGTTCACTTCAGTGTTTCTGGGAGAAAGACCCTAGTTGCTCTGCCCCTTCCCATCGTACTGAAGGGACAATTGAGTGAGGAGAGGATTTGATCTGCCCTAGGTCAGATGTCCTGCAACCAGTTTAGGATCTGGGACTCCCCAACTCTCCTCCCAGCTGCTGGGAGTATGGTCCTTGGACATGTGATCTCAGCTAGTACAGCTGAGCAAGACTGATCAAGCCCTCTCCTAGGATTCATTCATCCAGCAAATATGTATCAAGCACCAGTTCTGCACCAGTCTCCAGGACACAGGGGCAAATGGAGACACCTGGTGACGGATGATCCTGGGCTACAGTGGCTGAGGCTGGGATTAGGGGTCAGGTCACAGCTGAGGCTGGAGGCAGGGAGATCAGTCAGGAGGCTTTGGTGAAAAGTCAAGCTGGAGAGGCAGGCCTGTTGGGGGCCATGGCTGGGAGCATTGCAGGAAAGGTGACAAATAATAAAATGTCAGGAGGAAAATCCACAGGACTCAGACCAAACTGAATATGGATAGAGGGGTGAGACCAAGATGTTGCTGAGCTTTTTGGCTTCAGTGACGGAGATGATGTCTTTTCCAGAAACAAGAAGTCCTTGGCACATTTGAGGAACAGAAAGAAGTGCAGTGCGTCTGAGCTTAGTGAGTGAGGGGGAGGGTGGTTTCGGATGCTGTTGAAGGGACAGGCTGGGCTGCAGCTTAGGTATTATTCCAAGAAAATGGGAAGCTGGTGGGGAGTGTCAAGCAGGGATGAGCTGGGGCTGGTTTATGTTTTTTAATGACGTATGGCATACAGATTTCCCAGGGGCAGGAGTGGGAGTGTGGAGATCAGTTAGGGGTAAAATCGTTTAAGTGAGAGACGGTGTGGAGACAAGGAGAAGCAGATGGGTTCGATAGCTGTTTTGAAAAGTAAAAATGTCAGGACTTGCTGTGGGAGTGAAGTCAAAGATGGTGTCCGGGTTTAGAGCTATGCAATGGATGGTGGTGTTCACTGGGATGGAGGAGATGGGAGAACACCTTCTGGGATAGGAAGACCCTAGAGTTTTGTTGTGGCTATAGTCTGTGTGACACCCATGTGGAGACATCATCGATGACTGACGGTGCCAGATTAAAACTTGAAGAGTGCGTATACATGTGTGTAAATGGTCGGCTTGCAGACACTTTCTACCAGGGCACGGGGGCTGAGCTCTGGAGACCCTCGATATGTAGAGATTGGATGAGGAGCAGCTCTGAGCAGTGCAGAGGACTGGTCAGGGAGCAGAAGGGAAAGAGGGAGAGGTGTGATCACAGATCCCAGCAGAGGCGTGAAGGAGTGTCAGCTGCGTCAAACACTGCTGAGGGAAAGGCCCACCGGACTGGGCCACCTGTAAGGCATGAAAGATCTTGACAAAAGCAGGTCTGAGAATTGGCTTGGGAGGTGACTGGGAGGGAAGAAGTGAAACCAGCACGGGCAGCGGAGCAGAGAGGTGAGGGTAGCCTCTGGAAGAGGATGCAGGTCCTGGTGTCTGAACCTGCTGTCCAGCAGGGAACCCTCGGGAGGGTGGGGGAGGGACCGGTGACGCTGCAGAGCAGGGGTTCTGCTGGGCTCCCGCACAGCGAGTCACGGGCACTTCCACAGGGCCACCCTGCACAGCACTGTCACTCGGCTGACCAGCCTCCTGCCCAGGCAGGAGTGGTCCTGGAGTGTTTCTCCTCCTAGGCCCCAACTCCCTGCCGCCTCTCTTTTCCTGCTCTCCTCTCAGACCTGCCTCCTCAGCCTGGCAGCTCATTTTGCAAATGCTGCCACCATCAGTCCAGTCCACTGGGTTTGAGGGGAAAGTGAAGCTTTCTGAATTACACCAAGGCCTTGACTCCTGCCTTTCCTGCCTTGGCAGAGCTCGTCTCATCTCTGAATATAAACTATTCTGTGTGTTTCCTCATTTTACTGTCACAATAGCCCTGTGAGTCTCAGGAAGATGAGATGAGATGTACAAATACTAGCTAAGTGCCAGCAAGTGGGAAACCCAATATGTAAACCCAGGTTTAAGCTATCAACAGAGACCATTCTCTTAACTACTCTGCCATGCTGCTTCCCACAGACCCCTTACTCGCTGTGACCAATCTTAGTGAAGGTCATGCCTCCTGTAGCCCATTACCAAGGTGANTATGCAATGGATGGTGGTGTTCACTGGGATGGAGGAGACGGGAGAACACCTTCTGGGATAGGAAGACCCTAGAGTTTTGTTGTGGCTATAGTCTGTGTGACACCCATGTGGAGACATCATCGATGACTGACGGTGCCAGATTGAAACTTGAAGAGTGCGTATACATGTGTGTAAATGGTCGGCTTGCAGACACTTTCTACCAGGGCACGGGGGCTGAGCTCTGGAGACCCTCGATATGTAGAGATTGGATGAGGAGCAGCTCTGAGCAGTGCAGAGGACTGGTCAGGGAGCAGAAGGGAAAGAGGGAGAGGTGTGATCACAGATCCCAGCAGAGGCGTGAAGGAGTGTCAGCTGCGTCAAACACTGCTGAGGGAAAGGCCCACCGGACTGGGCCACCTGTAAGGCATGAAAGATCTTGACAAAAGCAGGTCTGAGAATTGGCTTGGGAGGTGACTGGGAGGGAAAAAGTGAAACCAGCATGGGCAGCGGAGCAGAGAGGTGAGGGTAGCCTCTGGAAGAGGATGCAGGTCCTGGTGTCTGAACCTGCTGTCCAGCAGGGAACCCTCGGGAGGGTGGGGGAGGGACCGGTGACGCTGCAGAGCAGGGGTTCTGCTGGGCTCCCGCACAGCGAGTCACGGGCACTTCCACAGGGCCACCCTGCACAGCACTGTCACTCGGCTGACCAGCCTCCTGCCCAGGCAGGAGTGGTCCTGGAGTGTTTCTCCTCCTAGGCCCCAACTCCCTGCCGCCTCTCTTTTCCTGCTCTCCTCTCAGACCTGCCTCCTCAGCCTGGCAGCTCATTTTGCAAATGCTGCCACCATCAGTCCAGTCCACTGGGTTTGAGGGGAAAGTGAAGCTTTCTGAATTACACCAAGGCCTTGGCTCCTGCCTTTCCTGCCTTGGCAGAGCTCGTCTCATCTCTGAGTATAAACTATTCTGTGTGTTTCCTCATTTTACTGTCACAATAGCCCTGTGAGTCTCAGGAAGATGAGATGAGATGTACAAATACTAGCTAAGTGCCAGCAAGTGGGAAACCCAATATGTAAACCCAGGTTTAAGCTATCAACAGAGACCATTCTCTTAACTACTCTGCCATGCTGCTTCCCACAGACCCCTTACTCGCTGTGACCAATCTTAGTGAAGGTCATGCCTCCTGTAGCCCATTACCAAGGTGACGGATTGGAAAGGCAGGATTCTTTCCCAATCTTTGTGGGCAACTGTACTACCTCTGTTACTCTCCAGACAAGCTTCGCTATCAGTTCACTAGCTCTGTCCTGCTCAGGCGTGATCCTTGTCTTGAGCATTTCCTCACATCCCTGGTGGTCTGTTGAAATGGCTCCAGAGACAGTGGGCTCAGCACCTCCATGAGCAGCCCATTCTAGGCAGTAGGATGGTGTGGCAGTGCAAAGTGTCGACACTACTTGGCTGATCTCAACTCTGCTTCCTTTAAGCAGCCTGTGCCTCAGTTCCTTCACGTGTAAAACGGTAAAACAGTACCTACCTCCTAGTATGATGAGGGTTAAATAAGATGCTACATTTAAGTTGCTTAATAAGTGCTTAATAAATTTAGCTACTGACACCATTATTGTTATTTTTCCTGAGGCAGAGTTACAACTTGCTCCCTGTAACTTCCACACTTTGGGCCTAGCCCTGTGTCCCTTGAAATTCTACCCTCTCCCACACTCCCTGCAGGTTATTCCTACATTTCTCAGTTTTCACTTTCTCCTGACACCAGATTTTTTGGGGGAGGGCAAGCTCAGTTATTCATTACACTGACATGCTCTTCTTAAGATCATGATTTCCTCTTGACAGAGTCACTGGCTGTTAGCTGGGCAAGCTCAACGTTGCCAAACACATAACTCAGGATGGGAGAACGGTAGCTTCAAGGCCTCTCATCTACTGCCCTCACAGGCCTTCTTGTTGGCTCCCGGGCTTCTGCATTCCCTGGATTTGGTATCCTAGTCAGTGGGTCCCATTGACTGCGTATCCTAAACATCTCCTACCAGGACAGGACTATGTCAAGATGAAGAGCCACACTCTGGCACCAGACAGAGCCAAGTTCAAATCCAGACTCTTCTGCTGACCTACTCTGTGATCTTGGCCAAAAAGCCTCCCTGAACCTGTTTCATTACCTACAAAATTAGACCGATAAGAATCTTGCCTATTATTTCATAGGGTGTTATGAGGACTGAGCAATGTATATAGACAGTATAGTGCATACCTCAATAAATATTTGTCATTAATATTCTAGGACTATGCTGTCTACCAGGGCAGCCACTAGCCACATGTGACAGGTGAAGCCTTAAAACATGGCTAGTCTCAATTGAGACATGTGCTATTAAATATAAAGTACACACTGGATTTCAAGGTGTAGCTCAGAAAGAAAACTATCTTGGTAATAACTTTCCATATTGATTATACATTGATATAATCACTGAATATATTGGGTTAAGTAAAATATATTATAATTAATGTCACTTTTAATATTTATTAAGCTACTAGGAAATTTGAAATTATGTGGCTAAGTTTTGTGGCTTGCATATTTCTTCTGGACAGTGATAGTATAGTGGGGGTTTGCAGCGGTAGAGGGGGTTTATTGGTGATGGGATTCTGGTTTGGGGGTATTTCTCAGTGTGGGAGAAGAGAAACAATATATTTGGTTTGGGGGCATTTGACTTCCAGTGGCTGCACCTGTCTCTTATAGATGGCATTTGAGCTGCAGGGGTTCCTTAGATATTACAGAGATCTAAGGTTCTATCTGTGCAGATGGGGAAACCACAGGCCATGAGAAGTGGGAGCAATCTGGGACCATGGAAGCTAAGGGCAGCAGAACACAGACCCCCATCCCGTCCGCATGCCACTGCCACCTGGTGGCCACGAGTACACGGCGGCTGAGGATGCGGCAGCCGCCGGCTCCTTCAGGAGCGCCCCGCTGCCTTCCACTCCCCAATCTTATGCAAGGACAGGCAGGGCCCTCCACTTCCTCCCCCTCAACCAGACCGCACTGAGCTGGAGCCCACCAAGGGTGTGCCAGCACAGTGATTGAGGAGGGCACACTTGGTGGTTTCAGAGAAGCATAGGTTGGAATCACTGCTCTTTCTAGCTATGTGCCCCTGGACAACTCAATTTCTCTGATACTCAGGTTCTGTGGATAACAGTACTTGCCTTAAATCTATTTGAATGCGATATCTGCAAAATGAGTTCACAAACATGTAGAATACACCACAACTTAACGTACTGCTCCTGGTGCTGGGATAAAGCAGTGACCTAAACAGACACGTCCACTGGTTCTCCAAGTGTGCTCTCCAGACCACTGACATCAGCACTGCTTGGGGACTTGTTAGAAATACATGTCCTCAGGCCTCCACCTCAGATCTACTAAATGTGATGCATACTCAAGGTTGAGAACCACAGGACTCAAGAGGCACAGACTCCACACTAGGGTTAAGTGCTATGAATGTAGCAGGTAAACAGCTTGAGAATGATGGCTAGAGGTGGGGTGGGGGAAGAAACATTAATTGATCTGTGATGATCAAGGAAGGACTGTTTGATAAGGTGACAAGTTCCAGCAAAGATCTGAAAGCAAGTATCTAGACATTATTTAAGACATTTTCTTATAAGTCCTGGGGCTGTAATATACAGCCTGGTGACTATAGTTAGGAAAAGTGATCTCTATTCTGATCAACCACGCATCCAACTAAACACTGAGGCTGCTACTATTCATAACAGAAGATGAAGGAGCACTAGGACACAACTGTCTCTGCCACACTGATTCAGATTCGCTAGCCTTTGGGGACCTGGCTTACACCTGTATGCCTCCAATGATTAGGAAGCAGTTTCATTTTCTCTTAGCAGCTCTTTTAGAAAACGCTCCTTCATCTGATGCTTAAATCTCTCTACAACTCCTACCTACCCACTGGCCAAGTTCCACCACCTTAAGACTACATGCAACAAGACAGAACTTATTTGAAGTCCCTTATACATCTTCTCTTTGGACCACTCAAGGTCAGCAATGCTCCCCCTGAGGCCATATTTTGCAAAAGGTTTCTCAGGTCTTTCATTAAGAGACTGAGAATTGCCTTGATAGTATTCTCCTGGGCAAAAGGGAGCCGTGGTATCATCACCCAGGTCAATGGAGTTAACTGGAAGGAAAAACACTGTCAAGACCTCAATTGTAGGTGGCTTCCCTGGTGGCTCACACAGTAAAGAATATGCCTGCCATGTTGGAGACCTGGATTCAATCCCTGGGTCGGGAAGATCCCCTGGAGAAGGGAATGGCAACCCACTCCAGTATCTTGCCTGGAGAATCCCACGGACAAAGGAGGTTGGCGGGTGATGCCACAAGAGTCGGACACGACAGTGACCAACACTTTCACTTTCTCCAGAGGACTTGCTCTTCTACAAAGAGCCCAGAGACACTCCCACCTGTGACCACATTAGCTCTGAAATCTGAGGGTTACTGGGTTAATATGAAAGTCAAGTTCAGTTCCCTCACCTCGGGGCTGTGGTTGGGGCTGAGAGCAGAGCCCTCAGGGGGTTAAGCTTACTTAACCTCCTGGCACTAACTCCAGTATCTGCCCCCAAAGGTTACCCCAGCTTTCTTTCCTATAGCTCTTGGCTCCCTAAAGCATTTTATCTTGATGTCCTTTCCTTTCCCATTTCTTCAATGCTCCTGGGAATTTCCTTCACCTTCTTAGAACCCAAGAATGCATGTTTGTTTCAACATATCTAGAATCTATTAGAAAAGTCCTTCAACTCACTAAACTACAGAAGGTGAAGGCAATTCTTTCAATGATTCATTGAACAAGTCTTTATAGAGCCCGTATTTTTGCAGACTGGGAGCTGGGCTGGCAGACACTGTACAAGACACTCTCAGAGCTAGCAGATTAGCAGGGTAATGTGCTATTAGAATAGAGGGAGAAGGCAATGGCACCCCACGCCAGTACTCTTGCCTGGAAAATCCCATGGACAGAGG
>SJYW01050554.1:0-11359 GCA_006410735.1 Raphicerus campestris | reverse complement strand
TAGCCTATCCTTTTTCAGGGGGTCTTCCTAAACCAGGGATTGAACCCGGGTCTCCTGAGTTGCAGGCAGATTCTTTACCATCTGAGCCACCAGGGAAGCCCACACGAATCACATGCTGCTGCCAAAAGGGTGGCCAGCTGCTCCTCAGAGGCAGCAGAGCCTTGCTGTTCCATCTACACGAGTGTGCTCCCTCTATCTCTCTTTTTGCCTATTGATGCATTATTCTTGAAAGGCCAGCTGACATACTGTTTAAAGAAATCAGAGATCCTTACGAATGAGTTGAACATACCATCTATTCCCCCTTGGAGTTTGGTTTGCATATAACACTGCATTTCAATGTAATATATGTGATATGTGCTAAGTCCAGATATAGGCAGGGTGGTTGTTTTCTCCTGGAAACATTTCCTTCTCCAGGGGATCTTCCCAACCCAGGAATTGAACCCACATCTCTTGCATCTCCTGCATTGGCAGGTGGATTTTTTACCACTTTGCCACCTGGGAAGTCCATATATACACTACTAAGTATAAAATAGATAGCTAATGAAAACCTACTGTATAGCATAAGGAACTCGACCAATGCTCTGTGGTGACCTAAATGGGAAGGAAATAAAAAACAGATGGGATATGTGAATATATACGCATACATATAGCTGGTTCACGTTCTTGTAACAGCAGAAAGTAACATTGTGAAGCTACTATACTCCAATAAAAATTAATTTTTAAAAAATTATCTGGACAATTGTAAAATTGTCTGGAAAATTCCACAGACAGAGAAGCCTGGTGGGCTACAGTCCAGGGGTTGCAGAGTTGGACACAGCTGAGTGCATGTGCGTGCACACACACACACACACACACACACACACACACATAGTGTAAATATGTCAATCCCAATCTCCCATTCCGTCCCACCCTCCTTCCCACCTTGGTTATCCATACATTTGTTCTCTACCTCCATACATTTGTTCTCTACCTGTGTGTCTGCTTTTGCTTTGCAAATAAGTTCATCTGTATCATTCTTGNAATATGACAATCCCAATCTCCCATTCCATCCCACCTCTCTTCCCACCTTGGTTATCCATACATTTGTTCTCTACCTGTGTGTCTGCTTCTGCTTTGCAAATAAGTTCATCTGTATCATTCTTGCTAAATTCTACATATAAGTGATACTATAGTATGTTGATTTTTCTCTTTCTGACTTACAGTATGCCAGTGTCTAGGTCCGTCTGCATCTTTGGAATAGCACAATTTTAGTCCTTTTTATGGCTGAGTAGTATTCCATTGTGTATATGTACCACACTTTCTTTATCCATTCCTCTGTTGATGGACATTTAAGTTGCTTCCATGTCTTGGCTATTGTAAAAGTGTTGCAGTGAATATTCTGGTGCATGTTTCTTTTTGAATTATGCTTTTCTTTGGGTATATGCCTAAGAGTGGGATTGCTTGGTCATGTGGTAGTTCTATTTTTAGTTTCAAAAGGAACTTACATACTGTTCTCCATAGTGGCTGTACCAATTTACATTCCCACCAATAGTGTAAGAGGGTTCCCTTTTTTCCATACCATCTCTAGCATGTTTTGTTTGTAGATTTTTTGATGATGGCCATTCTGACTTGCGTGAGGTGATATCTCATTGCAGTTTTGATTTGGATTTCTGAACATAGAGACAATTTTAATAGGTACAGCTTGTTTTATATATATATATATTTTTTAGTGAACAGAATAACAAAATTTGAAGAGCTACTTAAAAACCCATTTAACACAAGTTCAGTTCATTTCAGTTCAGTCGCTCAGTTGTGTCCAACTCTTTGCGACTCCATGAATTACAGCATGCCAGGCCTCCCTGTCCATCACCAACTCCTGGAGTTCACTCAGACTCATGTCCATTGAGTCAGTGATGCCATCCAGCCATCTCATCCTCGGTCGTCCCCTTCTCCTCCTGCCCCCAATCCTTCCCAGCATCAAAGTCTTTTCCAGTGAGTCAACTCTTCTCACGAGGTGGCCAAAGTACTGGAGTTTCAGCTTTAGCATCATTCCTTCCAAAGAAATCCCAGGGTTGATCTCCTTCAGAATGGACTGGTTGGATCTCCTTGCAGTCCAAGGGACTCTCAAGAGTCTTCTCCAANTTCCAAAGAAGTCCCAGGGTTGATCTCCTTCAGAATGGACGGTTGGATCTCCTTGCAGTCCAAGTGACTCTCAAGAGTCTTCTCCAACACCACAGTTCAAAAGCATCAATTCTTCAGCGCTCAGCCTTCTTTACAGTCCAACTCTCACATCCATACATGACCACAGGAAAAACCATAGCCTTGACTAGACGGACCTTAGTCGGCAAAGTAATGTCTCTGCTTTTGAATATGCTATCTAGGTTGGTCATAACTTTTCTTCCAAGGAGTAAGCGTCTATTGATTTCATGGCTGCAGTAACACAAGTAGCTATTACTTAAATAGGCTTCTTTTTGATTCCAACTGAAGTTTATAGTTTATTTCTGAGGATTCTATAGGCAAATGATGTTTGTAGTAATTTATAATCTTATCTGAGATCAAATTCAGTAACAGCACAAAACTGCTGTTTTGTAATATAATAAGCATTTTAGAGATTAAAGACTTGTTTTCCCATCACTATTAATATTTTACTTGCAGTCTTCTTAGTGTGGTCTCTGCTGATAGTAGCAACCTCATTACTTGTGTTGGAACTTTGCTGCTTCAGATAGGTCACAGTTATTCAGGATTGTTGTCTTAAAGAGTTATTTTCAATATACAGATTATGTTCTGCGTATAGACATTTGTCTGCATGCATGCAGTTGCTTCAGTCGTGTCTGACTCTTTGCACCCCTATGGACTGTAGCCCACCAGGTTCCTCTGTTCTCTAAGCAAGAACGCTGCAGTGGGTTGCTGTGCCCTCCTCCAGTATAGACATGTGATGTCATGCTAAGTAGAATGGTCTGAGCAGCAGTTGCTACATGTGCATGCTTAGTCATGTCCAACTCTTTGTGACTCCATGGACTGTAGCCTGCCATGGTCCTCTGTCCANAGCCCACCAGGCTCCTCTGTCCATGGAATCTTCCAGGCAAGAGTACTAGAGTGGCTTGCCTTTTCCCCTAAATCCAATGACCAGTCTTATAAGAGAATGGAGAGGGGGGTTTGGGATAGAGACACATAGGGAAGAAGGCCGTGTGAACATAAATGCTGAGACTAGAGTGATGTGGCCACAAGCCAAGGGACACCTGGAGCCACCGGAAGCTGGAAAAGGCCAGGAAGGATCCTCCCCCAGAGCCTTCAGAGGGAACACAGCCATGCCCACACACCTTGTTTTCAGATTTCTGACCTCCAGAACTGAGACAGAAATAAGAATCAGTTGTTTTAAGCCTCCTGGTTTGTGACAGTTTGTTCCAGGAACCATGGGAAACTAGCATAGCCTCTTCACGAGTATCCAAGTTGTGACATAGAACAGATATTCTGGAAATAGTTTTTGAATGTGCCCAGAGCTGAGTCGTCCCATCTCTCCCTGACTGTGAGGCATCGGAGCCAGGGTGACTGAGACTGGCCCGGCCTGTTCCCTCGGGGCCCGGAGCGTGCAGAGGGTGGAGCCGGTGCGACTCCTATACCTGGCCGGTGCTTCTCTGTGGTGCGTTCCCAGATCTCCTGGGGAGTTTGTCAAAATGCAGAGGCTTCAGATGCCCGAGGTTCTGTATTTGTAATCAGCTCCAGGCGTAAGCCAATGCTGCTGGCCCCTGGGCCACACTTTGAGCAGAACAGGCGAGAAGACTTCCCTCCTCACCCAGTCCGTGTGCTTTCAGAGGGAAGCGTCACATCGCCGTTGCTGTATTAGTTTCCTGGGGGCGCCTTAACAAGGCACCACTGATTAAGGTGGCTTAAAGCCTCAGAAGTTTACTCTCTTAGCTCTGGAGGCCAGAAGTCCAAAATCACGGTGCTGTCAGGGTTGTGCTCCTGAAGGCTCCGGCGGAGGCTCCTTCCTGGCCTCTTCCAGCTCCTGGTGGTCTCAGGCACGCCTTGGCTGGCAACTGCATCACTCCATCCTCTGCGCTGTCTTCACATGGCCCTCTTCTCTGTGTCTGCGTTCCTAAAACTCCCTTTCTTCTTCTTATAAGGAGACCCATCATCAGATTTAGGGTCCTCCCTAAGTCCACGATGTCTCATCTCAAGATCCTTAACTAATGACGTCTGTAGAGACCCTGCTTCCAAATAAGGTCACACTGCGAGGTTCAGAGTGGGCAAACATTTGGGGAGGACACTGTTTACACCACCCCAGTTGCCCAAGACAGACAGAATGAGAGACTTTCCCATCCCCATCACAGAGATCTCACAAATGACCTCAGCGTCAACTATAAACAACTTTGCCTTCTCCGTGGCTCAGCCTAGAGTGGGACCTCACCTTCTTCATAACCCCCAGCCCCAACCACCCCTGACCTCACTAATTCCTGCAGCCATGTGGAGTACTGGGAATGGATTAGAGGGTTAGCAGAATGGGGTCTTCTCCCAGCTCCACCATTATTAAGCAAGTCACTACCTTCTGGGTTCCCATTTCTAGGTCAATAAATGAAAAAGTTGCAGAGGAGGGAACATTTTAAAAACGGGAAACTGTCTGCAGAAGTATATCTACATATGCAGGGACACAGTTGAAGGTTCTCCAGTTGATCAAATCTCTGTAATCCACACTCAGATCAAAAAACATATCTAGTGCCCAAAGGCCCCTTCCAGGAACTATCACCCCATCTAACAAAAACCACTCTCTTGACTTCCAGCATGAGTGCCTTTTTTTAGGTGAAATTCTGTGATGCAACATGTACCATGTTTAAGTGAGCCATGCAGTGCCAGTTACTACATTTATGATGCTGGTCAACTACCTCCTCTATCTAGTCTGAGAACATTTTTATCCCCCTAAAAGGAAACCTTACACCCTTTAAACACTCAGTCCCCATTTTCTCCTCCCTTCAGACTGCTGACCACTAATCTGATTTGNGGTAGACTCACGGCCACGTTTCCAGTGTCACGGTCCCTGTTCACACAGCAGGCACTCAATAAATGCCATCTGAGTAGGTGAACACGTGACAAAGAGAAAGCACTGGTTGAAAAATGTACCTTTTCATTTAAATAGCTCTTTTCCTTTTTTCTGTGTCTGAATCTTTTTTCTAATTCAATCAACAAACAATTACTAGGTGGTTACTGTGTACCGGATTCCGAGTACACAAATTTAGTATAATTCAGTCCCAGGCTTGGAAAATTTCACTTGTCTGAGGGACACACAGGTGATGACAACAATTAACACTTAGCAAGTGGCACCGTGTGCCGTGCACGTGGAAGCCTCCCAATGACTGTATGAGGCAGGCTCTGATAAATTTCTCCCAATTTATAGAAGAGAAGTGTGAAGCTACGAGGTGAGTTAATTCGTTTCCAGTAAACCAGTAAGTGGTATAGGCAACTGGGATCTGAACCTGAAAACACAAGCCGTCTCAATGCTGCCCCCTGGTGCTACATGAGAGGTACTACAAGGCACAGTAGCGTAGTTGCCCGTGTGGATTTGTGGGATAACGGTTGGTTATCTTTGGAGTGTGGATTTGTGGGAGGTATCTTTGGAGTGTGGATTTGTGGGAGGTATCTTTGGAGTGTGGATTTGTGGGAGGTATCTTTGGAGTCCATACAGGTCATCCTCCAACATCATTCACCACTGAGACTGTGAAACCCAAAGGAAAGAGAGGGAAATAAGAGGGTGTCATTTTCCAAAATTTTTTCCTAGACAGTTCTGATAAGGGTAGAGACATCATAAGCAAAACGGCTGCAAGGAATGGGACAGCCTCTTGGACTCTCCGCTGTGTGCCTGCTGTGGTTCTGAGTAAGGGTGACAGTGACCAGGGCTGCAGACACAGCTGCCCTGGCCTCAAGCCATGGGGGGGTCAGATCCCTACGGGGGGAGGCACAGAGCCTGGAGAGCTGTGCTGTCTGGTTTTGGCCACTCTTGCCACCCAAGCATTCTGATTGAGAAAACCAGTGTGGCAGGCTGCCTTCCTGCGGGTGCAGGAGCAGGGCAGCGCACTGCACTGGAGAAGAGTGAGTTGAGTCTACAGGAATCACTGCAGTGGCTGAATGGTGACTCCAAAATAAACATCTATATCTTAATGCCTGGAACCTGCAAATGTGACCTTTTGGGGGAAGAAAGGTCTTTTGCAAATGTAATTAGGGACCACAAGGTGTGACCATCCTGGATTCTGTGTGTGTGTGTGTGTGTGTGTGTGTGTGTGTGTTCAGTCACCTAGTCGTGTCCACCTCTTTGCAACCCTACGGACTGTAGCCCACCAGGCTCCTCTGTCCATGGAATCTTCCAGGCAAGAGTACTAGAGTGGCTTGCCTTTTCCCCTAAATCCAATGACCAGTCTTATAAGAGAATGGAGAGGGGGGTTTGGGATAGAGACACATAGGGAAGAAGGCCGTGTGAACATAAACGCTGAGACTAGAGTGATGTGGCCACAAGCCAAGGGACACCTGGAGCCACCGGAAGCTGGAAAAGGCCAGGAAGGATCCTCCCCCAGAGCCTTCAGAGGGAACACAGCCATGCCCACACACCTTGTTTTCAGATTTCTGACCTCCAGAACTGAGACAGAAATAAGAATCAGTTGTTTTAAGCCTCCTGGTTTGTGACAGTTTGTTCCAGGAACCATGGGAAACTAGCATAGCCTCTTCACGAGTATCCAAGTTGTGACATAGAACAGATATTCTGGAAATAGTTTTTGAATGTGCCCAGAGCTGAGTCGTCCCATCTCTCCCTGACTGTGAGGCATCGGAGCCAGGGTGACTGAGACTGGCCCGGCCTGTTCCCTCGGGGCCCGGAGCGTGCAGAGGGTGGAGCCGGTGCGACTCCTATACCTGGCCGGTGCTTCTCTGTGGTGCGTTCCCAGATCTCCTGGGGAGTTTGTCAAAATGCAGAGGCTTCAGATGCCCGAGGTTCTGTATTTGTAATCAGCTCCAGGCGTAAGCCAATGCTGCTGGCCCCTGGGCCACACTTTGAGCAGAACAGGCGAGAAGACTTCCCTCCTCACCCAGTCCGTGTGCTTTCAGAGGGAAGCGTCACATCGCCGTTGCTGTATTAGTTTCCTGGGGGCGCCATAACAAGGCACCACTGATTAAGGTGGCTTAAAGCCTCAGAAGTTTACTCTCTTAGCTCTGGAGGCCAGAAGTCCAAAATCACGGTGCTGTCAGGGTTGTGCTCCTGAAGGCTCCAGCGGAGGCTCCTTCCTGGCCTCTTCCAGCTCCTGGTGGTCTCAGGCACGCCTTGGCTGGCAACTGCATCACTCCATCCTATGCGCTGTCTTCACATGGCCCTCTTCTCTGTGTCTGCGTTCCTAAAACTCCCTTTCTTCTTCTTATAAGGAGACCCATCATCAGATTTAGGGTCCTCCCTAAGTCCACGATGTCTCATCTCAAGATCCTTAACTAATGACGTCTGTAGAGACCCTGCTTCCAAATAAGGTCACACTGCGAGGTTCAGAGTGGGCAAACATTTGGGGAGGACACTGTTTACACCACCCCAGTTGCCCAAGACAGACAGAATGAGAGACTTTCCCATCCCCATCACAGAGATCTCACAAATGACCTCAGCGTCAACTATAAACAACTTTGCCTTCTCCGTGGCTCAGCCTAGAGTGGGACCTCACCTTCTTCATAACCCCCAGCCCCAACCACCCCTGACCTCACTAATTCCTGCAGCCATGTGGAGTACTGGGAATGGATTAGAGGGTTAGCAGAATGGGGTCTTCTCCCAGCTCCACCATTATTAAGCAAGTCACTACCTTCTGGGTTCCCATTTCTAGGTCAATAAATGAAAAAGTTGCAGAGGAGGGAACATTTTAAAAACGGGAAACTGTCTGCAGAAGTATATCTACATATGCAGGGACACAGTTGAAGGTTCTCCAGTTGATCAAATCTCTGTAATCCACACTCAGATCAAAAAACATATCTAGTGCCCAAAGGCCCCTTCCAGGAACTATCACCCCATCTAACAAAAACCACTCTCTTGACTTCCAGCATGAGTGCCTTTTTTTAGGTGAAATTCTGTGATGCAACATGTACCGTGTTTAAGTGAGCCATGCAGTGCCAGTTACTACATTTATGATGCTGGTCAACTACCTCCTCTATCTAGTCTGAGAACATTTTTATCCCCCTAAAAGGAAACCTTACACCCTTTAAACACTCAGTCCCCATTTTCTCCTCCCTTCAGACTGCTGACCACTAATCTGATTTGTCTCTACAGATTTTTGCCTATTTTGGATACTTCACATAAATGGAATCATAAACTATGTGACCTTTGGTATCTGGCTTCATTCACTCAGCATTATATTTTTAAGGTTCATTCACACTGTGGCGTGTGTCTGCAACTCATCCCTTTTGATAGCTACATAATATTCCACTGGGTGAGTAAATCACATTTTATTCATTCATTCACTGGCGGACACCTGGGCTGTCTCCCTCTTCAGCCACTGTGAATAGCGCTGCCATTAATTTTTGCCTGTCTTCATCTTTTATGTAAATAGAGTTATACAGTATGTGCTGCGTGGGTTTGGTTTTGGCTGAACATCAAGTTTCTGAGGTTGGCCATGCCATGTTGGGGGAAACATCTGCAGTCTTTCCTCCAGTGCCCTCTGCTGCCAGGGAGCACTGGGCGCCTTGTGTTCTTGGTGGGAAGTGGATGGGGGCTCTGGTGGTCAAGACCCTCGGCTCCTCAAGAAGACCTGGGTGGGAGATCTCACTAGGAGCTCCCCAAACCTCCCCGGCTGTTGTTGGAAGGCAGTGTGGTAAGACAGACAAGTCGGATGGGGACACACCACAACCAGACTGGGTGTAGACCCCCTCAGTCTCCACAACTCCTATCCATGGCAGGGCCTGGCCTTGCCCAGGAGTCTTAGCCTGTCCCCAGAACCCACTGAGACAAGGCCCCTGTGTAACAGTCCTCATGGCAGTCTCTTTTTGTTTTTTATTCAATTATGGAGCCCAAGCAAGTCTTACCTGGTGCTTCAATTAATTGCTTGTAAACACTCAGGAAAGCGGCTTCGGCCTCCTGACTTCTCTTACTAAGAGCCACCACCTTTGGAAACAACAAGAGAAAGAATCACGCGTGACCATGGCATCGGAGTCTATAAGCAAATGTGATCATTCTCCACATGCGCAAACATGGGACTGAGGGGAGGAAGAAGGGGAACGAAGGTTCCAAGTACGGAGTAGAAAGTCTGCGTTCAAGTCCCAGCTCCACTGCATCTGCTGTGTGATGCTGGGCAAGTCACTGCCCCCTCTGATCCTCAGTTTCCTCATCTGTAAAATGGGGTAAATAACAGAATCTACTTGCCAGGCTGGCTATGAGGGTTAAATGAAGCTGTAAATAAGTACTTAGCACAGGGCCTGGCATACACTAGGGCATTAACAGCTCTTACTATTATTTCTGTTATTAACAGGCAATGTTGGAGATTCAAATATGACACGTCTTATGGGAAAGAAGGACACATCTGGGGCATATTTCTTGACACTGCTACTTAAAGAGAAACTGTTAACTCTCTAGTAAGATACCAGTTTCAACAAATGTTGAGTGACAGTTATGTCAAACAGATCCTAGCATACCAAAGGTGCTCAATAAATGCTACCTGACTGACGAACACACCAATGACTGGATGCCCAGTGGTGAGGAGCTATTGTCATGTACTTGTTCTCTTGCTTATGGGCATTTTTTTTGTCCTGCCAGTGAGACTCCATAAGGTGTATTTCTGGGGCTTAGCATCATCTCCTCCCCTCCTTTTCTGGCTGTGAATTCTGAGCTCTGGCCTCGCAGCTAACCTGGTGCTGGCTCCTGGTGGACAGTCACCTCGGGATAGTCCTGGGGCTCCCTGGCATACTACTGGGCACAGGCCAGCATCCCTATCTACTCAAGGACACGCCAGGCTGGGCATCCCCCTTTGGACTGGAATGGAGCGTTATTCTCCCTGACACTGACATACCTCTTCCTCTGGTGCCAACTTCCTAACTGGTGAATCTGTCAGAGTGCCGATTTGTCAACGCCCTCTTTCAGAGCTGGGCTTTTCCTATGAATCCCAGTGACGCCATCTGGGGGAGTGTCTGTTACTGAATTCCTCCCCTCCGAGTGAGCTTCTCTCATAGCTCAGTTGGTAAAGAATCCATCTGCAATGTGGCAGACCCCAGTTCGATTCCTGGGTCAAGAAGATCCCCTGGAGAAGGGATGGGCTACCCACTCCAGTATTCTGGCCTGGAGAATTCCACGCACCGTGCAGTCCATGGGGTTGCAAAGAGTCAGACAGGACAGAGCAACTTTCACTCACAAGTGAGCTCTGTGAGCGTGCGGTCTGGTGCACAGAAGGGGCTCCACATAATTAGTTGAGTTAACAAATCCGAGTGGGTAGCAGAGACTCTAGGTGCTGTCTATGACATGGAGAAATGTCTGGGGCCAATTATGAGACAGTCTGCTCACAGAGGTGACCAACCGAGGCACAGGTCCTGGAGCCAGGCTGCCTGGGTTCACATCCCAGCTCCACCACTTATTATCTGTCCTTGATCAAGTGGATCATGTCCATTCCTGTGCTTCTACTTCCCTATCTGTAAAATGGGGATAATAAGAGGACAGCCTTCCTCAAAATTCTGCTAGAAGATCAAGTGAATTAGCACAATGTAAAGGTGGCTACAAAATTTCTGGCATGCATTAAGCCCCACAGGCACGTCTCCTCTTGGTACGATCAACCCCTTCCTTCTTGTCTCTTATGGGCATAGGTTCTGCCCAGTGCCGCATGATCACCTTCTCCTGTGTTCTTTTCTTAGGTGTGAGAATAAGGCTTGCCTCCTCACACAGTGGTATATACTCTAGGAAGAATTTGAAAACCACAGTGGTCTCTCTACAGCTTCCAGTATGCCATGAGCCTCATGTGGGTACCACGCACTGGAAATGTGGTGAGCCCAAATCCAGATGTATTGTGAGTACAAAATATGCATTGGATTTTGGACATAGTTCAAAAAAAGAGACTGTACGATCGCTATCAGCTATCCTTATGTTGACTGCATACTGAAGTGATAAATTTAGGGACATGCTGGGTTAAACAAAATATACTATTAAAATTCATTTCACCTGTTTTCTTTTACTTTTTAAAATGTAAGTATTAGAAAATGTAAAAGTACATCCGTGGATCATATTATATTTCTATTGGACAGCACAGCTTGAAGGTTTTACAAGGTCCACTGAGAGTTTGTTATTTAAGAGAGGTGGAGAGAAATGTATGGTGGATGTTGAGCAAGTGATTTTAAAAAGGTCAGTTACAAAAGCTCTTTAAGCTCTCCTGTTATTCTGAGAACAGTCTCTGAT
>SJYW01050548.1:0-22468 GCA_006410735.1 Raphicerus campestris | reverse complement strand
GAGAATGTCCAAATATTCACCTGAGGGAAAGTGATCACTGTTAGGCTTTTCTGTCCAAGGATGAAAACGTATGTTAAGCTTTTCCATCCAAGGATGAAAGCATAGGCTTTTGGGCTTCCCTGGTGGCTGACTGGGATAGAATCGGCTTGCCAACTCAGGAGACATGGGTTCACTCCCTGATCTAGGAAGATGCGCACATGCCTCAGAGCAACCAAGCCTGAGTACCACTACTGAGCTTGGGCTCCAAGCCCAGGAGCCACAGTGGCAGAAGCTTACGCACCCCTGAGCCTGTGCTTTGCAACACGAGAAGCCGCTGTGATGAGAAGCCTGTGCACTACGAGGAAGAGTAGCCTCTGGTGCCCAAAACTAGAGAAAAGCCCGCACAGCAGGGAAGTCAGCACAGCCCAAAACAAAGATATAAAATTATATATATATAAAAGAGAGCATAGGCTTTCAAGCCAGAGGTGGAGAACTGGAGCCTCAGAGACCACAGAAGTAGGCAAAAAAGTTTTGTTTATCCCTCCAGACATTTAAAAATGTTACAAGAGCTAAATCTGACTACATGTCAGCTCTTTGTCTTTTCCTTTAACATTTGCTTCCGTTTGCTATTGTTCACTAAAAGAATTCTGTCCATACACAATAGCCTGCCTCGGAGAACCCTGCCCCTCTGCTTGAATGTTAAATCAAAATGCTTTTGTTCAGAGAAACACCCTGAACTTGTCCACCTGCAAGAGAAAAGAAACATATACACCCCCTTCCTGAGGGCCCTTGTGGGAATAATTGCAAAACCTGGGGCCTTTTTACTTTATTCCTCCTCTCCTCCAGAGCCCCATGAGATGGTTATTTTGAGACAATCTGCGATCTGGTCCTTCTGCCAGCTTTTGGAGTCAAGTCCTTATTTCTTGTCTCAACACCTCCTCTCCCGATTTTAAAGCCTGTCTTGTGGTGAGCAGAGTGAGCTTGGACTTGCTAACAAAAATATTTCACGCTGTTTTTAAATATTCTTATTTGGGAGATTGAACATAGTCATTAAAAAGAATGAAATAATGCCACCGCAGCAACATGGATGGACCTAGCAATTGTCATCCTGAGTGAAGTCAGGCAGAAAAAGGGAAACATGGAATGATAGGGCTTGTACTGCAGAATCTTAAAAATGATACGCATGACCTATTTACAAAATGGAAACAGACTCACTGACTTAGAGAACGAATGCATGATCACCAGGAAGGAGCAGGGCAGTGACAGCCTCGCGTCTGCGACTGACAACCTGAAAGCACTTGGGACCGACCTGCACACACTGCTATGTTTAAAACAGACACCCAACAAGGACCTACTATGCAGCACAGGGAACTCTGCTCAATACTCTTTAATCACCTAGATGGGAAAAAGAATTCGAGAAAGAATAGATTTATGTATAACTAAACTGGAGGAGGAAATGGCAACCCACTCCAGTATTCTTGCCTGGGAAACTCCATGGACAGCGGGGCTTGGCCGGCTGTGTGGTCCACGGGGTTGCAGAGTCTGACACGACTGAGCAACTGAGCACATGGAACATACTCTAATACAAAATAAAAGGTGTAAAAAAATAGAGTGTAGATTTAAGATATATCTTGAATAGTCTGAGCATATGGCAACACTAATCCTGGTTTCTGAACAGGATAAAAATCAATGGCTGTTCACAATTGGCTGTCAAAGTGTCTGTTATGAATAGTCCTTGCACTTTCTTGTTTTCTCCCTACCCCAATGATCTTTTTTCTTTGCTGTTTTTCAGTCACTAAGTCATTCATGTCTGACTCTTTGTGGCCCCACAGACAGCAGCATGCCAGGCTCTCCTGTCCTCCACTAACTCCAGGAGTTTAGTCAAATTTATGTCCATTGCATTGGTGATGCTATCTAACCATCTCATCCTCTGCCTCCCACTTCTCCTGCCTTCAGTCTTTCCCAGCATCAAGGTCTTCTCCAATGAGTCAACTGGTGGTCAAAGTATTGGAGCTTCAGCTTCATCCTTTTTCTTGTTGTTGCTGGTCACTTCAATCGTGTCCGACTCTGTGCGACCCCATAGATGGCAGCCCACCAGGCTCCGCCACACCTGGGATTCTCCAGGCAAGAACACCGGAGTGGGTTGCCATTTCCTTCCCCTATGCATGAAAGTGAAAAGTGAAAGTGAAATCGCTCAGTTGTGTCCGACTCTGTGCGACCCCATGGACTGCAGCCCACCAGGCTCCTCCACCCATGGGACTTTCCAGGCAAGAGTACTGGAGTGGGGTGCCATTCTTAGCCACTTCCAAATTTGCTACTTTGCACTGCCTCTCCAGACCAGCTTCTGAGCTTTTGCCCTAAGGTGCAACACTGCTCGTGGTCCTTACTCCTCACACCACATGTCTTGGGGGGAACGCCCGGCCCAGGACACAGCCAGCAAGCCCAACTCAGTCTTCTCTGCTCACATGGCTCTATAACCCCGTCTTATCTCTCTAAATCCACTTCCCAAAGCTTACTTTTGAATTTCTGAGGCTCACCTTTGATTGAGTGACTCCCTTCACTGGTGTCTTGTTGCTGACTTGTGGCCCTGTGCTCCTCCTGTTAACCTTTCCCAGATGGGAAGTACAACCCTCGCCCACCCCCCGCCCTCCCCTCCCCCATGCCCATATTTCTTCATCGTTTAGGAAAGAGGGCTTCATCAGAGATCCCCGTGAGCATCCTCAACAAATCGTACATGCACCTCTCCTTTGAGTGATTTCAAGACTCAACAACTCACAGAAAGCAGAACATTTACCCAAAGAGTCCAACCAGAACTGTTTACTAAAATGATAGCAGTGCTCTGTGCCGACCTAAGTGGGGTGGAAATCCAAAAGAAGAGGGGATACAGGTAAACAAACAGCTTATTCACTCTGCTGTACAGCAGAATCTAACACGATATTACAAAGCAGCTATACTCCAATAAGAATTAACTTTAAAAAAACTCTTAAAAAACAAAATAAATAGAATAGACTAAATAAAGAAATTAAATGTAATAATAGCTAACATTTTTCAAATGCTTCCTAAATTCTAGGTACTGTTCTAAGAATATTAATAAGTATAAGTGTTAGTTGCTCAGTCATGCTCGACTCTTTGCAACCGACAGCAGCCCACCAGGCTCCTGTGTCCACGAGATTTTCTAGGCAAGGATACTGGAGTGGGTTGCCATTTCCTTCTCCAAGAATATTAATACCTATGTAAAAATTAATATTAAGGGACCTCCACAGTCTTAGGCTTCTCTGGTGGCTTAGTGATAAAGAATCCACCTGCCAATGCAGGAGACACAGGTTTGATCCCTGAGTCAGGAAGAGCCCCTGGAGAAGGAAATGGCAACCCACTCCAGTATTTTTGCCTGGAGAATCCCATGGACAGAGGAGCCTGGCAGGTTACTATCCATGAGGTCACAAAAGAATAGGACATGACTTAGTGACAAAATATCAACAGTCTTAAGACCAGGGGTTCGTCACCCTGATTGCAGAGTGGAATCCTTTTGGAGCACCCCAAGTTGGGATGCCCACACACCACAAGGCTCTGAAATAAATCATCTGGAGGCCAGTTCCAGTGGAGGTGTCTGATTTAAAGTTCCTCAGTAGCCAAATACATAGCCAGAGGGAAGAATAACTGTTTTAGTCCAATCCCTCAATGTATATAGGAGACTACTAAAATAGAGTCAATTCCATAAACACTCTAAATATTAAACATGAATAGGAAACAATAAGGTCAGGGCTTGCAAAACTGTCCACTGTGGTCATCTTCCCCGCTAATGACTCAACTAAAGCTACTTTGATAATGGACGGGAACATCTGCCGGTGGGTCCTGCTATCTGCTTTGCCATACTTGTTTATGAGAGCCTTTCCGAAACTTGGCATGCAGCCTGAAGAGAGATTACAACAAGCATACTTGCTTTTTCCCTCCCTTCGGATCCCCAGCAGGCCAGGCCGGAGGCCCAGGATGGAAGGAAACAGAGCGAGCGGCAGTGACAGAGGCCAGAGTCACATGCCGTGAGGGCTGCTCACCATACTTCTGGAACCACCTCTCGCGGATCAGGCTCCCGTTGCTGACGATGCTGACGCTGGGCAGCTGCAGCTCCTGCTTACAGAACTTCACCAGCCTGCCCAGGTACTCGCCCCGGTCCTGGAGGAACGGCTCCCCGCCTGAGAAGTTGATCTTCTCCATACCTAAGACAGAAGGCACATGGATTTTCCTTCTATTTTAGCATTTCATCAACATCCATTATCATTTTAACAACAAAAGTAGTGTTTTCTCAAGGTAATAGAAAGAGACTGGAGAGAAATGGCAAATAGATAGGGAAACAGTGACAGACTTTGTTTTGGGGGGCTCCAAAATCACTGCAGATGGTGATTGCAGCCAGGAACTTAAAAGACGCTTGCTCCTTCGAAGAAAAACTATGACCAATCTAGACAGCATGTTAAAAAGCAGAGACAAAAAAAGAAAAAAAGCAGAGACATTACTTTGCCAACAAAGGTCCATCTAGTCAAGGCTATGGTTTTTCCAATAGTCATGTATGGATGTGAGAATTGAACTATAAAGAAAGCTGAGCACCAAAGAACTGATGCTTTTGCTCTGTGGTGTTGGAGAAGACTCTTGATAGTCCCTTGGACTGCAAGGAGATTCAACCAGTCCATTCTAAAGGAAATCAGTCCTGAATATTCATTGGAAGGACTGATGCTAAAGCTGAAACTCCAATACTTTGGCCACCTGATAAAAAGGACTGACTCATTTGAAAAGACCCTGATGCTGGGAAGGATTGAAGGCAGGAGGAGAAGGGGACAACAGAGGGTGAGATGATTGGATGGTATCACCGACTCAATGGACATGAGTTTGTGTAAACTCCGAGAGTTGGTGATGGACAGGGAGGCCTGGTGTGCTGCAGTCTATGAGGTCACAAAGAGTCAGACACGACTGAGTGACTGAACTGAACTGAACAGAGAGAAATGGAGCTAGGACATAGGTCCAAGCTCCAAAGCCTTTGATCTTTCTAAAGTGAGTTTGCCCTCCATCCTGGCTTTCCCAGGACAGTCCTGGTTGATGGAGACCACAGCTCATCAGTTGTTTTTCCCAGCACCCTGTTTTGCTCTCAGATGTTTCTGCAGTGGAACAGGGGATAAATTATATCATCTCACTCTTCATAAGCTAACATGCTAGGAGGCAGCTTGTGTGATGAGCATTATTATTCAATAAAATATTGTTCCCTAAAAGTGTGATTAAGCAGGGACAGATAACTGTGGAAAGTGAAACAGGGTGTTGGCCAGCGGTGTAGCCCATGATAAATTTGAGGAGCAGGCCAGAGGGGATGAATGAACAAGAAGACTGAAGGAACAGGATGCAGAGATGCAGCTAGGAGCTTAGAAAAGGAGCCATTCATTCACAGTGGTGGCAACACACGATCCATCCTGTCACAGCTCAGGACAAGAGCTTGACGATACTCATAATGGCTGCGTTCTATTCAATCTGCCATGTAAAAGTCAGAGGAGTGGATAATATATTTTGGAAGCAAGCATCTTCATCCAGAGTGGTGGTGGTTTTATTGCTTCAGCCACGTCCCACTCTTGCAACCTCATGGACTGTAGCCTGCCAGGCTCCTCCATCCATGGGATTCTCTAAGAAGAACGCTGGAGTGGATTGCCGTTTCCTTCTCCAGGGAATTCCTTCCTGACCCAGGAGTCAAACCCAAGTCTCCTGCGTTGCAGGCAGATTCTTTACCAACTGAGCTACAAGAGAAGCCTCTTCATCCAGAGTAGCAATTTTAATTTTAAATGTAATGTATATTTACGTTTATTTTCTTAATTTAAATTTAAATGTAAATTTAAATTTTAATAGTCACCAAAATAGATTTTCCTTCATTTACCAGAAATTTCACTTACAGGACATGCCACCCAAACTATACCCTAACCATTTTAACTAACTTTGGTTTTATTTGCTTAAAACTGAGAGGTCGCAATACATATTAATTATAACTATAATAGTTTATGCTCTATTAAAAAAACAAGAGCATTCATTCATTTGTGCCTTGTTGAAGCTTTGGAAGATTGATATATGAGCTACATTTTGCTCTATATTTTAAAGAATATTAAACTGATAGTCAGGAAGTCAAATTTCTTGGCACATCTAATGAGTGCTGGAGCAGGAACTCAAATACTGGCCTTATGAATCAAGAGTCTAAATTCTTTCCACCACCTCAGTCCTCTCATTTGTTCATTCATGCACTAAATCCTCTATTCAAAAAATTCATTAGATTCCTATTACCTGCTAGATATTTTGCTAGACAAAAAGATAAACAGAATGTCAAGTTTCAGTCTTAGAATTCAAACTCTTTAGGGGACCCACGTATTAAAAACAAAACCGTAAAACAAAAGAGCACGATTTTAAACATGCTGCAACAGGCAGTTAGGTTGCTTCCATGACCTGGCAATGTGAGTAGTGTGCTACAAACACTGGGGCGCATGTTTCCCTTTAATTAGTGTTTTTACTTCTTGCTAGATGGTCAACACCGAAATCAGACTGATTATATTCTTTACAGCCAAAGATGGATAAGCTATATACAGTCAACAAAAACAAGACCAGGAGCTGACTATGGCTCAGATCATGGATTCGTTATTACCAAATTCAGACTTAAATTGAAGAAAGTAGGGAAAATCCCTTGACCATTCAGGGATGACCTAAATCAAATCACTTATGATTATACAGTGGAAGTGAGAAATAGATTTAAGGGCCTAGATCTGATAGACAGAGTGACTGATGAACTATGGAATGAGGTTCGTGACATTGTACAGGAGACAGGGATCAAGACCATCCCCATGGAAAAGAAATGCAAAAAAGCAAAATGGCTGTCTGGGGAGGCCTTACAAATAGCTGTGAAAAGAAGAGAAGCGAAAAGCAAAGGAGAAAAGGAAAGATATAAGCATCTGAATGCAGAGTTCCAAAGAATAGCAAGAAGAGATAAGAAAGCCTTCCTCAGTTATCAGTGCAAAGAAATAGAGGCAAACAACAGAATGGGAAAGACTAGAGATCTCTTCAANGAGTGTCTGTTTCCCCCAATTCTGTGGCAGTCTGCAATTAAATGCTACTGGCCTTCAAAGCCAGATACTCTTGAGTCTCCTCCTTCTGATGCCAAATCCCCAGGCTGGGGAGTCTAACATGCAGCTCACAACTTTCACTCCAGTGGGGGAGCCTCTATAGTATAATTATTTTTCAGTTTGTGGGTCTGTCACCCAGTGAGTATGGGATTTGATTTTATCATGATTGCACTTTTCCTACCATCTCGCTGTGGCTTCTTCTTTGTCTTTGGATGTAGAATATCTTTTTTAGTAGGTTTCAGAGTTTTTTTGTTGTCGTTGTTGATGGACTTGGACTCAAATGACCCAGCCCTGCTCTCATGTGAAAAGTTATGCCGGTTGCAGTGACTGGTACCCAAAGGCACTTTATGGAGGTCACTGTGTTCCTCTCCCAGCCCCTTATTTTATGGAGGAGGATACTGAGGTTGAGAAGGAGCAGGCAACTTGGCCAGGACCACAGAATCACACTGCTCATCCAATAGGCCCCATGGAACTGTCCTCACCTCTCCCTGCCCTCTCCTCAGCCTCTACCTCCTAACGCTTAGTTGAGCCTCTTGTTAGCTGTGTTGAAAGTCATACCTAAGGGTTGTCATTCATGACCCACGACATGCAGAGACACATTGAGAATGTGCCAGATGAAGACACTGGGGTGAGAAAGATGCCTCTTTACATGTCTGAACAAGGTAAACTCTTTGGGGATGTGAACAGTTAGCACTTCTGTATCCCAGGACGACTGTAAGATGACCAACCAGGACAGGAGGCAGTAACTGGATTTTTGGCGAAGGTTGCAGGGTCACTGAGGACACTGAATGTTGAGACACTCTTATTATTCAGAACAGAGGAATGTTGGCTGACTGGGAGTGATGATCTCCCCAGGGCACTTTACCCTTTTTCTTCAGTGGAGTTTGAAATTCTGGACTGATGAGCACAGCTATGCCCAAAACCCAGAACACTTGCCTTTCCAGACCAAGGCAGTCCCCTAAAAGTGTGTCTTGAAATGGCTAAGAAACCACTATGACGATCACCTTATTGCTATTTTGTGATAACTTTGGGAAATATTACAAGCCAACCGTCCAGTGTTGTACCTCGTGATAACCTAAAATCAGAAAAAAACACAGCCAGAAATTGGCCTCCGAATGCTTAGAACTCTGGCCGGGAGGACTGTGCAAGTCTGTTCCATCATCTGATTAATTTCATAATTACACAACTCTGAGTCTTCTGTGATTGAATTTTTTTGGACCCCATCTGTAGCTTTATCAGAGTTGTAGTATGTTTAAATAGCTCTACAGAAATAGCACTCACCACATCACTTTAGCACAAAGTCTTTTATAGCAGCTGTGGATTATTTCAAGCTACATTAACATTTAAACATAGTTTTTAGAACAGATAAAATTATAAAACTTTAAAAAATATTATTTGGTGTGTATTTTTTTCATAAAACTGCATTATTTCCCATGTTGAGCACTTTTATGGTTATATAACAAACCACTGAATTTGGCTGTTATAATGTAGTAAATTAGTTGCTAAAACAGGATTACCCCGCCCCTGGTCATGGACGAATACTCGTCCATGGCCTGTTTGGAACTGGAACACACAGCAGGAGGTGAGTGGCAGTCAAGCTTCATCTATAGTTACAGCCAATCCCCATCACTCACATTACCACCTGAGATCCACCTCCTGTCAGATCATCAGGTGGGAGAGATTCTCACAGGAGTGTGAACCCTACTGTGAACTGCGCATGTGAGTTCTCTAGGTTGCCTTCTCCTTATGAAAATCATCATGAAACCATCCCCCCAAGCCTCAGTTCATGGAAAAATTCTCTTCCACAAAACTGGTCCCTGGTGCCAAAAAGGTTGGGAACCACTGCCCTAAAAGAACACACTTAGCTAGATTCCAGGATTTTTATCCACTGCCAAAACCAACAACAACAAAAACTCCTGTGATCAACATCCCTACGCCTATAGGGAGGGTTCTTAGGAATTATTTTTTGAAGTCTGTTCCATCACTACCTGCATCAGAATCACGGGGGGTGGGGGAAGGGAGGCAGGTTTAAAAATATAGATTCTCAGGCCTGGTTGCACATCTACCAGTTTGGACTCTGGGAGGATGGAATCTGAGAATCCACATTATTAAGTCACCTGAGGGACTTTCGTGCTTGCTAGAATTTGAGATGAACTCAGAAGATAAACTTCTTAGAATAGACTGGCTAGGTGGTTATTATAATGACCATTGATGGCGTGCTTACTAGGTATCAGGAGGCGTTTAACCCTCAAACAGTACTGTTACTTTCCCTACTTTAGCAAGTTGAACAGGAATCTCAGGCTAAATAACTTTTCTGAGTTTACCTGGTCAGTATACCACAGGACTTAGTATCTGTGTCCTCATTCTTGATCTGTTTGTGCGTTNGTTACTTTCCCTACTTTAGCAAGTTGAACAGGAATCTCAGGCTAAATAACTTTTCTGAGTTTACCTGGTCAGTATACCACAGGACTTAGTATCTGTGTCCTCATTCTTGATCAGTTTGTGCGTTGCTCTCATAAACAGCAGTCCATCTGTGAACCTTCACTTTCTACCTAGTTGAGTCCCATTGGAGAGAAATTAGCAAAACATTAGATTTGGGGCTCAGACCTCTAGGTCTGGAGTGAGCTGAGAACAGACTCCGTGAGGAACACTCCAAGAAATAAGAAAAGTGGAGGTGGCAGGGTTTCTTCTCACTTGCTGGGGGTCAGAACTTGGTTGGCTGGAGTCAGTAGGTCAGGTGCAGGAGAGGATGACTGGCGTGGGCGTTTGTGTGCTGAGCAATGTGGAGGGTGGACACCACAGAGGCCAACGGAGTAGTGACCTGGGCCCTCCTGTCCTTGAAATTTAATTTATCTCTGGCCACAGGTTGGTGACTCTGAAGAGGGGGCCCAGACCCACTCCGAAAATCTGGTTGAAAAGGGAAAACAAAGTGTGACACTGGAGAGGCTGAAGGCAGACCTGTATGAGAAATGAGAATGGATTTTTGGCGAACAAGTGCTTTTTATCTGATCCTAAAGTACTAAACCCATAGGAAAAGAAGTGATGGTTAGATGGATGACAGAGGAAGGGCATATTTTCAGGAGAGAAAGCTGAGGCTGGCTGAGAAAGTAAGGCTGCAGGGTCACAGCCAGAGGCTTGTGGGAATCACCACCAGGGGATGCCACAGGGAGCTCCTGGCTTTCAGTGAGAAATGTTTTGCCACCGTTTGGGCAGTAGTACAGAGTCAGGGTCAGCAAACCTTTTCATCAGAGAGCCATACAGTAAATATTTTAATGCTCTGCTGGCCACGTGCTCTGTGTAGATAGTATATAAATGAGTGGGTACCCATTTTCTGTGCCCATTTGCCCCAAGGCTTTAATTTGCCGACCCCCTCAAAAGAATGACCGTTGGCTTTGAAATCAGCCTGCTGCTGCCAAGTCACCTCAGTCGTGGCCGACCCTGTGCGACCCCATAGACGGCAGCCCACCAGGCTCCCCCGTCCCTGGGATTCTCCAGGCAAGAACACTGGAGTGGGCTGCCATTTCCTTCTCCAGTGCATGAAAGTGAAAAGTGAAAGTGAAGTTGCTCAGCCATGTCTGACTCTTAGCGATCCCATGGACTGCAGCCTACCAGGCTCCTCTGTTCATTGGATTTTCCAGGCAAGAGTACTGGAGTGGGGTGACATTGCCTTCACTGGAAATCAGCCTGACTGGGTTTAAACTGCAGTTCTGACCTCCACCAGCCGGGGAGAGGCAAGTTGTATAATGCGATGGTAAGAACTTGGACTCTGGAAGTACCGGGTTCAAGTCTTGCCTCCACCACCCATGAACTGTGTCACTTTAGCTAAGGCCCTTCTCTGAACTCTCCTGTCTCAGAGCTATAGTGAGAATTACAAGCACATTTAGACACATGCTTAGTGGTGCTTGGCACATGGTAGGTGGACAGTAAATATTAGCAGTTAGTATTACTGGTCTCTGAGTCGAGGATTCCTCATCTATTACCATCCACTGAAAGGCTTTGCCAAAAATCTATTGTAGTAAGTCATCATTTTCTACCTAGGTGACACCCAGAGCTGGCAGTTCACCCTCTGTGGATGTGGGCACGAGCTTCTTATGGTGAAATTTAGTAGGGATTCTGTGCTGGGATTCCAAGCTGAGCCAACAATCTCCATAACTGGACTGTGAGGAATGGAGAGTCTTAGCCTCCTGGTGAGATGGGACCATAGTCACCTGCCCTGCTCCGAAAATAGTCAAACAGTTCAACCTCCCAACGCCCAACCTTGAACCTGGAAGTGAGACACAGAGGCTTGATCTTGAAAATGACCCTTGCATCAAAGCCCCATTATTCATGCTCAGAAATCCTTACCAAGCTCAGTTACCTGCTTTCCCAAGGACATGCTGAGCTGTAACAAGAAGGCTTCAGGGATGGGCAGATAGGAGGTGGGTGTTAGACAAATGATGAGAATCGTGCCCCGGAGCCATCATGGGGAGAGAAAGCAAATGCATACATGAATAACATTATTATATAATACAACATGTGCAGACTGAGTGCTAAGTCCAGGGGAAAAATTCATTTTTCTTCGTCACTGTGGTTTAGATCTTTCTCTCTCTCTCTTTTTTCCCTTTACTATATGCATTTAACACTGTGTGTGTGCTCAGTTGTGTCTGACTCTTTGTGACCCCATGGACTGTAGCCCACCAGGCTCCTCTGTCTGTGGAATTCTCCAGACAAGAATACTGGAGTGGGTTGCCATTTCCTTCTCCAGGGGGATCTTCCCAACCCAAGGATCAAACCCGCATCTCTTGCATCTCCTGCATTGGCAGGCGGATTTTTTTTACCACTGGTGCCACCTGGGAAGCTCCATCACTGTGGTTTAGCTGGTGAGAGAGTGCACAGGTCATGTGGGAATTGTCCCTTTGAGCCTCTACTGGGAGAAGGTGGCTGTTGTCTCGGGTTCTCATTCCAACTTCACCCCTGGATCTCTGGCTCTTTTTTTTTTTTTTTTTTTTCGTTCTGGGTGAGCTCAGAGGAGGGCGCACAGAGACAAGTCTTGCTCTGAAATACCTTCTGCACAAAGGATTCCCAGGGGGCAGAAATGCCTCTGTGCCCCAGATCCTCATCATCGTCACCGACGGGAGGTCCCAGGGGCACGTGGCCCTGCTCGCCAAACAGCTCAAGCAGAGGGGCGTCACTGTGTTCTCCGTGGGCATCCACTTCCCAAGGTAAGAGATTTGGTTGTGCTGGGTCAGCTCTCTGGGTCAGCCTGGTGGGCTTTACAGCCGTGGGCAGAGAGGGGAGCTGGGAAAACCATCCTGGATCTTTGGGGACTTCTTTTCCTCACTTTGCTGTATTGTTGCTGGCACACAGGGAACTCCAACTCTTTGGAAGTCTGAGAGTTTGCATTGTCTTTAGTCTGAACACTTGGTTTCAGGTGTCAGAAACTTGACTCCAACGTATCTGGGCAGAAATGGAAATTCAGGGACTCATGTAATGTACCAGTGGGTCAGGGGTCTCTCGGGCTCAGCAGGAGTTAAGGATTTCGCTGCCTTTTAGACTCTTTCTGTCCCCCATCCAGTTGTCTCTGTTGTTCTCTCAGCCTGGCTTTCTCAGGAAGCTGGGACTGTGGGTGCAGGCAGTGCCCCAGATCCTATCTTCCCAGCTCCATCCTGGGGACAAAAGACTCATTTCTCCAGTTTCAAGTTGAATAATCCAAGAAAGTGTTCTGGTGAGCCTGAGACCGGTCTGTGTCTGGCTCCCCTCTTCTCCAGCATGTTTCTCTAGGTGCTGAAATCTGCCTTCCTGGTGAGAGGAGGGGGTGGGGGGGTATGTTCTCAGCCCTAAAAATGGAGGTGACCTCTGTGAACGTCTAGTTGTTGTGGGTATCAAGTGAAATGACTCTGGTCCTGCCACTGTGCCTGTACACAGACATCTCTATTAATTTTAGAACTGTCATTCCAGAACCAACTCCCTACCCCAGGACACCACAGTCCACGGATGTTCAAGTCCTTTATTTAGCCCTCCCATATCCGTAAATCATAAAGTGCNCAAGCAGAGGGGCGTCACTGTGTTCTCCGTGGGCATCCACTTCCCAAGGTAAGAGATTTGGTTGTGCTGGGTCAGCTCTCTGGGTCAGCCTGGTGGGCTTTACAGCCGTGGGCAGAGAGGGGAGCTGGGAAAACCATCCTGGATCTTTGGGGACTTCTTTTCCTCACTTTGCTGTATTGTTGCTGGCACACAGGGAACTCCAACTCTTTGGAAGTCTGAGAGTTTGCATTGTCTTTAGTCTGAACACTTGGTTTCAGGTGTCAGAAACTTGACTCCAACGTATCTGGGCAGAAATGGAAATTCAGGGACTCATGTAATGTACCAGTGGGTCAGGGGTCTCTCGGGCTCAGCAGGAGTTAAGGATTTCGTTGCCTTTTAGACTCTTTCTGTCCCCCATCCAGTTGTCTCTGTTGTTCTCTCAGCCTGGCTTTCTCAGGAAGCTGGGACTGTGGGTGCAGGCAGTGCCCCAGATCCTATCTTCCCAGCTCCATCCTGGGGACAAAAGACTCATTTCTCCAGTTTCAAGTTGAATAATCCAAGAAAGTGTTCTGGTGAGCCTGAGACCGGTCTGTGTCTGGCTCCCCTCTTCTCCAGCATGTTTCTCTAGGTGCTGAAATCTGCCTTCCTGGTGAGAGGAGGGGTTGGGGGGGTATGTTCTCAGCCCTAAAAATGGAGGTGACCTCTGTGAACGTCTAGTTGTTGTGGGTATCAAGTGAAATGACTCTGGTCCTGCCACTGTGCCTGTACACAGACATCTCTATTAATTTTAGAACTGTCATTCCAGAACCAACTCCCTACCCCAGGACACCACAGTCCACGGATGTTCAAGTCCTTTATTTAGCCCTCCCATATCCGTAAATCATAAAGTGCAGGTCAGACCAGCAAGTGCAGGTCAGAAAGAGGAAGCCTGGAGACTGAGGCCGCAGGCCCCATGGGGCCTGTCCTGATCATGCCTGGTGTGACGATGATGACAGGCACCACCATCCTTGCTCAGCACAGGAGTCATAGTGAGCTGAATTTGTGGGTGTGGAACCTATGGATCTGGAAGCCTACTGTACTTTTCTTATTCTCTCAATAAATATAGGTTGTCTTCCTCATAGCATACAGGTTCTGGTTCTATATTCTAGGTTCTCAGGATACAGAGACCATAATATTATACCTTGCCTTCGTGGAACTTCATTCTAAGAAAGGAACTAGATAACAAACAGTTGAGTGAATAAATACGTAATTTCAGGTGGACATAAAATGCAGAGAAGAAAAATAAAGCAGATAAGAGGTTACAGAATGATGGGAGTAGAGGAGAGGATGACTATTTTTTGGAGGAGGGGGGAGGGCACGCCATGCAGCTTTTGGGGTTTTAGTTTGCCAACCAGGGATTGAACCAGCAGTGAGAGTGCTGAGTCCTAACACTGGACTGTAAGGGAATTCCCAAGAGGATAGCTATTTTAGATAAGGGGAATCTGGTAAGGCTCCCTCAAGGAGTTGATTTTTGAGCAGAAACTTAAGTGAGGAGCAAGTCTTCCAAGTAACAAAAAAGAGCAGGCGAGGCAGGAGGATGGCAAGTGCAAAGGCCCTGAGGCAGCAGCCAGCTGAGTGTCTTACAGAAACAGCAGGACAGCCAGAGGGCAGCTGGAGACCAACCAGCAAGGGGTGAATTACAAGAAATAAGGTGGAAGAGGTGGGCAGGAGTGCGGGCTGGAGACTTTGTGAAGTTTGTAATGAGTAGTGTGGGAAGTCTGTGGAGGGTTTTGAGCAGGAGAATTGCATGAACTGGCTTACATTTTTAGGGGATCGCACTGACTGCCAAGAAGAGAATAGACTGACGGGACCGAGAGAGAGGCAGTGATGGGGCGGTGGGGAACCCAGGAGATGGCAGGGTGGCTCACGTGCAGTTTAATGGTGGTTTGTCATAGGGTAGCAGCTGTGGGCCGCAGAGGGATGGCTGGGTCTAGGCTGTGCTTGGAAGGCAGAGCAGTGGCGTGACTGGTGTGTTGGATGTGGGTGTAAGAGAGAAGAATAGAAGACTTTGGCTTGAGCCCCAGCCTGAATGACATGAGAAAGACTGGGAAAGGAAGTGGAATTCTGTTTCAGACAGGGCAGGTCTGAGATCCATATTGGCCATCTCAGTAGAGAGGCTGAGTAGAGAGTTGGATGGAAGAGTCTGGCACATAGGAGAAGGGACAGGCATCAAGATGGAGCCTGAAGATGGTGTTTAAAGCCTAACTAAGATCACCCGAGTGTCGGGTGAGAGGACCTCCGAGGACCAGCAAGTGCAGGTCAGAAAGAGGAAGCCTGGAGACTGAGGCCGCAGGCCCCATGGGGCCTGTCCTGATCGTGCCGTGTCCTGGTGTGACGATGATGACAGGCACCACCATCATTGCTGCCGTTTTAAGTTGGTACTAAACACAGGCTGCCTTATGGCTGGCTCTTTCTGTGTTCTCAGATATAAGGAACATAAACCCCTTGAGAGAGGAGAAGGGGTGTTACTTGATGGCTCCCTGCCCACTCTCCTGCCCAACAGAGTGTCTTACAAATAATAGTTGTCCAAGGTCTGTCACTGAGGATGGAACTCCCCACAAGGTGGAAATACTAGCCCATTCTGGGGCTTTCTTCTCCAGCTGCTAGCTGGAGGAACGCTTCTCAAACTATATGTGGTGAAGGTCCAGTTTTTTTTTTTCCCTAATGGATTATGTCCTGATGCTAAAAAAAAAAAAAAAAATTACAATAAAAATGAATTACCAGAAAAATGAAATAAAAACAAAGAAAAAATAGAAGCTCAAATTCTTATTCACTGACCCAACAAACATAAAAATGGCTCTGTCGAGTAGCCATACAGTTAGTTTATAAATGCCTGGTATCTGTGCTTATGAGATTCTGAATTAGGGTGAGAAGTTTAGGGACCTGCGCTAGCCCATAGACCATACTTTGGGCATTCCTGCTGTAGAGAAATTAAGAAGCCAGTTGCTCAGGAAAGAGGGTATCACTCAGATTTGAAAGCCTGAGGAAGCCTGGTGGGCTCCCAGGCCCACCTAACCCCTTCCCCCACTCCTGGTAGAAGGCCGGTACACCATTGACCAGTGGTTCTCCAGGTATACTCCTTGGACCAGCAGCATCAGCATCATTTAGAGCTTGTTAGAAACCCAGGCACTCCGGCCGCACTTCATTGAATCCAAAACTCTGGGGCAAGGAGCCTCAGTCTCTGCTTTTTCTGGTCCTCAGTGATGCTGATGCCACTAAAGTCTGAGAACCGCTGTAGTGAGATTAAAGATTGATGCCGCTCAAACTCTTCCCTCCCTGCCTGTCATTAGTGTCTTTTAAACCCACACTCTGAGGAGTCTCAACTCTGGCTGAGTATCTGGATTACCCAGGGAGCTTTTAAGAAGGTCTCTTTGGGAGCTGGGAGAGCTAAGGGTGGGGCCTGGCAGAGCTGCCCACTCAAAGCTACTGTGAGTCTAGAACTAAGAAGCCCCTCCTTCTTGCCAGGCGCTGTCCTAGGTACTGGATAAATAGCTGGTTTCTGTGGCTTCAGAGGAGAATCAGAGTTTTACATGAGGTGATTTAGAGATCCATGAATGTTTTGCTGTATTGCCAAGCCTTGGTCTATTTTGATGAATTTTTTGATGGGCAAGATTCTAAATGGGTTACTGACTGCCTTGTCTTCTTAAAGACAGAGTTTTTTCAACATACTCTAACCCTTCTTCATGCCCTAGGGTCATCGTCCTACCCATCATTTCTGTTCTGGGCACTGATAGTGCCCTCTGGTTGTTAAACTATGCCAGTTCCCGCCTCTACATGGCCTCACGTTGCTGGCCTCTGAGTTCTTACTGCTATGGTTTATAATCATCAGGATTTTTTTTTCTTTTCTATTACTAGTTGTTCCTATGTGTGCTTCTCTTGGCATCACCTAGAACCACAAACCACTTTCTTTCATTTCCTTTCTGGTTAAATTTTTCTCATCAGCTAAAAGTTATAAAACCAGATGACTAGGTCTATTAGGACCGAGTCTCAAATAAGAGCTGGCGGTTCGAGTGGGAGGCTCTCCTCTGAGGAAATTGGTGGGTTGCTGGAGCATGCACACATCACTACCCACAGCTCAGCATCCTCAGTCTTTCTGGGCTTCACATCTAGACCTTCCCTGCATCCTAGATGGATGAGGTTGCAGCTACGTGGCTCCTGCCTCGGTGGGTGGTGGTGCTGTCCACACAGAGCCCAGGGTCTAGGAGATGGGTGGGCAAGAGGTGGGTGAGCGTGGGGCGATGAGCCATTGTGACTTCTCTGCTGCGGCCGGGACTCAGGTGGGAGGAGCTGGACTCGCTGGCCAGCAAGCCGAGGGAGCGGCATGTGCTGATGGCCGAGCAGGTGGATGACGCCGCCAACGGCCTCTTCAGCACCCTCAGCAGCTCTGCCATCTGCACCACTGCCTCTCCAGGTGAGTAAGTGCCTCCCAGCTGGGAAGGAGTGGCCTTGCCCATATGGAAGTGGGATGTGAGGGTGGGGAGGGTTTCCCAAGGCCAGAAGTCAGGATACAGGAGGCTCCCTAGGGAAGCAGGGGAAGAGGGACAGGACCTAGCAGCTTCAGCCCTGGGACACTCGGTTTCATTCAGCCTCCCCATGTCAGGCCCTGTGAGGGTTTTGGCTGGGAATCCTGAGATTGTCCTTGAGGGATCAAGAGGCTTGGGACNTGGAAGCCTACTGTACTTTTCTTATTCTCTCAATAAATATAGGTTGTCTTCCTCATAGCATACAGGTTCTGGTTCTATATTCTAGGTTCTCAGGATACAGAGACCATAATATTATACCTTGCCTTCGTGGAACTTCATTCTAAGAAAGGAACTAGATAACAAACAGTTGAGTGAATAAATACGTAATTTCAGGTGGACATAAAATGCAGAGAAGAAAAATAAAGCAGATAAGAGGTTACAGAATGATGGGAGTAGAGGAGAGGATGACTATTTTTTGGAGGAGGGGGGAGGGCACGCCATGCAGCTTTTGGGGTTTTAGTTTGCCAACCAGGGATTGAACCAGCAGTGAGAGTGCTGAGTCCTAACACTGGACTGTAAGGGAATTCCCAAGAGGATAGCTATTTTAGATAAGGGGAATCTGGTAAGGCTCCCTCAAGGAGTTGATTTTTGAGCAGAAACTTAAGTGAGGAGCAAGTCTTCCAAGTAACAAAAAAGAGCAGGCGAGGCAGGAGGATGGCAAGTGCAAAGGCCCTGAGGCAGCAGCCAGCTGAGTGTCTTACAGAAACAGCAGGACAGCCAGAGGGCAGCTGGAGACCAACCAGCAAGGGGTGAATTACAAGAAATAAGGTGGAAGAGGTGGGCAGGAGTGCGGGCTGGAGACTTTGTGAAGTTTGTAATGAGTAGTGTGGGAAGTCTGTGGAGGGTTTTGAGCAGGAGAATTGCATGAACTGGCTTACATTTTTAGGGGATCGCACTGACTGCCAAGAAGAGAATAGACTGACGGGACCGAGAGAGAGGCAGTGATGGGGCGGTGGGGAACCCAGGAGATGGCAGGGTGGCTCACGTGCAGTTTAATGGTGGTTTGTCATAGGGTAGCAGCTGTGGGCCGCAGAGGGATGGCTGGGTCTAGGCTGTGCTTGGAAGGCAGAGCAGTGGCGTGACTGGTGTGTTGGATGTGGGTGTAAGAGAGAAGAATAGAAGACTTTGGCTTGAGCCCCAGCCTGAATGACATGAGAAAGACTGGGAAAGGAAGTGGAATTCTGTTTCAGACAGGGCAGGTCTGAGATCCATATTGGCCATCTCAGTAGAGAGGCTGAGTAGAGAGTTGGATGGAAGAGTCTGGCACATAGGAGAAGGGACAGGCATCAAGATGGAGCCTGAAGATGGTGTTTAAAGCCTAACTAAGATCACCCGAGTGTCGGGTGAGAGGACCTCCGAGGACCAGCAAGTGCAGGTCAGAAAGAGGAAGCCTGGAGACTGAGGCCGCAGGCCCCATGGGGCCTGTCCTGATCGTGCCGTGTCCTGGTGTGACGATGATGACAGGCACCACCATCATTGCTGCCGTTTTAAGTTGGTACTAAACACAGGCTGCCTTATGGCTGGCTCTTTCTGTGTTCTCAGATATAAGGAACATAAACCCCTTGAGAGAGGAGAAGGGGTGTTACTTGATGGCTCCCTGCCCACTCTCCTGCCCAACAGAGTGTCTTACAAATAATAGTTGTCCAAGGTCTGTCACTGAGGATGGAACTCCCCACAAGGTGGAAATACTAGCCCATTCTGGGGCTTTCTTCTCCAGCTGCTAGCTGGAGGAACGCTTCTCAAACTATATGTGGTGAAGGTCCAGTTTTTTTTTTTCCCTAATGGATTATGTCCTGATGCTAAAAAAAAAAAAAAAAATTACAATAAAAATGAATTACCAGAAAAATGAAATAAAAACAAAGAAAAAATAGAAGCTCAAATTCTTATTCACTGACCCAACAAACATAAAAATGGCTCTGTCGTAGCCATACAGTTAGTTTATAAATGCCTGGTATCTATGCTTATGAGATTCTGAATTAGGGTGAGAAGTTTAGGGACCTGCGCTAGCCCATAGACCATACTTTGGGCATTCCTGCTGTAGAGAAATTAAGAAGCCAGTTGCTCAGGAAAGAGGGTATCACTCAGATTTGAAAGCCTGAGGAAGCCTGGTGGGCTCCCAGGCCCACCTAACCTCTTCCCCCACTCCTAGTAGAAGGCCGGTACACCATTGACCAGTGGTTCTCCAGGTATATTCCTTGGACCAGCAGCATCAGCATCATTTAGAGCTTGTTAGAAACCCACGCACTCCGGCCGCACTTCATTGAATCCAAAACTCTGGGGCAAGGAGCCTCAGTCTCTGCTTTTTCTGGTCCTCAGTGATGCTGATGCCACTAAAGTCTGAGAACCGCTGTAGTGAGATTAAAGATTGATGCCGCTCAAACTCTTCCCTCCCTGCCTGTCATTAGTGTCTTTTAAACCCACACTCTGAGGAGTCTCAACTCTGGCTGAGTATCTGGATTACCCAGGGAGCTTTTAAGAAGGTCTCTTTGGGAGCTGGGAGAGCTAAGGGTGGGGCCTGGCAGAGCTGCCCACTCAAAGCTACTGTGAGTCTAGAACTAAGAAGCCCCTCCTTCTTGCCAGGCGCTGTCCTAGGTACTGGATAAATAGCTGGTTTCTGTGGCTTCAGAGGAGAAACAGAGTTTTACATGAGGTGATTTAGAGATCCATGAATGTTTTGCTGTATTGCCAAGCCTTGGTCTATTTTGATGAATTTTTTGATGGGCAAGATTCTAAATGGGTTACTGACTGCCTTGTCTTCTTAAAGACAGAGTTTTTTCAACATCCTCTAACCCTTCTTCATGCCCTAGGGTCATCGTCCTACCCATCATTTCTGTTCTGGGCACTGATAGTGCCCTCTGGTTGTTAAACTATGCCAGTTCCCGCCTCTACATGGCCTCACGTTGCTGGCCTCTGAGTTCTTACTGCTATGGTTTATAATCATCAGGATTTTTTTTTCTTTTCTATTACTAGTTGTTCCTATGTGTGCTTCTCTTGGCATCACCTAGAACCACAAACCACTTTCTTTCATTTCCTTTCTGGTTAAATTTTTCTCATCAGCTAAAAGTTATAAAACCGGATGACTAGGTCTATTAGGACCGAGTCTCAAATAAGAGCTGGCGGTTCGAGTGGGAGGCTCTCCTCTGAGGAAATTGGTGGGTTGCTGGAGCATGCACACATCACTACCCACAGCTCAGCATCCTCAGTCTTTCTGGGCTTCACATCTAGACCTTCCCTGCATCCTAGATGGATGAGGTTGCAGCTACGTGGCTCCTGCCTCGGTGGGTGGTGGTGCTGTCCACACAGAGCCCAGGGTCTAGGAGATGGGTGGGCAAGAGGTGGGTGAGCGTGGGGCGATGAGCCATTGTGACTTCTCTGCTGCGGCCGGGACTCAGGTGGGAGGAGCTGGACTCGCTGGCCAGCAAGCCGAGGGAGCGGCATGTGCTGATGGCCGAGCAGGTGGATGACGCCGCCAACGGCCTCTTCAGCACCCTCAGCAGCTCTGCCATCTGCACCACTGCCTCTCCAGGTGAGTAAGTGCCTCCCAGCTGGGAAGGAGTGGCCTTGCCCATNGTGAGCGTGGGGCGATGAGCCATTGTGACTTCTCTGCTGCGGCCGGGACTCAGGTGGGAGGAGCTGGACTCGCTGGCCAGCGAGCCGAGGGAGCGGCATGTGCTGATGGCCGAGCAGGTGGATGACGCCGCCAACGGCCTCTTCAGCACCCTCAGCGGCTCTGCCATCTGCACCACTGCCTCTCCAGGTGAGTAAGTGCCTCCCAGCTGGGAAGGAGTGGCCTTGCCCATATGGAAGTGGGATGTGAGGGTGGGGAGGGTTTCCCAAGGCCAGAAGTCAGGATACAGGAGGCTCCCTAGGGAAGCAGGGGAAGAGGGACAGGACCTAGCAGCTTCAGCCCTGGGACACTCGGTTTCATTCAGCCTCCCCATGTCAGGCCCTGTGAGGGTTTTGGCTGGGAATCCTGAGATTGTCCTTGAGGGATCAAGAGGCTTGGGACTCAGATGTGGTGGGGGCCCCCTGTGCCTGTCCACTGCTTGGGAGGAGGAAGGAGCCAGCTCCCCATGCTGTCAGCACAGGGAGGCTTCATCTTGGGGTGAGATCCCTGTATGCATAGTCAGCTTTGTCAGGGTCTCCAGGAGCTGGAGTGACGTATGTAGTATGAAAGGTACACGTGTGCACAGGATGGAAGAGCTGTGAGGGGCGGGCCCTGCACAGAGGAGATGCTCAGAGACTGGCTGGCCCTCCGCTGTGTGCTCTGCCGAGAGGGAGTGAGGGCAGGGGTTAGTGGGACCACAGGGAATGAGGCTTAACTCTGTCTTCCCTGTCTTGGGCATGCATGACGGACACAGACTGCAGGGTCCAGCCTCACCCCTGTGAGCGCAAGACGCTGGAGACGATCAGGGAGCCTGCTGGCCTCGCCCCGTGCTGGAGAGGCTCTCGGGGCGCTGATGCCGTGCTGCCTGCCTTCTGTCCCTTCTCCAGGTTTGTCCTCAAGGTCTGAGGTCAGAGCCCGAGCGTTCGGCCTGGGCAGGGTTGGCCAGGGGCTCACTGGCTGCAGGGAGAATGGCTCTCTGGGGCCTTGGCCATGGAGCATGTGACAGGGATCGGAGGAGACCAGAGAGGGAGCCAGGAACAGAGTTTCAGGGACCCAGGCAGGGGCGCAGGTACTCAGTGTCAGAGTTTAGTAGACCCATCAGCCAGGCACCCAGGGTTGGTGAGCGGGACAGGTCACAGCCATTCTGGAAGGCTGGTGGGTCAGCCAAATACTGGTTGGATAGG
>SJYW01050541.1:0-11230 GCA_006410735.1 Raphicerus campestris | reverse complement strand
GGGAGTTGGTGATGGACAGGGAGGCCTGGCGTGCTGTGGTTCATGGGGTTGCAAAGAGTCGGACACGACTGAGTGACTGGACTGAACTGAACTGAAAAGATATAGATAACTATTGTTGGACAGAGCACAAGTGTCCTAAAAATGGTTTTATGTGCAGTACCCAACTCCAACCAATATGATAAATAAAGTAATAAGATAGCAATAAATGCTGAAATAAGGACAATATTTTTGAATATTAACTGATATGGTTTTCATTTCCTTTGGATCATGATGCTCTTGCCTAGGGCTGCATTATCTAGTAGAAATATAAATGAATCACATAAATGATTGTTAATTTTCTAATAGTCATATTTTTAAAAAGCAAAAAGTTAAATTAATTTTTGAAATATTTTTGTTTAACCAAGTATGTCCAGATTTTAACATTTCAACATGTATCAATATAAAAAGTATTAATGAGATATTTTGCATTCCTTTTTCTGCAAAATTTTCAAAATTCAGGGTCTATTTGACTCTTATAATACATCTCAGTTCTGATACTACATTTTCATCTCAAGTATTTGCTCTTTATTTAGGGTTCATAAAATTTACAATGTAAAAGTACAAGCACATAACCAATTTATTCCAAATATATTTAAAGTTTTCTAATAATCAAAGCAAGTGCCAGTTGTAAAATTTAAATTAACTAAAAAATGCAGTCCTTTGTTCCCACTATCCATATTTCCAGTGCTCAATGGTTCTAATTAGTGGCTTCTATATTGTACAACGTAGCTCTAGGATTTCTCATCTGTTATTCAGTGTCTCTGAGAAGAACATGCCATAAGAGAAAGGTCAACATCTATCTTCCAATTTCCTGTCCTCTAGCTCCTGGAAGACCCAATCCACTCTCTGCATGTATGAGTTTGACTATTTTAGATTGCACATATGGGTAAGATCTTGCAATATTTGTCTTTTCTTGAGTGGCATATTTCACTTAGCATAATGTCCTTCAGGTTGATTTATGTTATCTCAAATGATAGGACTTCCTACTTTTTTAATGCTGAATAGTATTATATCTATACATACCACACAGATCTAATAGCAATGTAACTATAGTTTACAATACTGTATTGTANGTGGCATATTTCACTTAGCATAATGTCCTTCAGGTTGATTTATGTTATCTCAAATGATAGGACTTCCTACTTTTTTAATGCTGAATAGTATTATATCTATACATACCACACAGATCTAATAGCAATGTAACTATAGTTTACAATACTGTATTGTAGACTTGAAGCTTGCTTAGAGTAGGTAGATCTTAGATGTTCTCACCACACACATACACACAAAATGGTCAGTATGTGAGGCAATGGTTATGTTAATTAGCTTGACTGTAGTGATTACTTCTTGCACATTGCAGAAAGGGAGACCTCTTCCAGGGCCTGAGAGTGGGCTTTTGTCTAACACTCAGAAATGGATTGTCTGAAGAGACACACATACTAACAAAAAAANTAGACTTGAAGCTTGCTTAGAGTAGGTAGATCTTAGATGTTCTCACCACACACATACACACAAAATGGTCAGTATGTGAGGTAATGGTTATGTTAATTAGCTTGACTGTAGTGATTACGTCTTGCACATTGCAGAAAGGGAGACCTCTTCCAGGGCCTGAGAGTGGGCTTTTGTCTAACACTTAGAAATGGATTGTCTGAAGAGACACACATACTAACAAAAAAGAGACTTTTTTGGGAAGGGGCACCCCGGCAGAGAACAGCAGGGTAAGGGGGCTCAGGAGGACTGCCCTGCCACTTGGTTCACAGTCTTGAGTTTTATCATAATAGGATGAGTTTTCAGGTTGTCTCTGGCCGGTCATTCTGGCTCAAGGTCCTTCCTTCTTGGTGGTGTACGTGTTCCTCAGCCAAGATAGATTCCAGCAAAGAGGATTCTAGGAAGTTGATAGGACACGTTGTGTCTCCTTTTGACCCTCCCTAATTCTTGAATTCTGTTTGGTGGTGGCTCGTTAGTTCTGTATTCCTTACCAGGGCCTCCTGTCATAAAATAACTCATGTCGATAGTTAATATGGTGCGTGGCCAGGATGGGCAGTTTCAATCAATTCTTCCTTGAAAAAGCATCATGTTGTAAACCTTAAGTATATTCATTTTTAAAATTTTTCAGTTATACCTCAGTGTGTGTGTATGCTCAGTCCCTTAGTTGGGTCCTACTCTTTGCAACCCCATGGACTGTAGCCCTCAAGGTGTCTCTGTCAATTGGATTCTCCAGGCAAGAATAGTGGGAGTAAGTTGCCATTTCCTACTCCAGGGTATCTTCGCGACCCAGAGATTGATCCCCTGTGTCTTACGTCTCCTACATTAGCAGGTGAATTCTTTACTACTGTGCCACCGTGAAGCCCCCTATTCCTCAATAAAAGTGAAAAAAGAGATGGACCAGTACCAATCAGAAAAGGAAGGTGGTGTTTGGCTTCGATAGTCAAGTCTCATTTGTCCTAAGAGAACAGGACTTTCTAAATTCCAAAGCTGCCTTTACATACCAAAAGCAAAATTTGAAGATTTGCATATATTATTACAAGGTAACAATAGAGAGTACACAGGATATAATATAAAAAGGATGGTGCAACCATACCTGGGCGCGGACGGTGCCATATCTTTGCCAAGAAGTGGGAGGATTGGAGGAGGAAAAAGGGTAGCATGGCAGGTATAAGCGTTTGGGTGAGCGCCCTTAGTTTAGAAACCCTGAGAAGGCAGTTGACCACCAGATTACAGACACTCCATAAAGGGTGAAGAGAAAACAGAAAGCAGCTGGGCTTACGTCTGTTTTCTGCCATGAAACTGGGAGGGCTTAACCTCCGGGCAGCCCTGTGGCAGGGGGGTCAAGCAGCAGGGCAGATGGTTCTATGGGAGCCGCAGAAAGCGGCAGCCAAGCTAAAGAGGGCAGAAAGCCCCAAGGCCAGAAGGGGATGTGCTGAGGACCGGAGTGTGAGCCTAAATGTGCCAAGTCGGCAGGGCCACAGGGACACTCACAGTGGTTGTTGCGAGGGCTCAGGAGGCCCGTGGGCGAAGCACGGTGCAGTAGTAATATTAGTCACTCAGTCGTGCCCAACTCTCTGAACCCCATGCACTATAGCCTGCCAGGCCCCTCTGTTCATGCGATTCTCCAGGCAAGAATATTGGAGTGGATTGCCATTCCCTTTTCCAGAGGATCTTCCCAATCCAGGGATCAAACCTGGGTCTCCTGCATTGCAGGCAGATTCTTTACCAACTGAGCTAAAGGGAAGTCAAGGGAGGCCGTTCAGCAGGCCCTGTGGCCACCCTGAGATCACCTCCTCTCCTCAGCCATGCAGTCTTGAAGGCCTCCAACTGGGCCAGGATATTTTGCTGGAAAGAGAACAGTGAGAAACTCAGAACAGCTGAGCATTTATTCAGGTTTTTCCTCTTCCTTCATTCCATTCCTCTCCAGTGTGGGATGGATGCCCATGATAAAGTTTAGGTCAGTTTGTGGGGTGGGGGGAAGTAAATGCATGCTCCATACAACCTATGCTGTAGTAGATTAAAGTATGACTTCAATACACCACCATTTATTGCACTTTCCCATCACAGCTCTGAAAAGTCTGAATTAGGTGAACACAAATGTGTCTGCTACAAAGTCCATGGACATTACCTTTCATCACAATTCTGTTACAATAGAATTACACAGCTCTGTTCTAATACATCGTTCTATTACCCCATCAGATACATTTACATTGCAGTTTGGCAAATTTATGATCATAGATAAGTTTGGATACAATAATAAGACTTTTAGGTCACTGCACACCTGGCTTAATAAGTGAACAATCCATATTTTGTTCAGTGTCTCTGTACCAACTTGCGAATAAGTCTCCAGTGGAGCATCATGGAGTTCCACTCTTGACACTGTCTTGTTATTGGTGATCTGTATGGTACTAACGAGAAACTGAGAGAAGGAGAACTAGTTTGATAGATGTCAGCCTCACAGTTCAAAATGGTTTTGACAAGGTGGACTGATATTTTGAGAACAATTGNTGTTCCCACTATCCACATTTCCAGTGCTCAATGGTTCTAATTAGTGGCTTCTATATTGTACAACGTAGCTCTAGGATTTCTCATCTGTTATTCAGTGTCTCTGAGAAGAACATGCCATAAGAGAAAGGTCAACATCTATCTTCCAATTTCCTGTCCTCTAGCTCCTGGAAGACCCAATCCACTCTCTGCATGTATGAGTTTGACTATTTTAGATTGCACATATGGGTAAGATCTTGCAATATTTGTCTTTTCTTGAGTGGCATATTTCACTTAGCATAATGTCCTTCAGGTTGATTTATGTTATCTCAAATGATAGGACTTCCTACTTTTTTAATGCTGAATAGTATTATATCTATACATACCACACAGATCTAATAGCAATGTAACTATAGTTTACAATACTGTATTGTAGACTTGAAGCTTGCTTAGAGTAGGTAGATCTTAGATGTTCTCACCACACACATACACACAAAATGGTCAGTATGTGAGGCAATGGTTATGTTAATTAGCTTGACTGTAGTGATTACTTCTTGCACATTGCAGAAAGGGAGACCTCTTCCAGGGCCTGAGAGTGGGCTTTTGTCTAACACTCAGAAATGGATTGTCTGAAGAGACACACATACTAACAAAAAAAAGACTTTTTTGGGAAGGGGCACCCCGGCAGAGAACAGCAGGGTAAGGGGGCTCAGGAGGACTGCCCTGCCACTTGGTTCACAGTCTTGAGTTTTATCATAATAGGATGAGTTTTCAGGTTGTCTCTGGCCGGTCATTCTGGCTCAAGGTCCTTCCTTCTTGGTGGTGTACGTGTTCCTCAGCCAAGATAGATTCCAGCAAAGAGGATTCTAGGAAGTTGATAGGACACGTTGTGTCTCCTTTTGACCCTCCCTAATTCTTGAATTCTGTTTGGTGGTGGCTCGTTAGTTCTGTATTCCTTACCAGGGCCTCCTGTCATAAAATAACTCATGTCGATAGTTAATATGGTGCGTGGCCAGGATGGGCAGTTTCAATCAATTCTTCCTTGAAAAAGCATCATGTTGTAAACCTTAAGTATATTCATTTTTAAAATTTTTCAGTTATACCTCAGTGTGTGTGTATGCTCAGTCCCTCAGTTGGGTCCTACTCTTTGCAACCCCATGGACTGTAGCCCTCAAGGTGTCTCTGTCAATTGAATTCTCCAGGCAAGAATACTGGGAGTAAGTTGCCATTTCCTACTCCAGGGGATCTTCGCGACCCAGAGATTGATCCCCTGTGTCTTACGTCTCCTACATTAGCAGGTGAATTCTTTACTACTGTGCCACCATGAAGCCCCTGTTCCTCAATAAAAGTGAAAAAAGAGATGGACCAGTACCAATCAGAAAAGGAAGGTGGTGTTTGGCTTTAATAGTCAAGTCTCATTTGTCCTAAGAGAACAGGACTTTCTAAATTCCAAAGCTGCCTTTACATACCAAAAGCAAAATTTGAAGATTTGCATATATTATTACAAGGTAACAATAGAGAGTACGTAGGATATAATATAAAAAGGATGGTGCAACCATACCTGGGCGCGGACGGTGCCATATCTTTGCCAAGAAGTGGGAGGATTGGAGGAGAAAAAAGGGTAGCATGGCAGGTATAAGCGTTTGGGTGAGCGCCCTTAGTTTAGAAACCCTGAGAAGGCAGTTGACCACCAGATTACAGACACTCCACAAAGGGTGAAGAGAAAACAGAAAGCAGCTGGGCTTACGTCTGTTTTCTGCCATGAAACTGGGAGGGCTTAACCTCCGGGCAGCCCTGTGGCAGGGGGGTCAAGCAGCAGGGCAGATGGTTCTATGGGAGCCGCAGAAAGCGGCAGCCAAGCTAAAGAGGGCAGAAAGCCCCAAGGCCAGAAGGGGATGTGCTGAGGACCGGAGTGTGAGCCTAAATGTGCCAAGTCGGCAGGGCCACAGGGACACTCACAGTGGTTGTTGCGAGGGCTCAGGAGGCCCGTGGGCGAAGCACGGTGCAGTAGTAATATTAGTCACTCAGTCGTGCCCAACTCTCTGAACCCCATGCACTATAGCCTGCCAGGCTCCTCTGTTCATGCGATTCTCCAGGCAAGAATATTGGAGTGGATTGCCATTCCCTTTTCCAGAGGATCTTCCCAATCCAGGGATCAAACCTGGGTCTCCTGCATTGCAGGCAGATTCTTTACCAACTGAGCTAAAGGGAAGTCAAGGGAGGCCGTTCAGCAGGCCCTGTGGCCACCCTGAGATCACCTCCTCTCCTCAGCCATGCAGTCTTGAAGGCCTCCAACTGGGCCAGGATATTTTGCTGGAAAGAGAACAGTGAGAAACTCAGAACAGCTGAGCATTTATTCAGATTTTTCCCCTTCCTTCATTCCATTCCTCTCCAGTGTGGGATGGATGCCCATGATAAAGTTTAGGTCAGTTTGTGGGGTGGGGGGAAGTAAATGCATGCTCCATACAACCTATGCTGTAGTAGATTAAAGTATGACTTCAATACACCACCATTTATTGCACTTTCCCATCACAGCTCTGAAAAGTCTGAATTAGGTGAACACAAATGTGTCTGCTACAAAGTCCATGGACATTACCTTTCATCACAATTCTGTTACAATAGAATTACACAGCTCTGTTCTAATACATCGTTCTATTACCCCATCAGATACATTTACATTGCAGTTTGGCAAATTTATGATCATAGATAAGTTTGGATACAATAATAAGACTTTTAGGTCACTGCACACCTGGCTTAATAAGTGAACAATCCATATTTTGTTCAGTGTCTCTGTACCAACTTGCGAATAAGTCTCCAGTGGAGCATCATGGAGTTCCACTCTTGACACTGTCTTGTTATTGGTGATCTTTATGGTACTAACGAGAAACTGAGAGAAGGAGAACTAGTTTGATAGATGTCAGCCTCACAGTTCAAAATGGTTTTGACAAGGTGGACTGATATTTTGAGAACAATTGTGAAATTTGATTTTTTTGATAACAACTCCAGGAATCCAGGATAAGAGGAACTTGGTAGGGCATTGGTCCATGTGAGGACTACAAACAATATGACCAGAAATGTAAAGTGGTTATTTAAAAAAACAAAACCAAAATTAAAAAAAAAATCTGTTGCTTTTCAGGATGTATTAATCAAAGTAGTCAAAACTTGGATATCAGTTTAAAGAATCCAGTTCTAACCTGATTGTGAGTTGTAGTTTCATGAGTAAGACTATAGGGTGCAATCCAAATAAATTACTCATTTATGGTCAATTAATCTTTGACAAAGGAGGCAAGACTGTATAATGGAGAGAAGACAGTCTCTTCAATAAGTGGTGCTGGGAAAACTGGATGGCTACAAGTGAAAGAATGAAGCTAGACCATTCTCTAATAGTATACACAAAAATAAACTCAAAATGGATTAAAGACCTACATGTAAGACCAGACACTATAAAACTCCTAAAGGATAACATAGGCGGAACACTCTTTGACATAAATTGCAGCAATATTTTTTGGATTCATCTCCTAGAGTAATGGAATAAAAACAAAAATAAACAAATGGACTCAATTAAACTTAAGAGCTTTTGCACAGCAAAGGAAACCATAAACAAAATGAAAAGACAACCTAAGGAATGGGAGAAAATATTTGCAAATGATACTACCAACAAGGAATTGATTTCTAAAATATACAAAGAACTCATATAGCTTAGTACCAAAGAACAATCTAATCAAAAAATGGCCAGAAGACATTTCTGCAAAGAAGACATACCCAACAGGCACATGAAAAGATGCTCGACATTGCTAATTACTAGAGGAATGCAAATCCATGCCACAATGTGGTGTCACCTCACACCAGTCAGAATAGTGATGATTAAAAAGTCTACNTCTTCCTTCATTCCATTCCTCTCCAGTGTGGGATGGATGCCCATGATAAAGTTTAGGTCAGTTTGTGGGGTGGGGGGAAGTAAATGCATGCTCCATACAACCTATGCTGTAGTAGATTAAAGTATGACTTCAATACACCACCATTTATTGCACTTTCCCATCACAGCTCTGAAAAGTCTGAATTAGGTGAACACAAATGTGTCTGCTACAAAGTCCATGGACATTACCTTTCATCACAATTCTGTTACAATAGAATTACACAGCTCTGTTCTAATACATCGTTCTATTACCCCATCAGATACATTTACATTGCAGTTTGGCAAATTTATGATCATAGATAAGTTTGGATACAATAATAAGACTTTTAGGTCACTGCACACCTGGCTTAATAAGTGAACAATCCATATTTTGTTCAGTGTCTCTGTACCAACTTGTGAATAAGTCTCCAGTGGAGCATCATGGAGTTCCACTCTTGACACTGTCTTGTTATTGGTGATCTTTATGGTACTAACGAGAAACTGAGAGAAGGAGAACTAGTTTGATAGATGTCAGCCTCACAGTTCAAAATGGTTTTGACAAGGTGGACTGATATTTTGAGAACAATTGTGAAATTTGATTTTTTTGATAACAACTCCAGGAATCCAGGATAAGAGGAACTTGGTAGGGCATTGGTCCATGTGAGGACTACAAACAATATGACCAGAAATGTTACGTAGTTATTTAAAAAAACAAAACCAAAATTAAAAAAAAATCTGTTGCTTTTCAGGATGTATTAATCAAAGTAGTCAAAACTTGGATATCAGTTTAAAGAATCCAGTTCTAACCTGATTGTGAGTTGTAGTTTCATGAGTAAGACTATAGGGTGCAATCCAAATAAATTACTCATTTATGGTCAATTAATCTTTGACAAAGGGGGCAAGACTGTATAATGGAGAGAAGACAGTCTCTTCAATAAGTGGTGCTGGGAAAACTGGATGGCTACAAGTGAAAGAATGAAGCTAGACCATTCTCTAATAGTATACACAAAAATAAACTCAAAATGGATTAAAGACCTACATGTAAGACCAGACACTATAAAACTCCTAAAGGATAACATAGGCGGAACACTCTTTGACATAAATTGCAGCAATATTTTTTGGATTCATCTCCTAGAGTAATGGAATAAAAACAAAAATAAACAAATGGACTCAATTAAACTTAAGAGCTTTTGCACAGCAAAGGAAACCATAAACAAAATGAAAAGACAACCTAAGGAATGGGAGAAAATATTTGCAAATGATACTACCAACAAGGAATTGATTTCTAAAATATACAAAGAACTCATATAGCTTAGTATCAAAGAACAATCTAATCAAAAAATGGCCAGAAGACATTTCTGCAAAGAAGACATACCCAAGAGGCACATGAAAAGATGCTCGACATTGCTAATTACTAGAGGAATGCAAATCCATGCCACAATGTGGTGTCACCTCACACCAGTCAGAATAGTGATGATTAAAAAGTCTACAAATATTAAATGCTGGAGAGTGTGTAGAGAAAAGGGAAGCCTTCTACACTATTGGTAGGAATGTAAATTGGTGCAACTGCTATGAAGAATAATATGGCCATTCCTTAAAAAACTAGAGTTACCATATGATCCAGCAATCCCACTCCTGTGCATATATCCAGAAAAAACTAATGTGAAAAGGTATGTGCACCCCAGTTTTCATAGCAGTACTATTTTCAATAGCTAAGACATGGAAACAACCTCAGTGTCCACTGACAGATGAATGGATAAAGAAGATGTGATGTATATACACAATGGAATATTACTCGCCCATTAAAAACAAAATGTCATTTGCAGCACTATAGATTATTATATTCAGTAAAGTATGTCTGGAAGAGAAAGACAAGTGTTATATGATGTCACTTATATGTGAAATCTAAACAATGATATAAATGAGCTTATGAAACAGGAATGGACTCACAGATGAAAATCAATCTATGGTTACCAAAGTGGTTGGTGGAAGGGTGATGGTGAAGGTAAATTAGGACATTGGGATTAACATATACACACTTCTGTGTTTAAAATAAACAAGGACCTACTGTAAAGCACAGGGAACTATATTCAGTGTCATTTGAAACCATATATATATATGCACTTTTACTGCACCGTGTATCATGCACTTTGTGTGTGCTTAGTTTTTCAGTCGTGTCTGACTCTGTGTGACCCCATGGACTGTAGTCCACCAGGCTCTTTGGTCCATGGGGATTCTCCAGGCAAGAATACTGGGGGGAAAAAAAAAGAATACTGGAGTGGGATTGCCATTTCCTCCTCCAGGGGATCTTCCCAACTCAGGGATCAAACCCAGGTCTCCCACATTGCAGGTAGATTCTTTACCATCTGAGCCACCAGGGAAGCCCTTATATATAAAGAACTATATGTAGAAATGGATGGATAAAATCAAGGCCTTTAGTTCGTAGTAAAGAAAAGGCAAAGGCTAAGAGAGTTCATGATAATCACCTGCAAATAATTAGTGGATCTTTTAGGAAGAAACATGAAAGGGAGGGAAAATGGCAAAATAGCCTAAGGAAAAAGTGAAGAAGTATGAAAGCAAGAGAAGAGTGTGGGTTTCCCACGCTCAGCCACAGTGCTGCCATAGCCCCGTTGATCTCCACTCACCGGGCACTTCCGCAGCAACACGTAATGTAGTTGGTCTGGGTCCTGCTGTGCTCTCCAGCCTGACCATGACTGAACCCCAGAAGAGCATCCGTGGCCCCCTGTATGTCTCCCAACACCTGCCTCATCCCCACACACTCCCCACAATGTATGGTTTATACTAAGAGCTTGCTGTGCACTACCGCTGTGCTAAGTCCTTTACCTGTGTTACATCATTTAATTCTTTCTACACTGCCTGCTAATATTTCTATCATTTGCATTTTATGCATAAGGAGTTCAAAGATTCAGTAGGTTGAATAACTTGTTTAAGTAAGTGGCAGAGCTGGGACTCAACCCAAAACTCTTTGATTCCATAGCAAGCGATCTAATCACGGTGCCACAGTTCTCTCTTATAGGTCATTTTTACAAATTCCAGTCCATTTATTCATTCACACATGAAGCAGATATTGATTAATTATAGTAGTTTTCTTTTTAAACCATGACAAAATACCACAAATGTAGGGACTTAGAAATGACCCAAAGTTATAATCCCAGAGTTGTATAGATCTGAAGTCCAGTGTCGTCTCACTGGGCTAAACTGAAGGTTTCTGCCTGGCTGCATCCCTTCAAGAGGCTCTAAAGAGGATTCATTTCTTACCTTTCCAGATCTCAGAGGATATCTGAATTCCTTGGTTAGTGGCTC
>SJYW01050539.1:0-12823 GCA_006410735.1 Raphicerus campestris | reverse complement strand
TAGTGATAAAGGGGGAAAGGTAACTATATCTTAGAGAACTGGGTACAAGAAAAGTCCAGATTTCTATTCACATTTGAATTTAGTTGATTAGAGAAACAAACAGCGAAGCCTGGTATATCAGCCTTTATCTGGGCAAAGTTCAAAACTCAACTGGTAATTATGTCCTTAGAAGCTTTAAAAGGACTGTATTGTCACAAATGCAGAGACCAAGCTTTACTTTTTCAGGACAGAAGGCGCTGGGGTTGTTTGTTAGATAAACTTGTTTTAATAAATAGGGGTCAAGGGAGAAGTTCATGTTCTTGGAAGATTCGGATTCTGACTCCCTGATAAGTGGAAGTGGTTGCCTTTCTCTCCTTTTTAACTTTTAAGCCAGAGGTTTGTAGCAGCTAAAGTCAGCCCTGGCTCCCGCTTCCTGTCAGACAGGAAATCACTTCCTTAGCCAAAATTACAAGCTGTGGCCAAACTCCCCAGCCACACCGAAAAGAGGCTGTTTTTCCCAGAAGACTGTGTTTCTAGATGCGGAAGCGTAAATTGGTACATCGTGTGATCATGCCCAAAATAACCCAGGGGAGAGGGTGCTGGAAGGAGGGTGCTTCCCTAAGTCACCACGGGGAATGGGTGGACTTTGCCACCCTGGTTTGGGCGAAGGGTCGTGTGGAACGGCCAGCTGCTGCGTGAAGAAGAGTTTGTAGCTGCCGTGGGGAGCCCTGGCCTCCCTGAGCCTCATCAAAGTTCACATCCAGAGAGATCTCGCATAGCTTGATTAGAGACCATGAAGTTTTGAGGATGGTCGTCGAGTAAGCTCTCCTTGACGATGTCACAGATTCAGGAGATGTTGGGAACCCATTGTCAAACTTCATTTGTATATTTACCGTCTTTCTTTGTCCACTGTTCAGGGATCTAAGGGCATCCCCCTTCCAGGTAAGTTAAGTCCTCAAGAAGTCTAAACTTCTTTCAGCAGGCAGTCACATGACTTTTGGGGTGACCTGCTGGCATGTCTCCCAGTTGCTGCGGCGGGTGGGGAGCGGGTTGCGCTTCTCCAGCCATTCCGTGAAGAGCGCAGTGATGATGGTGATTCCACCTGCCCCTCCCGGATGCAGTGTGCTCCGAGATTCCACGTCCTTACCTGGGGTGCTGACTAGGACAAACTGCCACTCTCTGGACGTACTTGCTTCAGTTAAGGATGGACGTGACCTCTGCGATGACTTGTAAACCTTCAGTCTTCACTTTCCCCTTCGGTCGAGATATTCATATGAGTGTTTGTAATCATCATTGCAGGCACTAATTTGAAACATCTAAATCATGTCTTTCCTGTGGTCTTTGGACAAGATTTTGGAAGACAGCAGACTGTGTCACCTAGGAAATTGCCCCTTCCACTGAGATCAGAGGGCAGTGAGCTAAGTGCCCGCTTTTTCCTCCTGTCCCCCTCTGACAGTTATGGCTTCTTCCCTGGCACGGTACAGTCTCCATTCTGAGCTTTTTCCTGACAAAGGGAATTCCCAGTTCGTCAGCCAGTGGACGCAAGAGCAGGTGAAGAGTTAAAAGCTGGCACTACCTGCCTATTTGAGACTCCCTGTATTTTTAGTCCCTGCCTACCCAAGAGTTGGGCTGTGTTTCTAGAAGAATCTCTGGTGGCAGAGAAGTGCATGGAAGCATGACATGAAGAAATAGGAGGAAAGGGGCAAATACCATCATTCTGTATCTGTTTGTTTTGTTGTTAACAAAGGGCAGGAGACTCATCTTACAAAACTTTCGCTGGGGTCACGGGGAGGGTATGGGGAGGGAAAGGTTAAANATGAAGAAATAGGAGGAAAGGGGCAAATACCATCATTCTGTATCTGTTTGTTTTGTTGTTAACAAAGGGCAGGAGACTCATCTTACAAAACTTTCGCTGGGGTCACGGGGAGGGTATGGGGAGGGAAAGGTTAAACTTACGCCATGGCTGAAAGCGTTTGGACATACTGCTCAAGAGAAATGTTTCTCCTGTGGAAGAAACGAATCTTATGAAGGTGACTGACCCTCAGCCATCCAGTGAGTCCTTTATAGTCTCCTCCTCTGTTGAACTCCAGAGGCACCTTCAGTTGACCCTCCTCAAACCCCCCACCTCTGCTCAGCCTCCACTCACTCTTGCCATGCCATCTTCAAACTGGCTGCCTCGCACCAAGACTGGAAGCGCCTTAGTTAGTTCATCTCTCTGTGCCCCCGTGTGCCCGCAAAATACGTCCACGTGAAGCCAGGTGAAAGTGGACCACATCACATTTCCCTCCAAGCCAGGTATCCTCTGGTAGGAATATAAGTTAACGTTCTCCTGATGTTAGGGGTTTCTTTTACTACTGCCTTTGGTCCCATTTCTTTCTTGTGTGGTTCTTTTATGGCCCCAGTGCGTTTTTATTTTCTTTTCGTTTCCCTCTGCTTTGGTGGGGGAGAGGTGTGTGGCAAGTGAGAGGGTCACAGATAATAGTGAGGTTTAGTCTTTCCCAGACCAGATTATTTAGTGTATGCCATCTAGGTTAAAAAAAAAAAATCCACCCAATTAAGGGCCCATTAGGTATTTTAATAGCAACTGAGTTGTATAAGCTGGGGAAGGGATGGAACCAAGACAGGAGGTCAGGGCTTTGTGGTCTGTTACAATTCCCCTGGGGTCTGGGACCCAAGGGACACTCTGAGGTCTTCATAAATAAATGGGGTTTCATTTTGAGCTCTTTACTACCCAAGATTGACTAATAAACTGGGTGTGCTGCTTCTTAAATACTAACAGCGGAGGTGGAGAGGAGGGGGATGAATGTATGTGTGTGTGTGTGTGTTTATAGACACTCATACACCATGAATAATTTGGGGGAACTGTGCGTAAAATTTCTCATTTTTCTCATTTTACATCAGGGAAGACGGTGCTGAGTGAACTCCGGACCTGGGAACTCTGCATTCCTGTCTTCTCTCCCCTAGCTGACCCCCATGCTCACAGTTAGGACAGTGTTTCTGTGATGAAGTCACACACTTCCTGCCATCTCTCTGGGGATAGGCTGCTTCAGCCCAGCTTTAAGAAATAGCTCTTAGTGCCTCAAACCAATTCCCCCTCAATTCCGCCGCCTCCTCCTGTCTCTATGTTTTCTGTTCTTGGGGCAGTATTATTTGGAGATATAAATTTGACCCTAGAGAGAAAGACTCTCTGATGACAGGCTAATGCTTGTGTTTACTAATAAACTTCCCCTTTGACAGTCATTGGCTTCAGGGCCGCAAACCAAACTCTTAAGCTGCTTTTATGCTGGGCCAAAAACATACTCCTTGTTTCCTCCCAGTTTCTTAAACAATGAAGCAATGACATCTTACAGAGCCGTGTGTATTGGTGAATGGGCTGAGATGGGATGGCCTGTGATATGGCCCTGGTTCTCCCTGCTCTTGCCGGAGGCCTCGGATCAAGGAGGAGAAAGCGGAGGGGATGAGGAGCCTGGGTGGACGGACCCTCAGTGGACCCTGCGAGCTAAAGGAAATGACCCTGGGTGTGATAGTATTTTGATTCTGTTACCTGAAGCTGTTGAATCAAATCTGCTGCTTCTCCCTCCTAATCTGTCCTCTCCTCCTGGCTGGCTTCTCTGAGACCCCTCAGTTGATTCTGATTCTGAGCCTCTCCCAAGGAGTCAGAGGCTGGAGAAAGAAAAAGGGGCCAAGAAAAGAGCAATGAAAGGGTTTTTATTTAGCAGAAAGGGAAACATGCCAAGAGATTTGGTAAATATTAAACCAAAGGGCCAAGTACAGGAAGATGAGACAGAGCGAAAGAGTGTGTGTGTGTTCATATCTGTGCACACTCATGGATGTGTGTGCACACATGTGTGCATGCATGTCCAAGTGTGTGATATATATTTTGTTGGATTGGCGGATTATGTTTCACTCACGCAGGTTTAAGAAAGTTACTGAAAGGCTGTGGGATTCCTAACGTAGACAAGTCTAGGGGTGTCCTGAGCAGAAGGAAGAGGTAGGGAGATTGCTAAGGACTGGCTGGATCTGGCTGGGCCTCCACCATCTTGCTTTTCATCTCCCTTTCCTTTGGGATGTTTACCAGGCTTCCAAGCTGGAGAATTTTATTCTTCGCCTCAGCTGCAGAGACCCTTGTACCTTTAAGGTTAGGCTTCCCCTGGGTGGAAGGGAGGGCCCTGGCCAGGACAGGCTCCAAATGGTGGCAGCCGAGGTATTTCCTAGCTGGATCTATGCTTTGCAGGAGGTTGGTGAACATTTAAACGGGGGAGTCCGTTCACATCTGCTTTTATTTTTCCCATTTTTGCAGGCCAGACTGAAAACTTAATAAATTGTATGAAACCCAAGTAAGCATGGATGTTAAAGAACATTAAATAAATTACATAAGTATGCCTACCTGTAACACTTTTATAAGGTAAATGCACGTGGGTTATTTCGCCATAAATGTGCACACGGACCAAGATTTACTCTAAAGCCCCCTTGTTTCAGGCCTGCCGCTGGTGAAGGTACTACTGTTCTCCAGCTCCTTCCTTCTCTCCCTGGCAGCTCGGCAGCCAGGCTTGGAAAATGCGATAATGATGCCATAAGTACCCTAGTGCAAAAGTTGTTTTTTGTTCCAAAACATTGCCAGTTCACGGCATATAAAACTACCATGGATGCTTCAGCCAGTTTTTCTTTTTCCCCAAATAAGGCAAGCATTAATGAAGCGGCTGAGGGCCTGGGAAAATATTCTGTCATTCCTTCAAGTGAAATTTTGTCCCCTCTCTAGGCAGGCCCCTAGATTTTCAGCTGAAGTATAAATAAGTGTCTAGCCAGAATGTGTTGAGTAGTAGGCTGTGCAATTAAACTTGTTTATTGCTATTGTTACCTCTAATAACTGTTGATCTCCATAATGCTCTGTCTTCATGTTTCACCACATATTCATTCAGTGACGAGAAGGCTTTGAGTGAATGATGACTGGGTTATCCCCATTGTAGAGAGAGAAGAGTATTGGATTGGCCAGAAAGTTGTTTGGGTTTTTGGTACAAAGTCACAGGAAAACCCGCATGAACTTTTTGGCCATCCCAGTGGGTATAGCCAGGTTCCCTGACCTGCCTCTCGTTGAACTCACCAACCAGGAAGTTGGGTCAGGCAGGGCTCCAGCTCCCAGAGGCTGTGTCCACTCTGGTACCAGCTACTCTGGAACCCAGCGTAAGGCAGGTGGTTAGTGTGGCCGGTGTGAGGGCTATTTACCAGGCCAGCAACCTCATGGGTTGGCAGGAGGCCTGTTTGAATGTGAGGAAAGTAGCCTCTTGTTTAGAAGTATGGAATGTAACATCCAAACAGTTGGGAAACATTTTGGGTGGGGTCAAGGCCAGAGATGAGAAGATACCCATAGATCCATTCATAGAGATGGAAACTATCCCAAGTACTCATGGTATGTGGAGTAAAGGACACACATCTCATTTATTAATTACCTTAAGGCTACCATTTGGGACCATCCTTTATTTCTTGCCTAGTATATTGGAAAAGTATTTCCCGCCTCCAGATTCATACAGTGCCTGGCTCCCACTAGCTGGCCTCTCCACTTGCAGTTATATTATCTTTATATTGATGCCTTAACATGGAGCCTCAGCTTATTCATCTGTAAAGAAAGGGGCTAACCCTGGCTTCTGAAGGGGCAAGGCTGTGGAACCTAGTGGTTAAGAGCACTGGCTTTGGAGATGGACACACTGTATTTTTCCCTTTTCTAAATATATTTTTATTTAGCTGCATTGGGTGTTAGTTATGGTATGCAGGATCTTTAGTTGTGGCATGTGGGATCTATTTCCCTAAGCAGGGATGGAACCTGGGCCCCCTGCATTGGGAATGTGGAGTCTTAGCCACATTAAACCCTCAGGGAAATGTGGAGATGGACATGCACTGGTTTTCTCCTTGATTAGCTGCCTCCTTGCTGTGTCAGCTTGGAAAGTTCCCAGTCTGTTTCCTTATCAGTAAAATGAGGGAAATAATGACTGCCTCCCACATGGACTGTAGTCAGGAATGAGAGGTGCTGTGAGTCAGGTGGCTGATGGAGAAACAGCTTCTCAAACAGGATATGTTGCTTCACCCAATGTTTAGGAGGGGGTTGCTGCTAATACTTGGAGGGCTTTGCGAGCAGGTCTTTTGCCTCAGTATAAAGCTATGCCAATTCTTATTACTTGGTTTAGGTAGGTGCATGAAGGCAAACACTTGCCAGAGAAATGCATGAGAATGACTGTTTGCAGTACCGTGTTTTCTAAATTACACCATCAGTTACACCATCAGCTGTAAGATTTGCCTTTAATAGCACATTTTCAGGGAGTAAAGAAGCACTGCTATGTTAAACTTTATCTGCCTGTCACATGCATGTAAATTTCAGAAATGTAAACATGGAGGAACAGTGTGAGCCTTAGGATGGAGAAGCTATGCCTGTTTGTTTGTAATTTGAGTAGAAAGAATGCTACGTAAGAAGCTTTCGAACCCGCTTTCGATCACGTACAGGTGTAGGATTTGTGTGGACCAGAGTTTTAAGCCTCACTCAAATAATAAATGCAAATAAATCATGAGACAAGATTGGCCAAAGATCCACACTTAACAGATCACGTGGACCGATTCTGCAGGATTCTGTTAATGAAGGTTCTGCAATTCCATGTTATCACCTTGTTTTTGACCGTTAAAGGGAGGTGTTTGTGTTGATAGCTGGAGTCTGGGCTGCTGTGCAAAGCTTCCTCTCCATAAGCATTGTCGAAGTCTGCATTCCAGTCTTAGTCCGTCACCCCATTGGAAGGGTTGGGCTTCAGCATGAACAATGACAGCAGAGGCTTCATCAGAAGGCGATATCTGAGCATTTAATGTACTCCCGTTCTTCTCTGTTCTATTGGTAAGGACGGGCACCTTGCATTAACCTTACTGTAAATGTGATGCATTTGAACACACGGTGGAAGAACGGCCCAAAGAGAATGCACTTCTTCTGTGAGCGGTTTTGAATAAATCAACATAATAGCCCACGGTTATTAACATATTACGTGAATTGGACAATGATATATACTTTGAGGACCTTGAACTAAATCAGCCAGCAAAGAGCCTGTAGGATGAGCTCCAGAAGGACTGGAGTTCTGGGTGTTGAGGTTGTCATACAAAGAAATGAACTGCAGACCACTGGCAGCAAGGGTTTTCTGGTAATACTCAGCCCAAAGTAAATTTTCAAATGCTTGTACTGCAGCAGAGAATTGACTGATGTCAGATTAATTGGATCTGGATTTCTAAATGTGGGTCAGTTTGGGTTGGAAGTGATTTTATTATCCACAAACCTCTTTGTACCTCTTTTCCCCCCAGAAATAGTCAACCGTAATTTTTCTCTGTTGCCAAGGCTTTCTTGTGAAGCTTCTGAGAAGCAATATATTTTTTCTGTTAGATTTCATAAGTAGTGCTAGGCTTTTGATGTAATTATGTTTAGATTTCACAGAAACTTTCAATGTGTTGAAAGTTAAATTCCAGGGCAGAAAGGAATGAGTCCTGGGCTCCGACCCAGGGAGCCCGAGTCCTTGTGTTACTTCTGTCAGAAACTTGCCGTGTGACCCTGGGCAAGTCTTGGCATGTTTTATTTCATAGGTTTTAAAAAAGAAAAATAGAGGTTATGTATGATGAGGGTTTTTTGGTTCTTTATAGCTTGGGAACTTAGAGATTCAGTGATCTGTGTCCTCTGCTGTGATTGTAAAATGGAAAATAGAGTCAGTGGACAGAGGTTGTAATTTTGGAGGACTAGCCTTCTCAAATTCTTCTCTTTCATCTCTGGGTACCCTTTAGAAGTCTCTAACTGGGGACACATCTTCCTCCATGGCATTAGTATAACTTTATGGACTTCAGTTAAACTCTGAAGTCACTTTCAGAAAGTTAGTCTTTTTTTGTCCTAAGTGCCTTATTAAACCTACTGAGGTGATAACAGTCCTGGGAGACCACTTATCACATGTGAGAACAGTCTAGACTTAACTCCCCTTTAAAAAATGTTTACACCAACTTCCCTTTCTGAACAAAATGTACAAGTTTTTTTGTATACGAAATCTTCAGGCCCCTCTGCACTATACTGCTCTTTGTCACTATTGACAGTTGACAGGGGATTGTTTATTTGGGTAAAAACCGGCTCACCTGAATGGTGATTACCCAGAAGCCCTTGCGAGTGAGTGGTCCAGGATTCTGGGAAACAGGGCGAGGAAGTGGGCTTGGGGAACAAGGGATGCAGCTTGGTTACCATGAGTCTTGCGGGCTTTATTTTAAGGCTGCACTGGAGAACCAGGAAGAAGAGACACTGACATGGGGCTTGGCCTCCAGTAGACCCAGACCGGAATTCAGCAGCTAGATAGGGGCTGCTGGCCATTGGCTCTGGCAGGCCTGGGAGTGGGGGCCTGCCTCACCCCAGGCTGCTGGAGGCAGGGCAGGAGTTGCTCCACTCCGAGATCTTGCTCAGCCCTTGGCCTGTCTTCTCTCATCTCTGTGTGTCATCTCTTAACCTTCCCCGTCTGCGGGCCGCCTGCTCTCTGCACCTTCATGCTCTCTGCTCGAGGCCCCGTCATCTTCCTAACTGCCACCTTCACCCTTCGTCTCAGCCCTTTCACCTCGTGGTCTTCTGCTCTAGATCCCTTTGCCTTTGACTCTCTGTTCTGAGTTCCCTATTAAGGAAACAAAACCCCCTAAGAAGACCAAGAGGGAGAATTTGGTCCCCTGCCCTGGGTTTGGCTGGAGTGTGTGTGGCTGTTGACGGCCACTGTCCAGTCTCAGCCGTCCTTGGGGAAGATGCTGCCTCCGGTCCAGTCAGCAGGGAGGGGCTGGGCACATGGCTGAGAACGTGCACCTAGGGTGGGGTGGACCCCTCAGAGGTGGATGGTGGGTGTGGTGGGTACGGTGGTGTGTCTACTCAGAGGGAGCAGCGTGTCTGTAGCAGAAGCCTGTTAATTCCTGCTGGCTTAAGTCAAAGAAACCTTCCAGAAGGGTGTGCTAGGGCCATGCAAACAGCCAGAAACACCCAGACATGATTCAGAAATGAAACTGGGGCACGTTTGAAGACTGGACCCATCTGGTCTTCTGCATGTTGCGGGATTGTGTGCCCGCTGGGCACATAGAGAGTTCACTCTGGGCATCCCCTTCACCTGTTGCCATGCCCGCTGGTTGAAGCTGAGATCCGCAAGGGCTCAACCATCTACCAGAGGATGTTAGTGGAAGGAACACTGATGCAGCATTTTGTGCTGGGGAGCTCCGTTTGCTAACTCCCCACTGCAGGTTTTAAGCATGAATTCAGTAGCTGTCTTCCTTGTGTTTGATATTCATTTCTACAGTGTAGAAGCCCTGTGTTCCGTCATGTCTACTAATAGAGCAGTGCTGTGTGGGATGGGACACACACACATACACACACACACACAATGTTCTCACAAACACACAGGCCAGGAAAAGTCCACGTTTAATCATTTTGGCAGTTACCTGGGAGTGGGAGCCTTCTGTGTTGCCGGTGATTTTGAATGTGCACATGTGTATTTTGGAGACAATCTCTGTGAAAATTCTAAGGGCCAACAGAAGGCCTCACCAAATGCCCTGTGGTCCTATTCAGGGCAGAGGATTTTAGTAAGGGTGGTTGGTATAGTGTAGGGGAGTCAGCCAGCCACCACTTTGGAGCTGGATGGGCTGGCCAAGATTTCTGGCGCCATTCATTATTACCTGTGTATGACAACAAAGTTAATTCATCTCTCCCTTTTTAAAAAATATTTTTAGAAAACCAAACTGCCTTTAATGGAGCTGTGTAGTGACAGGTATCAGAAACCCAAGCTGAACAAGATTAAACAAGGAAGAGGGGAGTTCTTTGACTGCCATAACTAACTTGTGGGAAGGCAGAGGGAGAGCTTGCAGAAGGGTCAGCTGAGAGACTGTCCCATGAGGGGACATCCACCCTCGGGTCTCTGTTTCCTTCTGGAGGATGAGTGGTGTCACAGGCTTTCATCCTTAGTTGGAGGCTTGTGGGGGCTCTTGCCCTAACTTGACTCAGACCCGTTTCTGGGACAGGATTCTAATTGGTCTGTCTGGATGAACTGGTCTAGTTTCTAGACGAATCAGTGAGACAAGGAAAGAAAGATCATATACGCAGATGTTGGCTCCCATTGGATCAAATGACTGACGGGTAAGATTTCCTAGGATGGATTAGCCGGAGTTGGTCTTTAAAACACTTACTGAAGTTCGCATTCAACAGGTGGTGTGCAGATCTTAGCCTTTTGGTGTCTACTAGATGCTCTTCGTTAGTTTTTCTCCTTTCCCTTGTAAAGAAGATCATAAGGGGTTAGCCCATCTGGAGCTAAGAACTGGTCATGACGTCTCCTCCTGGAAAAGCCGGCGTGATCCTGGGCATCATCCCTGTGCTGTTTGCTGTGGCCTGTCTGCTGAATAGGGACAAGTCTTTCTGGCGAAGGAAAACCCTGCAGGAATAGTTACGCGGCATATTTTGAGGACATGGCATTTCAGGTACAGCTCTCATAGAGCTCCCAAACTTTGGCAGTTATTATTGTTTTCTAAGCTGGTCAAAGTCTTAATATCGAAGGTGAGGAAAGAATGCTGGGGGAAAAAAAAGAAACAGGGTTCAGGCAAAGATAGCAGCCAGTCCTTCCTTCTGGAACCTCATGTTTCTCTCTGAGGCTTCCTGTGGGAGCATACACAGGAACATTCTATGGAGTGTCTACCATGTCCTGGGTACTGTGCTAATAAGCTCCTTACCTCCTCCTTGAAATTGAATCCTCGTGACATTTTAGGGTAGATAACATTGTTACTCTTGTACCAGTAGGCTGAGTCTCAAGCAGGTTAATACTTTACCTAGATACTTCCTAAGGACCTTCCAGATTATCTTTACTTCTAATCCAATAGACAACATTTAAAATTGACTAATCCAGAGGAGGATGGAAGCCCTATGTTTGCAGTGGCTAAACTTTTTTTTTTTTTTTGACAAAAAAGCAGCCACTGTCCATTTTCCCCAATTCCTCCCAGTGCTAGGCAACTGCTACTGTATGTTTGTCTCTGGATTTGCCTGTTCTAGACATATATAAATGGACTCATATACCATGCGGTCTTTGTTATTCCTTTCACTTCGTAAAGTGAGGGACTTAGGATGGAAACTTGCCTGAGGTGGCCTCTTAGCCTCAGCCTTCTGGAATCCAGTGTCCTTTTGCTTGTCTCAACCCTGCCTCACTGCCTTGTTTGCTGCAAGAGGCCAGAAGATGGAAAAACCCAAGCAGACATTGTGAATTCATTTTGCTTGAAATGAATACACAACTCTGGGAAGCAGGCAGACGAGCATGCTGGCATTAGTAGTGGAACCTGGGATGAATGGATTCCTCCCTCCGAGTGCCCAGTGGGAACTCCAGCGGTGGTGGGGAGAGAGTTAAATGCTGCCTCCCTGGCCTCCACCTCCAGGGGAAATTCCTGCTTTGAGGGTACCCAGGGCCTGGGAAGGTTGAGTATCTGTCTTTTGTGATGCTAGAACAGATGTGGAGGTGGTGGTGCTAAGGGGGGCTCCAAGGGAGTTGCACGAAACGTCTCCTTTTCTCTGTTTTCTCCCCGGGGCCACCCCTCCTCTCCTCCCCTAGTTCACACATTGGAGGGAGGAATCTTTTACTTTTTCTATTCCAGTGTGGCAGCTGTGAGGAATGTTATCAGTGTCAGGATTGGGCGTGGGCCCAGACCGCACTGGTCCCTGAGCTGCAACGGAAGCCGAGCCTAAAACAGCAGGGCTGGTCTGGTGTGAGCTGGCCAGACTAACACGGAGACTTGTCCATGCCAGCCTGGTGCGTTAAGGATTTGATGGTGGAGGTGGCTCAGGTTCTAGCAGGCAGGTCACCCTGGTGTAGTTCCATGGAAGACAGCCCTCCCTCCCAAGATAAGTGGGCTCCTCTGGGTCGGGAACCTGCCTGGGGCTATGCGGATGCCTGAAAGAGCAGGGTTGAGTTGCCACTGTCTTCAGACATGCTCCCCAGGGAGAATGACTGTTCATGCACATTGCTGTTAATACATGGGAAAGTGCCTTCCAGATCACCCGCTCACTTAGAAACTTATAAAAGGAGCCAATACAAATGTCATGCATGTTTGGAAGACCAGCAGTGGCATGTGAGGCGTTTTTATTGGAGGTGACTTGGTGGCTGCTCATAGGTTGTTTTCTTACCTTGATCTCTGCTGCTGCTGCTAAGTCGCTTCAGTCGTGTCCAACTCTGTGTGACCCCATAGACGGCAGCCCACCAGGCTCCCCCGTCCCTGGGATTCTCCAGGCAAGAACACTGGAGTGGGTTGCCATTTCCTTCTCCAGTGCTTGAAAGTGAAAAGTGAAAGTGAAGTCACTCAGTCGTGTCCAACTCTTCGCATCCCCATGGACTGCAGCCTACCAGACTCCTCCGTCCATGGGATTTTCCAGGCAAGTGTACTGGAGTGGGGTGCCATTGATCTNTTGAAAGTGAAAAGTGAAAGTGAAGTCACTCAGTCGTGTCCAACTCTTCGCATCCCCATGGACTGCAGCCTACCAGACTCCTCCGTCCATGGGATTTTCCAGGCAAGTGTACTGGAGTGGGGTGCCATTGATCTCTAGCTATTTCTTATTTCTTGGTTTCCTTTTGGGGATGAAAAGAAATAAGACACAGGGTCCTTCCCCTTGTACGTCATGGTAATGATGTAAGGATTGCCAGTGGGTCCAAGACCTTTCTGGTGTCTTAGATAAAAATGTGAAACCAGGGTTCTCAAGGTGACTTAATGAATTCAGATGTTAAGTGCTGAGTGCGGAACCTGGCCCCCTGAGCTAGAGTACACTGTTCAGGGCCCAAGGCTACTAGGATGCTGG
>SJYW01050532.1:0-23612 GCA_006410735.1 Raphicerus campestris | reverse complement strand
TGATCACCTGACTTCCAGGATCCTCTGCTGGAAGTGAGTATTATTCTCACAGCCAAACACAAATAGGGTCCCCTTCCCACTGGATACTTGTACATAAAGTGACAGAGGACAATTAAAAGCAGCACATCCCCAGGGGTGAAGCAACACTGACTCAGATAAATACCTCTAGGCTGAAGACCTGCCGAGCAGAGAATTTATTCACCTTGGGCCTTAAGGAGATGTACTCTTCATAGAATTTTCTGGAAGACATTACTGAAATAACCAAGGTCACCACATTCACAAAACACACTGACTAATAAAACTGCCTCCCAAGATTTGCACATAGGTGCAAAAAAGAGATTTGGGGTCTGCAATGGGTTTTAAATCAGGATATCTGCCTTTTTCCCCCCTCAGTGTCACCAGAAAGTATAGACACCACCATCACTTTGACCTGTTCTACATTTTGATCTGCGAATCTTGATACTGACCAAGGTAAAAGTGACAGCTAAAGCTTTCCTTACACACACGAAAAATCGTTAACGAAAACCTATCTGCCTGAATATAAATCGGCTTGTCCTCCATTATCCTGGGCATCAAAGAGAACAGAAATCAGTCTATGTTGAATTAGGCACTTGTGCATTGTGGTGAACATTCATTCGACTTCCCAGCAATTGTATTCACCTGGAGGTCCAGGCCTCCAGCATCCACGGTCCACATAGCCTGGCTGAGACTCCCACTAGGGCAAAGAGTTTCCTTCAGCCAAGCCAACTGGGCCAGTCAGAACTGGCGCTGAGACGTTTTGTTCAGCAACTGGAGAAGGAGGGTTTATGCTTTTTCTGTTGGTCTTGAATCTAGAATTGTGTAAACCGGCAACTGCTATCGTCATTGTCACCCAACAGGAAACAAAAAGGAAGGAAGAAAAAGGCAGAATGAAAGATGGAAAAAAATTAACCAGATCCTGAAGTCACTGTTCAACCCTGAGGAAGATGCTCTTGAAGTCAGTCTTACTTATGCACCTTTTAGAAAATTCAATCTGTATATATGGGATATATGTGTGTCTATATTCTAATTCTATTTAAATTGGGTGTTTGTCAACTTATGATACAAACACATCCTGTCACAATGACTTGCAGACTTTTTCATAGCAAATCATAGCGTGAATTATACTTTATCCAGCAAAGTGTACACACAGTCTCAGATTCAGGACGGACTCAAAGGTTCATGAAACTACAGAACCTTCATTGACATTAAGATGATGCTGATATTCTCTGTCCTTGTAATACTTAAAAGGAAAATAGTGAGTGACCCACTAAACTGATTTCCTGAACTTCATTTTGAAAAACACTGCTTTATAAGATTAGGTTAAAAATGGATTTCACCGGAAAGAATGAGATTTTTTAAAAAACTGACACAGGCTATTGAGGAAAATAGGAGGCTTGGCTCCTAAACTAAACATCTAGCAACAGAAAATTGCTACTTTACAGTTTCTCTCTAACCACACAGGACACGCACTTAACAGAGAAGAGAAAAGAATCTTAATGAGCGAGCTATAAATGAATTACAAAAAAAAAAAAAAAATAAGTGGATTTTAAAGCAAAACAAAAACCATGTCTACAAAGAGAGAGAAGAGAGATATCTAAGGAAATTAACACCCAAGTGCTGCTGATGAGCTGAGTTACATGATTTATTTATCTATAAGCTAAAGATAATAATTTCAGTGAACCTCAGCAGTCGCTGAGTATTTTAAAATAGTGCCTTTATGATAACATCAGATCTCTAGGGCAGATTTAGGAGGAGGGATGGAGAGAGGGAGGGAGAAAAAGAAATTCCTTGCAGTATAATAAGACTGATGCCGTCATTTAAGTGTGTAATGTGTGTAAAATAAAAATGAAGAGTTCCTGAAGTTTCAGACAATTACTGCAGGCTGGACAAGACAGGACATTTTTGACGGGGGTGGGGGAGGGACAGGATATTTTTAACTGTTTTCCATGTACCTTATTTGTATTGTCAGTTAGCCAAAATTTCAAATGCACTGCAGAGTCTTGATTCAATCTGTGGACTCAAATGGAGAGCTCGGACTCTCAGGCTTGCTAGAAATAGAGGCCAGTCAAGTAAACAGTCCTGAGAAAACTGCATTTCCACTCTGGAGAGGCTGGTGAACTTAACTCCCCATGCTTTTCCAGCTTGTCAGGCTCAGGCACAGTTGTCTGCCTGTTTGAGAAGCCATTAACTTTCCCTCCACTAACATGCAAATTCAAAACTATTACTCATTTCCAAACCAAGTGAAGTTTATAACAATCGCTCGCATGCTCAGAAGAGACTTCAGAGAACTTTTTCCCAGGGATCATGAAAAGCAGACCTCACTATAGTATTAGTTTAGGTGGATTTCCATCATCATCGTGTTCAAATGCATTACACCTGCATTACTGAATTGAAGCAAATGAAGTGTTAATATCTGCAGATGTCATGAGGAAATGATAAATCTCTTACGTTCAAGAAGTTCTTGGAATTGCATAAATTCTTCTGGCCACCTTTTAAAAAACAATAGTAGGCACTGTTCAAAAGCTAAGGGTGAATGTGCGCGTGCGTGCGTGCGTGCGTGTGTGTGTGTGTGTGTGTGTGTGTGTGTCCACGTGCATGCACCTGAGTGCAGGTACATTTACTCTTTATTTCAAGTTTTTCAGACACACAAAATAAGTAAGATTCATAGAGTTATCAATATACCCATCACCTAGTTTATGACATTAAGAGAACAAATTATGCCCTGAGTGTTTACCTTGGTTCAGCCATTCTTTTAAATTTCATTTGATTTAATCTTATGAATCCATTGTTATTGTGTTGTAATTATTTTGGCTTCATCATTATCAGTGACACCAAAACACAGCCTTTTTAGAGGCACTGTTATGGTTAACAGCCTGGCATTTGGAAACAGACCTGATGTAAATAAAAATTTATCAGTGTAACTTATGGTGGGTTATTAACCTCCCTCAAGGACTCAGTTGACCACTCTATGGACTGTTTATGATGGCCCCAAAACTGCCTATTGGGATGCCTGTCTCATAGTAAATTCTCTTAAGCACCATTCCTAAAGGGTATGTGTGTGCTTGTGTTCAGTCACTAAGACGTGTCCGACTCTTTGTGATCCCATGGACTGTGGCCCGATAGGCTCCTCTGTCCATGGAATTCTCCAGGCAAGAATACTGGAGTGGGTTGCCATTTCCTCTTCCAGGGGATTTTCCAGACCCAGGGATTGAGCCGGGGTCTCCTGCATTGGCAGGCGAGTGTGTCTGGGGGATTAAAGAGCAGTCTGCTGAGGTTAAGTAAGGTGAAGCTGCTTCTCCTCCTCTGCAGAGGTTTGATAGGGAAGCTCCACAGACCCATTCTCTTTACGACAGGAAACAGCATGTCAAGGACTGCGCTAAAATCCTGCACCCAACCTCCAAATGAGTTGACAAGTTTATGGGCAAACGCTAGCTAACCTTGAAGGACCTTTCCCGAAAGACTGAGGCTGTCAGCACTCCAGGGTCTTTCTGCCCCCCACCCCACCCCCCAGGGCCACCTTCCAGATGCTGCCGTCTGGGTACCAGCAAGCAGACCAAATCGGTTCGCAAAGTTCAGAGGAGTTGGCTCTGGTATGCTTACAAGTCCTAGCAGATCGCAGGAATGTTCACGATAATTATTACCCCACCCAGGAGCGCCCAGCCCAACCCTCTCACATCTGGAAGGAAGCGGCCACACAAAGGAGAACAAGNGTCGTTCTGCCCCCCACCCCACCCCCCAGGGCCACCTTCCAGATGCTGCCGTCTGGGTACCAGCAAGCAGACCAAGTCGGTTCGCAAAGTTCAGAGGAGTTGGCTCTGGTATGCTTACAAGTCCTAGCAGATCGCAGGAATGTTCATGATAATTATTACCCCACCCAGGAGCGCCCAGCCCAACCCTCTCACATCTGGAAGGAAGCGGCCACACAAAGGAGAACAAGCGAGATCTTCTCCTGCGGCAGCTTTCTCAGATCCGGGGGAGGTTTAACACAAGCTCTCACCCCTTTTGTGAACAAGACCAGGCACTGCTAGGCAATATCGTTCGGAGCACAGATCATTCAACGCAAAGGAAGAGTTCATCCCCTAGCCCAGATCGAATGGAATTTCCCAAAATATCATCTTTGTTTTTCCCTCCCTAGACAAAAGTAAAAAGTGAAATATTCCAGAAAATAGAGAGGGAACGAACCACACGCATACAGCTACTTCACCACAGCAGTGGCTAGGGGCACACACACCTATTTGCAAAGAGCAGCCAAACCAAACCCTTAGCATCCTCTGCAGACGCAACGGATTTCCCCCTTCCACTCTTCTTGCCGCTTTTTGAAAGTATCTCTGGGCAGAGGGTTCTGGGATTCATCAGCATTTCTCCCCACCTCCCACGAACACGCGGCTACCAAAGCACATGGTCCCAGGCGGCGCGTTTGCAAACCCCGCCAGCGCCAACGCCCAGAAACCGCCAAACTTCCTGTCTCCACACTACCAAAGCGACCGAAGCGCCGCCGCGCCAAGTGCCCAAGGGACTCCAGCGGAGGCTGCAGGCAGCCAGGGAGCGGCGGGGCGGGGTTTCCTGCAGGCAGGAGCGCCCGGGACCCGCACCTCCACTGGGGGTCTCCAAACGCGCGCGCTGCGCCCGGGGCGCACGGGAAGCGGCGCCGTGGTGGCGCGTCGCAAGGTCGTCCCCCTCAGTGCGCTCCGGGCACCCGGGGCAGTCATCCACCTACCTGTTCTCCCGCTTCCAGCCTTGGGCGCTCGGCGGACTGTCGACCGCTACTTTATTGTCTCGGCTGCTCACCGCGCAGGACCCGGGGACCCGGCTCTGCGCCAGCACCGCAACTCCGCTCTACGTAGTGCCTTCCTGGGCGGCTGCTTTCTTCCTTCTCCTCTCTGCCCAAGCTCCAGCTCAGCACAAGAGCCGCGCAGCCAGACTCCCGGACTCGCAAGGCAGCCAGTGCCTGCCGCATCCCCCGACCCAGGGCTGATAGTCGCCCCCGCCGCCGCTCACCGCGCGTCCTCGCTTGGATCCACACTTAAAGCTGCGCTCCAGGCCGCCTTCCTCGCGTCCTGTAGTCCTTCGGTCCTGCCTGTCTCCTCGACGCTGTCAGCCCCGGCTCTGGGCTCCCTCTCCCCAGCTGCCCCCTCCCGCCGCCTCTCCGGGGGCTGAGGCGGCCGCTGCCAATGAGACACGGCTGAGGCGCTGTTCCGGCCCAGTCATTGTATCGGGAGGGGAAGAAGGGGAGGGGGAGCGAGAGAAGGGAGGGGGCGCCCTAGGCCCCCGCCGTGCGGCTGTGGGCTGGGCTCGTCTTCCTGACAGAGAAAAGGCGCTGGTGCCAAGGGGCGCGGAGCGGTTGGCGCTGCCAGGAGTGGGGGAAAGGGAGGGGGTCGCCAGCCCGCGCCTGTCTTCTCTCCCTCCGGCTCTAAAGCACTGGGAGGGACTTGATTCCGCTTTCCAGGTTTCAAGCATCCCTACTGCCCTTAGAATAAAGGGAATAAAACACCGGCGGCTGCAAGAAGCACAAAATCTAGCCAAGGATGGGACTGGGTCCGACTAATGACTTAATTTGAGATTCCACCAAACTGGTGTTTCGGCTCTTGAAAGAAAGAGAAAGAAGGAAAGAAGGGAGGGAGTGTACAGAGAAAGAGAAAAGAAAGAGAGGATGACACAGAGAAGCAGAGACAGATAAAGAAGAGGGGTGAAAGCGAAAGCCTCCCCAGTGCCAGGCAGAACAGTTATGTGATTCAGGAGTGTTTTATTGTGTTTTCTTTACACATGAAGAAAGGAGAGAGAGGGGTTAATTCAAAATCGTTAATAAGTGGCAGGACAGGGGTTCCAACTTGATCTGATGCTGAGTGTAGGATAGCAAAGAAGAGAAGAGGAAGAAGGGAGGACCACTGGTGAAGGATCTATTGAGGTTTTCCTATTGTCTCCAAATGAGTTGGCAAGTAGAGCCCTGGAGTACACGGGACAGGGCTGAGAGAAAATATTTCCCAAACAGCTTTAAATGTGTCCCAGTTCCACACCCACTACTCTATACAATATGAATGAATTCATTTTTAAAACAGTCCACTTTGAAGAATATTTTGTCATTACTACACAATTAGACAGCTCTATATTTTTTTGGTGAATATTGTGGTTGAATCATCCAGTGTCAATATTTGAAAGAGACTTGCTTCTGTTACCCTGGTATTGGCATTTCTCCTCCTCCTCTTCCTTTTCTTCTTCTCCTTCTTCTCCTCCGTATTCTGACCGCCAGCCTACCAAAAAAAAAAAAAAAGATGGTAAAGGGGGAGAGAGGGGCTGTCTTGATTTCCCAGGCCCTGGCATAGCTGCTACTGACATGAAATGAAAAGCAAAATCAGTAAAAGCTTGAGATGGAGTAATGTATAATATTGTAGCTGTGCAGTGTGAGGTTTAATTAAATTTTTTCAGGTGTCAGAATGGATTGCTTGCTTTTAATTAAATAGAAGATATTAAATGAATAGCTAACATTTATTGAGTGCCTATTACATGACCCCCTGACCTAAGCTAAGGAAGCACTTTATTTGGTATCACATCATTTCATTCTCCTGAGAGAAAGGGGTTGACCTGGAAGCCCCTTGAGGCCAGGGTTTGTGTTTGCCTAGTTCAGTTCTTAGTACATTGCAACAGACCATTCTCAGTCAGCTGAGTGAAAAGATCCCCATTTTGCAGAGGAGGAACCTGTGGCTCAGGGAAGTTTACTGCTCCACCGAAGAATATGAAACTAGAAAGAGGTCAGGCCTATATTTAAACTTGGGTCTGCAGACTCCTTAACCACCATGCAATACTGTCTAGTCAAGGAGAACAGCAACAAAGGACCACAGGTAAGAGGGCAGTGCAGAGATCAAGGCTTGCTTCGCCCTCATAAATAAGGGCATAATTTCTTTGGAGAGGAAGCTGGTACATGTGAAGCAGTCGCTAGAGAACCACACGAGAGTATAGGGCAAAGCAAAGCCATGCAATGCAGGGGAGATGAATAGGATAGGGCTGAGCACCTAAGAAGTTGCTCGGTGCATATTTGGAGGAAAAAACTGGACACAGACTTGAATATGAAAAACGCAACATAAAATATGTCAGTAAGGTTGGTCTGGGTCAGAGCAATCCAGGAGAATTTTCTGGAAGATGTGGGATGTTTTCTGGGTTTTCTTGGTGTAAAGGGGCTCTGGCTTGGCAGTAGGAGCTCCAGGGCTGTTTTCTCTGGGTTGAAAGCCCAGCTTTTCTAAATATTCAACCTAAGTTGTTGTCAGGACTGAATTCATTAATATACAGAAAGCACTTTAAAATTTTAATTTATTTATTTTTGGCTGCACTGGGTCTTAGCTGTTGCACTGGGACTTCTTTTGTAGTTGTGGCAGGCGGGAGCTACTCTTCACTGTGGTTCATGGGCTTCTCACTGTGGTGGCTTCTCTTCTTGTGAAGCACAGGCTCTATCTAGGCTTGCAGTCTTCAGTAGCTGTGGCACACAGGCTTAGATACTCTGCGGCATGTAGAATCCTCCTGGACCAGGAATCAAATCAGTGTCACCTGCATTTACAGGCAGATTCTTAACCACTGGACCAAGGAAGTCCTAAAAAGTTTTAATAGTGCCAAATCATGGTAAGGGCTTCCCTGGTGGTTCAATAGTAAAGAATCACCTGCAGTGCAGGAGATTCAGGAGATGCAGATTCATTCCCTGGGTCAGGAAGATCCTCTGGAGAAGGAAATCACAATTCACTCCAGTATTCTTGCCTCAGGGCTATCCTGGTGGCTCAGAAGGTAAAGAATCCTCTTGCAATGCGGGAGACCTGGGTTTGATCCCTGGGTTGGGAAGATCCCCTGGATGGGGGTATGGCAACCTACTCTACTATTCTTGCCTGGAGAATCCCCATTGGCAGAGGAGCCTGGAGGGTTATAGTCCATGGGGTCCCAATAATTGGACATGATTTAGCAACTAAACCACCACCACCACCTCATGGCAAATACTTAATAAATATTAGCTCATATTATTAAAGTATTATTACAATAAAGTACAGCCAAAAATAAATAAAATTTTAAAGTGCTTTCTGTATATTAACTAATTCAGTCCTGATGACAACTTACATATTATTAAAGAAAGTATTAAAGTGACTTTCTTTCCAACTTAGTCTTCCAATAAACCAATATTTATAAAATACCAGGAGCCTGGTGGGCTACAGTTGATGGAGTCGGAAAGAGCTGGACACTACTGAGCGACTAACACTTTCATTATCACTTTCAAAAATAGCTAAATAAAAGGCACAATACAATAGAATAAAGAAATTATTTTAAATTTATTCTTACCCTAGTACAGAATTATCAACTTGGGCTGCAAATGAGAGGGGGATGGTTTTGTTTTTGTTTTAATACTCAACACAATCACGGTAGAATATCTGAAAGTGGGGTTAGGCTCCATAGGTGCAATTAGTTACAGTCACAATTGAGAACTACTGTGAAGCTGATATGCCTAGAAACTCCCTATAGAGCTTGATCAAACTTAGACTCCTGGACCTCAGCTCCAAAGGGCTCATGGAGGGACTTACCTGCTGGTCTAGTGGTTAAGAATCTGCCTAGTAATGCAAAGGCACAGGTTAAACCCCTGGTTGGGGAACTAATATCCCACATGCCAAGGGGCAACTAAGCCCATGTACCACAACTACTGAGCCTGTTCTATAGAATCTGTGAGCCACAACTACTGAAGTCCTTACGCTTAAGCCCACGCTCTGCCACAGTGAGAAGCCCACACATCCCAACAATGAGTAGCCTCCACTTGCTCCAACGACGGAAAGCCTGTGCACCAATGATGACCCAGTGCAGCCAAAAATAAATAATCTTTTTTTTTTTAAAGAAGACTCTTTGACCAGAAATTTGTATTTTTAACAAGGTTTTTTTTTAAATTCTCATTGAATGAGAAACACTGCTTCGCCCTTCCCCTACACCATTCGTCTCCCACTCAGTGTTACAGGTTCACAGATATTTTTCCACCCTAATTTAACAAATTTTTGTTATGAATCCAGCTCTCTGTTTGAATTTATATTTAATTAAATGAACATTTATACTAATTCCACATAAATCTCTGGAACTGGGGTATAAAGATGAGTAAAACCCTTTTCTCTAGCAAGGGATTTAACAATTTACAAGAAAAGACGCAAACGTGAATAGCTGTACTAATAAGGCTTCGGTGTTCTGAGTGCTTACCATGAGCAAGGCCCTGTAACAAATGCTTTTTTCCTAGGCAAGGTGAAAAGTGATATATGTAAAAGAGAAATTCAAAGGATGCATTTGAGTGAGGAAAACCGGAAGTGGCTTCCTGAAGAAGGGAGCACTTCCAAGCTGCTTTCCTGAGAGAAACTGCTCCAGTTACGCGAGAGTATGTTCAGTGATGGAACAGAAAAGCAGAGAAGCCCCAGAGACTGTAAGTGTGAAGAAGCAACTTGAGAACTTCTCAAAAGTGACAAACTCATGGTCCAAGTAAGTAACAAAGCAGTGAGCTAGACAGGTGTGAAGCAATGGGGAATGGTGAGACTGTGGCAAACCAGAGAATACATTCTCCCTTCTACAGGACGCAGCCACTGGCATTCCTAGCACACTGCTGCCATGTGGGAATGTTGGTCTCACTGATCAGATGTTTTGATTTTTCAACCAAAGCTGGAAATCTGGATTTTGACATGCAATCTCCCAATGTTTAAAAATTCTTGACACCAACCAAAAATTTCAAAATATTCTGTACATAAAATGAAAGATGTCTTCAGGCTAAATCCATTTATGGACCGCCCACTTGTGATCTATATTATGGGTTTGGCTGGAAGGAACACACTCAGAGAAAAAACAAATAACAACTCCTATACTTTGGGGATGACTCAGTTCAGTTCAGTCCAGTTTAGTCGCTCATTTGTGTCCGACTCTCTGCGACCCCATGAACTGCAGCACGCCAGGCATCCCTGTCCATCAACAACTCCTAGAGTTTACCCAGACTCATGTCCATTGAGTTAGTGATGCCATCCCAACCATCTCATCCTCTGTCGTCCCCTTCTCCTGACTAGTGAATATTTAATGCTGGTTAAGGCACTATGTAGAAACACGGCAACAACCAAGATAAATGGGTCTTGACTTTCAGAATCTCAAAATTTAGTTGATGAGACAAGACAAATGCCTATGAACAAAATGACAGCGATAAGTAACAAGAGCAAACAATTCTGCCCTGATAGCTTTTCCAGTGAAAATGAGGGCCTCACCTATTGCTCTGTGCATAATAGAATGTTGAAGGTTGAATGTTTTGGTGCAAGACAGTGCTAGAAATTCCCTGGACTCCCACTTTCAAGTCCTTTCTCTCCGTTCTGTGCAGTATAAAGGAATGTGTTTTGATATGTGTATCATGAGGTTCCACCTCTGAATTAATGAGAGCATGCTTCATAAACATTTTATTTCCAAAATAAATAGGTTTACGTATGCATGTATTTGTTTGTGCTAGAGGTAGATATACACTTACTGGATGAGTTTTTGACAATGAAAAAAAATACACCATCACTGTAGTATTCAATCCTTTTAGCTTCAGCAACGTTGTGCTTTCCAAAGATCTCCTGCTGAAAACCCANACTTCTCAAAAGTGACAAACTCATGGTCCAAGTAAGTAACAAAGCAGTGAGCTAGACAGGTGTGAAGCAATGGGGAATGGTGAGACTGTGGCAAACCAGAGAATACATTCTCCCTTCTATAGGACGCAGCCACTGGCATTCCTAGCACACTGCTGCCATGTGGGAATGTTGGTCTCACTGATCAGATGTTTTGATTTTTCAACCAAAGCTGGAAATCTGGATTTTGACATGCAATCTCCCAATGTTTAAAAATTCTTGACACCAACCAAAAATTTCAAAATATTCTGTACATAAAATGAAAGATGTCTTCAGGCTAAATCCATTTATGGACCGCCCACTTGTGATCTATATTATGGGTCTGGCTGGAAGGAACACACTCAGAGAAAAAACAAATAACAACTCCTATACTTTGGGGATGACTCAGTTCAGTTCAGTCCAGTTTAGTCGCTCATTTGTGTCCGACTCTCTGCGACCCCATGAACTGCAGCATGCCAGGCATCCCTGTCCATCAACAACTCCTAGAGTTTACCCAGACTCATGTCCATTGAGTTAGTGATGCCATCCCAACCATCTCATCCTCTGTCGTCCCCTTCTCCTGACTAGTGAATATTTAATGCTGGTTAAGGCACTATGTAGAAACACGGCAACAACCAAGATAAATGGGTCTTGACTTTCAGAATCTCAAAATTTAGTTGATGAGACAAGACAAATGCCTATGAACAAAATGACAGCGATAAGTAACAAGAGCAAACAATTCTGCCCTGATAGCTTTTCCAGTGAAAATGAGGGCCTCACCTATTGCTCTGTGCATAATAGAATGTTGAAGGTTGAATGTTTTGGTGCAAGACAGTGCTAGAAATTCCCTGGACTCCCACTTTCAAGTCCTTTATCTCCGTTCTGTGTAGTATAAAGGAATGTGTTTTGATATGTGTATCATGAGGTTCCACCTCTGAATTAATGAGAGCATGCTTCATAAACATTTTATTTCCAAAATAAATAGGTTTACGTATGCATGTATTTGTTTGTGCTAGAGGTAGATATACACTTACTGGATGAGTTTTTGACAATGAAAAAAAATACACCATCACTGTAGTATTCAATCCTTTTAGCTTCAGCAACGTTGTGCTTTCCAAAGATCTCCTGCTGAAAACCCAGATGTGGGAAAAGAACATATATACTGCTTGCATATTTTGTGGCTAAAAGCGTGTGAATGGGCAAATGTTTCTTAATTTATAATAAGAAAAACATGCTCATGTTTGTTAAGCACATTATGGATGTGGTCCCTTTTAGTTATTAATAGTAACCCTACGTAAGTCAGCATCTTGTTCTCTCCATACTACACACAAGGAAACTGAGGCCCAGAGAAGTGAAAGGATTTGCTAAAGATTACACAGCCGATAATGTGTATGTGCTAAGTTGCTTCACTTGTGTCCAATTCTTTGCGACCCTATGGACTGTGTCCACCAGGCTCCTCTATCCATTGGATTCTCCAGTCAAGAATACTGGTGCAGGTTGCCATGCCCTCCTCCAGGAGATCTTCCTGACCCAGGGACTGAACTCATGTCTCTTGTGTCTCCTGCATGGGCAGGTAGGTTCTTTACCACTAGCACCACCTAGGAAGCCCACACAGCTGGTAAGTCAGGTGTTAAGGTCTGATCCCAGGTCTTTCAGACAGTGGGAATGGAGGTCTTCCCCACCACAACGTGAGATTTAAACTTTTTTTGATGATTTTGTTATTAACGTAATGACTTGGATAGATAGGACTATTTTCTAGATTCACCATAGGGATTTAAAAAAATTACATCTCAGAAATATTACCCATATCAAAAACCACACTTATATAGCTAGTCTGTTGCCCAAGGTCAATTACCAAGAATCCCATTAATGAGACTAACAGCCATCTCTTGATACACTCTAGTTACTTTGCCTCTTCTGAAAAGGTACCATGTATCATGCATTTGTGTGTAAGCCTGGACACACTGTCCCTGAAGGCACTTAACACACACGTAAATAACAAAAGGATGACCTGTTACTTCATGCCTCTGTGGGGAAGTTTATTGTAATGGATGCCACATCTTTCCATTTAACCTCAGGGCTTTTGCACATGTACTGAGATGCAATGAAAACCTCTTCTTTGACTAACCTAAGGCTGCTGTGTTTTTATAGTCAAATGTGGCAAAAACATATGAAGTTATTATGTACAATCTTTGCATACATCACAATGTAAATCAACATAAATAAGTACTTTAAGGGTGCTAATGATGATGTCCTGAAACTAATGTCCAAAAATCAGAAAACTTAAATGGTTATATCTAAACACAAACTAATATTAGGGTAAATCATAGGAAATTGCCTTGTGGTGGTTAAAGGTCAAGTATCAGCAAATTCATAGAGTTCAACCTAGTAGGAAACTGTTGCTGATAATTAGTTTTGAATGTGAACTTGTGTTGTTAGGCTATCTGCCCTCGCTTCCAGATTACAGAAGTGATATGCTTGAATGGGAACCTCACAATGATGCACATATAATTATCATTTTTTAAAAAGATTTTTTGACATGAACCATTTTTACAGTTTTTATTGAATTCGTTACAATATTGCTTCTATTTTGTTTATTGGTTCTTTAGCTGCAAAGCATGTGGGATCTCAGCTCTCAGGCCAGGGATCAACCCCACACCTCCTGCACTGGAAGGCAAAGTCTTAACTACTGGACCACCAGTGAAGTCCTCATAACTGTAATATCCTTTGAGGGTACATCACTAAGCCCTTTTCATATGTGAAAATGCTTTTAAATCATTTTCTTTTGGTATTTCACTGGCTGAGACACCATGGAGAAAGGCCAGCCCTGCAGTCCAGCTCCTTAGTGAACAGCGTGAGCACTGGGGTCCAAGGAACTCTTAAATCAGATTGTTCAGAGACTGTCATCTTTCCTGCCAAAGGCCAAGGACAGTCCTTGGGAAATAAAACAAATGTCCTTTAGCACTTCTGCGACAATGTTATTCAATCACAAAGATTCCATTCTTGTTGGAGTAGATCATTTAGTAATGACTTTGGAAATAACTCACTTTCAGTAAGAGGTTGCAAACTGGCATGTATTTTGGCCTGTCTGGTGTTTTCTGAGTTGCTCATGGTTAAAACTTGAATATGTTAACAGAAACCTCTGGACTGATATGTGTGGATGTACTTGAGTGTCTTTGGTGGAAAGATTAAAGTCCAAGCTATATAACTTGATGTTGTTCTGTTATTTCTGAAAGGAGATTTTTAAAATGTTAATCTAGATATGCTAATTTTCTATAAACAGGCCACTCTTTAATCATTAGACTTCCTTTTCATGTTTCTAGGATTATTTCATCAAAAATTCATGATTTCCTTTAAAAATAAATAGAACAGGGCAACACAGTTTCCATTAGCTCAACATGTTTTTCCTCCACTCTCCAGAAATGACTGTGCTGTGCTGTGCTTTGTCGCTCAAACACGTCCAACTCTTTGTGACCCAAAGGACTGTAGCCCACCAGGCTCCTCTGTCCATGGGGATTCTCCAAGCAAGCATACAGGAGTGGGTTGCCATGCCCTCCTCCAGGGGGGATCATCCCAACCGAGGGAATGAACCCAGATCTCTGAGCCACCAGGGAAGCCAAAAATGACTAGAAGGGCTCTTTCAATTTGGTGGTGATATTGTTTCCGCTTTCCATATGTCTGGTTCAATTGGAAGATCCTGTTGTCAGGCTACAATCCCTTTTTGGGGTCAAGAAATGATTAGATTTGGTCCATAGGTTACAAATTCAAAGCTTTGAAGGGCCAGGCAAGAACACAAATAAGTACATTGGGTCAAGTGTGTGACAATAGGGAAGAGTGGAGACTGTGGCAAATTGGAAAGCACATGCCCTGTCCTCAAAGATCTCCACTACTCAGTAACAATCCATGGTTCAGAAAGTGTTGTCAGATTTGCTTTTTGAGAGAACCCAGAATTCTGGATGCTTATTAAAATGTCTCAATTACCAAATGTTGACAACTAGTTTGAAACAATTTTAAGCACTTGGCCACACAAAAACACATTTGCAGGCTTGAAACAACTCAAGGCCCTCCAGTTTGTGACTATTGATCCTTTCCAATCCCCTCATTTTGCAGATCAGGAAATAGACGCTCCGAGAGTGAGGGTGACTTGCCCAAGGGCATATGGCTATTTACTGTGGAACAGGAAGGGAAACCTTGGCCAGTTGGCTTCTAACCTGGGGCTGTTCCGTTACAAACATCTGCTTCTATTTTCTTGCTATGATTTAAATGATGTTCCTAATTATGTGATTTCAAATGTTGTACATTGTTTAAAAAAACATGATGATGATGATATTCACTGGCTTTGGAGCATATAATTTGCAATAAATGGCTTTTATTCACATGGTCACATAACCTAAATTGGTTCTAACATTTATGAGACCAGTATAAATCTACTTCCATTCACGTATCCAGAAAACTTTCTGCCTCTCTCCTCCCCTACATGTTTCCTACCTTCATCTCTTTACTGAATCTGCCCAAATACAGAGGAAAACTAAAATAGTTTAGTGGATCCACATTGACTTCTCTACCATGAATAAGAACTAGGTGGGCAGAAAAAGAAAAATACACTTGTGAATCAATGACTGTAAAAATGAAGCCATGCATGCAAGGCATTTCAGGGCAGTTTGCTTGTTTTGCCAAAGCAAACATAATACACAGTAAACTTGTAAGGAACCCAGTATACTTTGAAGGACTGGGATAATGTCTTTTAGAGTTTCAGTAACTGAAAATCTCCATTATATAGCTGAGATTTTTTTTCCTCTTTCAGAAAATTTTAAAAATACTTAATAATTCATTTTAAAATACAGAATATAACAAATATCCTTGCAGCTACCCATCAGGATTGGACGCTTTAGCTTTTTTTTTTTTTCCCCCCATTGTCCTTTGTTTTCAATTAGAAGAAATGAGTTTCTAAAAAGCTTGACATTCCCCTTGCCTTCTCTTCCCAGTCTTATTCTTATCTCTAATTCCCAAGAAGCAATTACCATCCTGAATTTTGTATGAATCCTTCCAAATTTCAGTATAGATATATATTTATATTTATATTATATAGTAATATTTTATCTGTGTTATTTGTGGTTTTGAATATACATGATATCACAGCATGTGAAAGGTACCATAGCCTGTGTGTTTCACTTAATAACAAGTTGTTTGTTTTTTTTTAAGTGATCCAAGTTGATGGATATGGATTCAGTTCTGGTGGCTCAGATGGTAAAGAATCCATCTGCAATGCAGGATACCCAAGTTGATCCTGGGGGTAGGGAAGATCCCCTGGAGAATGAAATGGCAACCCACTCCAGCATTCCTGCCTGGAGAATCCCATGGACAGAGGAGCCTGATGGGCCACAGTCCATGGGGTCGCAAAGACTCAGACACCACTAAGCAGCTAACACTTTCAATATTTTCATTTTTTAAAACACTGTATGATAATCTACATTTTGCTTGTTCATTTCACTAGATGACTCTGTAGGCCATTTCTAACATTTGAATCATTTTATTTTAAAATATTTAAAGTAGAAACCAATTTCCTTGGAAATAAGGGTAACCACTATTGAACCATGCACACATGTTCAGTCAGGTCCAACCCTTTACAACCCAAAGACTGTAGCCCACCAGGCTCCTTTGTCCATGGAATTTTCCAGGCGAGAATACTAGAGTGAATTGCCATTTCCTACTTCAGGGGATCTTCCCAACCCAGGGATTGAGCCCAAGTCTCTTGGGCCTCCTGCATTGGCAGGCAGATTCTTTACCACTGAACCACCTGGGAAGCCAGTATTGAACCAGTAGTTTCCTGCACTATCCAAAGGGCAAGGAAGAGTAGAAAATATTCTGTGTCTGTCTAGATCCAGAATCCTTGACCTCTCTAGCATATCAGTAGCCCTGTTGTATGGAAAAATGTGTTACAAATAGTAGTTTTAGGAAGAAAGCATCCAAAACTCTTGTGAGATTCTCAAGGGTAATCTATGCTCCCCAAAGGATGAAAGACCATTACTTTTAAATGTCTCCAGCTAATCAAGGGAAGTAATCATTGGCCTTCTACAGTTTTTCTGCTTCTCATTACCACTTTTTGAAGGAATTTTCGTCTCTCATTGTAGCTAAAAATTAAATTAAACTTCTCCGACAATTAAGTTAGGAGAAAGCACTGAACATCAGTAGCTGAGACAAGAATAGGTTTTAGGAAAGCCTCAGTTCTCACTGACATGGAAGTCTAGCGAAGAAGACAGCACCAGAGCCCAGGACAGAGCTTCTCAGATGTGGCACTACTGACACTCTGGTTGGATGATTCTGTCCTGTGGGAGTTTTCATGCCTGTAGACCCTAACAGTGGTTGTGATAAGCAGAATGTCTCCAGACCTTGCTAATTGCCCCTTGGTCCGGCAAATAGCACTGATTTGGCACCCCACTCCAGTACTCTTGCCTGGAAAATCCCATGGACGGAGGAGCCTGGGAGGCTGCAGTCCACGGGGTCTCGAAGAGTCAGATATGACTGAGCGACTTCCCTTTCACTTTTCACTTTCATCCACTGGAGAAGGGAATGGCAACCCACTCCAGTGTTCTTGCCTGGAGAATCCCAGGGACAGGAGAGCCTGGTGGGCTACCGTCTATGGGGTCACACAGAGTCGGACACGACTGAAGCGACTTAGCAGCAATGTGATAAATAGGTTTTCTCTGTGGCTCAGTGGTAAAGAATCTGCCTGCAATGCAGGAGACTCAGGTTCAATCTCTGGGTCAGGAAGATCCCCTGGAGAAGGAAATGGNATAGAGTCGGACACAACTGAAGTGACTTAGCAGCAATGTGATAAATAGGCTTCCTCTGTGGCTCAGTGGTAAAGAATCTGCCTGCAATGCAGGAGACTCAGGTTCAATCTCTGGGTCAGGAAGATCCCCTGGAGAAGGAAATGGCAACCCACTCTAGCATTCTTGCCTGGGAAATCTCGAGGACAGAGGAGCCTGGCAGGCTATAATCCATGGGGTCACAAAAGAGTCGGACACAACCTAGCAACTAAACATCGACAATGTGATGAGCAGTGCTGAAGGGAAGTATGGATTTAATTAACTTGTAAGACACTTCCTTTAATGAGCAATCTGTGCAAAATGGAGGCAAGAGTTCATGAAAGGCAAGAAACATTGAAAACTTATCAGAGAAGGGTGTTCTTGTCTTGGCAATGTTGCAAATTATTTTATGACCCTGGGCTAGTCATTTAAATTTCCTGACCTTTGCATCCTTTCTTTGTAAAATAGGATAGTTGGGTACCACTCAGTCTAAAATTCAACAGCATTCTTGACGTTTGCATCCTTGGGTAACTATCCAGATTGGGGTAGGGAACTTTGGAAGCTGCTGCTGTTATGGGGAGAAATAAACACAGAGAAAGTACTCTGCTAAATATTACATGTTGTCTAATGCAAACTTCCTATTAGAAAACATAGCCTCTGGATGTATTTGCCACATTATTTCTTTTTAAATGATCTTGTCAATTGCCTTCCTCATTATAAAGCCATCTTGTAGACCCTATTAACAGAAATTGCAGGCCGTTTATCTCTTATAAATTTCATCTTCAGGATAGGGGGACTACATTTATAGCCAGTGACATTTTAAGAGCTCTTTCTCTTAGCCACAGAACAGACCACTCAAACAATGGGATCTTGGATAAACTGTCCTAAACATAGTAATATCAGTTCAAATAACAATTTATGCTTGATTTTTACTATTCCAGGGGTGATGTGGGCACCAGTCTATTTGTCCCTATATGGACACCAAAAATAGGTATCATTAAAGCAACTTCTTAGCCATTAAATAGCTCTGGCTTTCAGTTTCTTAATCTTATGGTCAGGGATTCAGAATGGACGTAAAGGAAATTTGGTATTGAATATTCCAAAACCCTTCCCTGTAGTAACTGTGCATGTTTCTGTCCCTGCCTGGAACTTATTTCCCCAGGGTTTTGCTTGGCTGGCTCCTTCTCATTACTCAGGTATCAGCACAAAGGTCACATTTTCAGAGAGTATTTCCCTGTTCTCTCTCGATAAAGTAGATTCTGCACTTTGCATTAGTTGTTCACCTGTTTATTAACTGCCTTCTCTTACTACAAGGGAAATTCCATAAGCATAGGACTTATTTTGACTTATTTGTCGCTGTATCATCAGCAGCTAGAAGAGAACTGGCACATAGCAGGCCTTCATTAAGTACTTCTTCCTTTTTTAAAATCATGCTTTTGGTGTAAAGTTTAAAATCTCTTTGTTCAACTCCAGGTCATGAAGATTTGACTCCATGTTTTCATTTAAATGTTTTATGCTTTTCCACTTAACATTTAGATCTATGGAACATTTTCAGTTAATAATTGTATAAAGTATGAGGTTTGGGTAAGATTCTTTTTCTTTTCTTTTTTTTAACATATGAATGTCTAATTGTTCCCAAGCCACTTCTTGAGAAAGCTAACATTTCTCAGTTGAATCGTCTAAGTCCTTGGTAAAAACTCCACGGGTCATTTTTGAATATTTTTGGACTCTCCATTTGGTCCTATTGCTCTATGTATATATCACTTAGTCAATACCACCACATTCTCTTGATTACTATATGCATGCATGCTAAGTCACTTCAGTTGTGTTCGGAGTCCGTGCAATTTTATGCACTGCAGCCTGCCAGGCTTCTCTGTCCATGGGATTCTCTAGGCAAGAATACTGGAGTGGGTTGCCATGCCTTCCTCCAGGGACTCTTCCCAACCCAGGGATCAAACCCACGTCTCTTATATCTCCTGCATTGGCAGGTGGGTTCTTTACCACTAATGCCACCTAGAAAACCCACTATAGCTTTATAGTAAATCTTATTTTTAAAAATATTTATTTATTTTTATTTTTGAATGCACTGAGAATGAGCTGCAATATGCAAGCTCTTTACTGTGGCACTCGGGCTTCTCTCTAGTTGGGCACGTGGGCTCCAGAGTACATGACCTCTGCAGTTGTGACCACAGGTGTGGATGCCCTGCAACATGTGGGATCTTAGTTCCCCAACCAGGGATTAAACCAGCATCCCCTGCATTGGAAGGTGTTTTCTCAACTATTGGACCAACAAAGAAGTCTTCCATATAGTAAATCTTAATATCAGGTAGTTCCTCCAACTTTGTCTTACTTTTTAAAGACTGAACACTTCTTGAATGAATGAATAAGTGAATGATGAGTGAATTAAATGCTTTCCCCTCGTTTTTTTCATTGTTAACTTCTATTAATTATTGGGGTCTTAGCTCAGATACCATAGCCTTGGGCAAATCTCTCTAGGTGATCTAGGCTGTATCATGTTCCCATCATCGCTGTGGATAATACCATGAATCTCTCTCCTCTCGGTAGCTTCTTGGTTCCACAGGGGCCATTTGGCAATGTCTGGAGACATCTATGGTGGTCACAGAGGAAGAAGAGGAGCATGAAGTTCCCTTAGTGTGTAGAAGCCACGGATGCTAGTATTCACCCTGCAGTGCACAGGTCAGCCCCTCAACAAGGAATTATTCAGCCCCAAATTCCAACAGTACTGAGACTGAAAACCCACACACTAAGCAGATTGGTAGTTTTACATTTATTTGTGTAATTGTTTGCTTAATGTCTGTCTCCCCAACTAGGCTATAAAACAATGACTAGAACTTGGGGTTTAAAACCAATGAAACCTTATCTGTCCATTTTACAATTAGGACCACCAGGCAGCTCACTTAATTGTTGACTTTGCCAGGCTCTAGATGGAGTTGATGATGATTTATATTTAAAACAAGCCAACCATTAGCTTGGTAGGAACAAAGCAGAATAGATATTTAATTTTTCAACCATGCATAACAGAACCTGAGAAGCAAATCCCCAAATACAAAGTGCCAAACACTGGAGAGCATTGGTGTATTAATATGTAAAATGGTCAGCAACAGAAACACATGAAAGAATTTTGCTGTGGCCTTATTATAAGTAAGATATGCCAGGTCTATGGCTTTCGGCATTGATGGGGGAATAAGTCACCTGACTCCAAAAGGACCTGAGGTATAATATCTATTAAAACAAAAATCTTCTCCATTTGAGGGAGGGAAACCTAGGCATCACCCCCATTTGAGAAAAGAATAGAGTTCAACAAAGTAGGAGAATGAGTGCTCCCATTCACTTCTGATGAAGAAAAGACAGAGAAGGGTTGTGTAGTTGTTAAAGACAGACTTGCTAAAAACTGGAGATTTTTGCAGACGATATCACTCTAATGGCAGAAAGTGGACAGGAACTAAAGAGCCTCTTGATGAGTATGAAAGAGAGAGTGAAAAAAACTGACATAAAATGCAACATTAAAAAAACTAAGATCATGGCATCCAATCCCATCACTACATGGCAAATAGATGGGGAACAACTGGAAACAGTGGCAGATTTTATTTTCTTGGGCTCCAAAATCACTGCAGATGGTGATGGCAGACACAAAATTAAAAGACACTGCTCCTTGCAAGAAACCATGAACCATGAAAATGAAAGTTGCTCAGTTATGTCCGACTCTTAGCGACCCCATGGACTGTAGTCCATGGAATTCTCCAGGCTAGAATACCTGAGTGGTAGCCTTTCCCTTCTCCAGAGGATCTTTCCAACCCAGGGATTAAACCCAGGTCTCCCACATTGCAGGTGGATTCTTTACCAGCTGAGCCCAAGCTATGACAAACCTAGACAGCATATTGAAAAGCAGAGACATCACTTTGCTGACAAAGTCCATATGGTCAAACCTATGGTTTTTCCAGTAGTCATGTACAGATGTGGAGCTGGACCATAAAGAAGGCTGAGCACCAAAGAATTGATGCTTTGAATTATGGTGCTGCGGAAGACTCTTGAGTCTCTTGGACAGGAATGAGATCAAACTAGTCCATCCTAAAGGAAATGAGTCCTAAATACTCACTGGACGGACTGATGCTGAAGCCCCAGTACTTTGGCCATTGGATGGGACATCAGCATCTGTATGCTTTACCGTACTTCTTCCCACCTCCTCTTTAACTAATTTTTGATGAATGATTACAGTGATGATAACTTATTTATCAGATCATTAAAGAGATCAAAATAAGGAAATTTCATGTGCCTCAGATTATTTTCTGAAAATTTTAATAAGAATCTGAGATATCCAAACATTCATTGTTGGATTCTACAGTTTTCACTAAAAGATTCTAAGTTGACAGAGGCCTGATATGGCACAGACTGCTTGATAGACAATGTACTTTGCTCAGATACAGACGTCACCAAGAGACAGGAAATACATGCTTTGCACTGGATTTGAAACAAAAAAAGATTCTGCATAATCCTCACTGCCTGTAAAGTCATCCACAAAGGCCTCTTTACTGGCTTACTTTAGGGATTCAAAAGATTTACAATTTCTGTCCTCCGCAACTGCAATACTTTTAAGTGAGAGACCGTTAGGAAACAGATGGTAAAACAATCTTTGTTTATTTTCTTCTTATTTTTGATTTTAATCTTTTCAAGTTTCTGAGAACTCAAAACAGATGTTTGTGATGCTTTCTTTTTTTAAAGGCAGTCAAGAGAAGCTGACCCAAAAGTGTTAGGGAGAAATCTGTTTAATCAGTTGTTAGATTTGATCCACCAAGTTCCCAGCTAATCTTTTAATCATTCAGGACAAATCATGGCACACATTTTAAAACAATCTTCTTTACTATGTGAATCTCTTTTACTAAAGAACACTATGTAAGAGTGATCTGTGCTGGTCATGAAGTAGATCTCAACTATTCACTTTGGTGCCAGTTTATAGAGAGGGTTCTACTGATAATCTCCAGAATTCAGATGATATCTTTCATCCTTTACAGTTACAGTTAATGGACTAGAAATAATAGTTTTCTCTTTTGACACTCACTCTAAAAACCCCTGAACCTCAAATCTCTGGCTTTAATTTCCATGGACTACCTATGTATGGTGAAAAATTTTTACCCAGGGACAATTTTGTCCTCAGAGAATATTTGACAATGCCTAGAGATAGTTCTGATAGTCACAACTGGCTGAGATGGTGCTAAATATCCTATAATGCACAGGACAATCCTCACAACAGATAATTATCCGACCCCAAAATGCCAATACTGCCAAGGTTGAGACAGCCTGATCTATTTTAGTAGAGTATTTTTAAAACTGAATTAGCCTTCACTTTCTTATCTTTCATGCAGGTTAAAATATTAATGGGGAAATCAATGATTTCCTCAATTAAGACCTCCTACATAAAGACTCCATTACTGACCTTTCAAAGTAACTTCTCTATTTTGGTACCTGGGAAAACCATGTCATTATAACTAGTGAAAGTTCCACCGGAAGAGTCATCCAAGAAAATNTGGGGAAATCAATGATTTCCTCAATTAAGACCTCCTACATAAAGACTCCATTACTGACCTTTCAAAGTAACTTCTCTATTTTGGTACCTGGGAAAACCATGTCATTATAACTAGTGAAAGTTCCACCGGAAGAGTCATCCAAGAAAATCTGGAGGTGGCACCTTCTCTGGGACTTCAGAGGAAAGGCTATTGATTTTTTTTGAGTCCTTTTATTATTTTTTAAAAATTTTTATTGGGCTATACACTTGAGTCAGACACGACTGAAGTGACTTAGCATCAGCAGCAGCAGCACACTATTGTGGTGAGTTTTGATTCTAAAAAATGCCGAAACAAGGCCTAGCTCAAATGGCATCACTGAGGGTCCATATTTTTAGAACTGCACTGCTGATAAAGATGTGGGTCAAAGCGAATCAAGCACAAGTCAACCTACTTTCTGGCATTACCGAATAATGAGCTTCTGTCTACAGGAAGTGCTCAATAAATGCTCACTGGCCAATTCTTCTTAGACTGGATTCTCCCAGAAGCAGACCCTGAGCCAAGAATTGGGTTCTCCAACTGATGAGGGAATAGGGTAAGGGAGTGAGAGGGTAACAGGCAGGAAGGCCAGGGGTCTCCAAATGGAG
>SJYW01050530.1:0-11406 GCA_006410735.1 Raphicerus campestris | reverse complement strand
GCTGGGAGGGATTGGGGGCATGAGGAGAAGGGGACGACAGAGGATGAGATGGCTGGATGGCATCACCGACTCGATGGACGTGGATTTGAGTGAACTCCGGGAGGCCTGGTGTGCTATGATTCATGGGCTCGCAAAGCGTCGGACATGACTGAGCACCTGAACTGAGGTAGAAATAGATGTAGATATATCTGTCTCCATCTATTCAGGTATTCTGTGGCTGATGTTTTCATTAATTTTGGGGTCTGGAAAAGCACAAGTTTTAATTTTGATGAAATTCCGTAAAGTTCCATTTTTTGTTGTTTAGTCTCTCAGTCGTGTTCAACTTTCTAACCCCATAGACTGCAGCTCGCCAGGCTTCTCTGTCCTTCACCATCTCCCGGAGTTTGCTCAAACTCACGTGCATTAAGTTGGTGATACCATCCAGCCATCTTGCCATCTGTAAGACCCTTCTCCTCCTGCCTTCAGTCTTTCCCAGCATCAGGGTCTTTTCCAATGACTCTGCTCATTGCATAAGGTCCTTCCAACGAATATTCAGGGTTGATTTCCTTCATGTCAACCCACTCCAGTATCCTTGCCTGGACAATCCCATGAATGGAAGAGCCTGGTGGGCTACAGTCCATGGTGTCGCAGAGTCGGACACGACTGAGCGAGCTCACTTCGCTTTTCCTTTAGAATTGACTGGTTTGATCTCCTTGCTGTCTAAGGGACTCGTCTCCAACACCACAGTTTGGAAAGCATCAATTGTTCAGCACTCAGCTTTCTTTATGTTCCAACTCATACATCCATACATGCATGACTACTGGAAAAATTATAGCTTGACTATATGGATCTTTGTTGGCAAAGTAAGGTCTCTGCTTTATAAATGCTGTCTAGGTTGGTCATAGCTTTTCCTCCAAGGAGCAAGTGTTTTTTAATTTCATGGCTGCAGTCACCATCTGCAGTGATTTTGGAGCCCAAGAAGATAATCTTTTTTCTGATTGGTTTGATACACTTTTGAAGATTAAATGTTCTTTATGTTTGGTTTTATTTTGGACTCATACTGTTCCAAGGGTCTATATGTTGTTCCTTATGTCAGTACCACATTGTATTAATTACTTTAGTTTTATATTAGATCACATAGTCTAAGCCAGTTTTTTCAAAAGTTGTTTTTCCTATTCCAGATCTTTTGCATTTTCATGCAGTTTCTTAGAAACACCTTGTTATTTTTCTCTAAAAAGCTTCCTGGGATTTTTTATTGGAATTCTCATCTATAGATGAGTTTGGGGAGAATTGACATCTAAGAGTTTTCCCATTCATGAATGTTTTGTATCTTTTAAAAAATTTATTTACATCATCTTTCTTTTTAGCAGGATTTGGTAATTTTTAAGTATGGGTCTTATGCATATTTTGTTATCCCTGTACATTTAAAATTTCTTATGCCATTGTAAATGAAGTTTTAAAAATTATATTTGCTGATGTATAATTTACATGTACGATGTACTGTATCATGAAATCATTTTTAACTTTTTACTTCAAAATAATTACAGACTTACAAAACAAGTTAGTGTAAGCCATCCATCTCTTCTGAAAATTTGCTTTGTTTGTTTAACTCCTTNATGAAGTTTTAAAAATTATATTTGCTGATGTATAATTTACATGTACGATGTACTGTATCATGAAATCATTTTTAACTTTTTACTTCAAAATAATTACAGACTTACAAAACAAGTTAGTGTAAGCCATCCATCTCTTCTGAAAATTTGCTTTGTTTGTTTAACTCCTTTGTATTTACACAGACATTTTAGAATCAACATGTAAACTGTGTAGACAAACCATTGGCTATTTGATTAGAATTGTGTTAAAATTTCAATTTTGTGTGTATGTGGATAAATTAAGGGACAGTTTTTCCCCATACTAGCCAGTTTTTCTCTTCCAAGTCAGTTAATAACAGTCCATCCTTTCCTTACTAATTTGAAATTTAATATTCCTAGTTTTTATTCTATTATAATGATTTGAAAAATTTTTTTGAAATTTTCCAGTTGACCTTTATTATCTTTGTAGATGCCTTTTCTTGGGTTGAGGACGGACCTTCTCTGTATTTGCGAGATTTTTTTCATGAATGACTATTTTGTCAAATGGTTTCTATTCATATGCTGAAATGATCATGTTTTTTTCTTTATTGTGTTAATGTGGTGAATTGATTTTTGAATCTTAAACCCACCTTGCATTCGTGATATAAATCATACTTTGTCATGATCTATTCTTTGTTTTATATCTTTTAAAAACCAATTTGCTGATATTTTAAGTATTCTGATTTTTTAGCACTTTATATTTATGAAGGATGAAGTATGTAGTTTTTTTTTCTCTTTTTGGTCACATCTTTCTCTGGCTTTGGTTCCAGGGTGATAATGGCCTCATAATATTAATTAGAAAGTGTTCCTTTCTCTTACATTTGTTGAAAGAGTTCATGTAAAGTGGGTATTACTTCTTCCTTAAGTATTTAATTTACTAGTGATGTCCTGATATCGTGATATTGTTCATATTTTCTATTTCTTCTGTGTAATTTACACCTTTCAGGGCATTTTCTCATAAGTCAGCAGTCTGGTAGAACTTTCTCTGAGTATTGAAATATCTGTGTTGTACTACACCATTAAGGTATAGCACCCACTGTCTGTGGCAGTAGAGTACTTGAAATGTGATTAAGTGCAGAACTGAAGTTCTAATTTTATTTAATTAGCTGGTGACTTACTGTACTGAATATTATTATAGATCTAAGTTGTTAATCATTAATAATTTTAAATGTATTGTCATATACTATGAATAATAGTTTTAGTTTATGTTCATAGTTTAAAATTTTTTTTCGACATAGTTGTTTATAGGGAATTCCCTGGTGGTCCAGTGGTTATTAGGACTCTGAGCTTCCACTACAGGGAACCTGGATTTGATCCCTGCCCAGGAAACTAATGTCCTGAAAGCTGTGTACTATGGTAAAAAACACAGACACACAATTGGGAGATATAGGGTTGTTAACAATATTAGCTGATTTTTACTCTAATGAAACCTTTAGTGCTGTCTCTTTTACTCCTGAGGATTGGNCCCTGCTCGGGAAACTAATGTCCTCAAAGCTGTGTACTATGGTAAAAAACACAGACACACAATTGGGAGATATAGGGTTGTTAACAATATTAGCTGGTTTTTACTCTCATGAAACCTTTAGTGCTGTCTCTTTCACTCCTGAGGATTGGTAATTTGTCTCTTCTCTCTCTATCCTTTCCTCCTCCTTGTATTTTTTATTAAAATATTTTAAGTGTAAAAATACACAAATTAAAATTTACCATTTTTATAATTTTTAAATGTTCAGTTTAGTGTCATTCATTACATTTAGATTGCTCTCCAGCCAGTCTGTTAACTTTTCATCTTGCAAAACTGAAAGTCTGTACCTATTACAGTCCCTATTTATCCTTTCAGCTGTGTCATCTACCTCTTTACTGTCTGTCTCTGAATTTTACTCTTCTGGGTACCTCATATAAGTGGAATTATACAGTATTTGTCTTTATGGGACTGGTTTATTCATTTAAAATGATGTCCTCAAGGTTCATCTGTGTTGAAGCATATATCAGAATTTCCTTCCTTTTTAAGACTGAGTAATATTCAACCATGGGCTTCCCTGGTGGCTCAGCGGTAAAGAATCTCCTGCCAATGCAAGAGACATGGTTTTGATCCTTGGGCTCCAAAGATGCCCTGGCGAAGGAAGTGGCAACCCACTCCGGTATTCTTGACTGGGAAATCCCATGAACAGAGGATCCTGGCGGGCTACGGTACATGGGGTTGCAGAAGAGTCAGAACTTAGAGACTGAAAGCGCCAATAGCGACTTTCGTCGTATGGATATACCACATTTTATCAGTTCAGTCAGCAATGGACAGATACTTGAATTGCTTCCATCTTTAAGCCATTGTAAATAATGCTGACTTCCCTGGTGGCTTAGACAGTAAAGCATCTGTCTACAATGTGGGAGACCTGGGTTCAACCCCTGGGTCGGGAAATTCCCTGGAGAAGGAAATGGCAACCCACTCCAGTACTCTTGCCTAGAAAAGCCCGTGGACGGAGGAGCCTGGTGTTCATGGGGTCACAAAGAGTCGGACACGACTGAGCGACTTTACTTTCACTTTCTTTCTTAAGCCATTGTAAATAATGCTGCAGTGAACATGGTGTACAGATATAAATATCTCTTACAGACCATGCTTTTTATTCTTTTGAGATCATGTGGTAGTTCCATTTTCAACTTCTGAGAAACTGCCGTACTGTTTTATATAGCAGCTGTACCACTTTGCATTCACACCAACAGTGTGCAAGGGTTCCAGTTTCTCCACATCTTCACCTGTGTGGTTATTCTTGCTTTTTNACCTTTTTCTTCTTCTTCTCATCTTCTTCTTCTTTATTTATTTATTTATTTATTTATTTATTGGCCAAGCTGTGCGGCATGTGGGATCTTACTTCCCTGATCGGGGATTGAACCTGGGCCCCCTGCATTGCAAGCCCAGAGTCCTAACCACCGGACCACCAGGGAAGCCCCCTATTCTTGCTTTTTGATAGTAGTTAGCCTATTGAATGTGAGTTGATATCTGATTTCAGTTTTAATATACATTTCCCAAATACTTAGTGATGTTGAACATCTTTTTCATGTATTTGTTTGCCTTTTTTATTTCTCTCTGTTTATGGTTAGTTTGTCTAGATGCTTATCATTTTTGTTCTTTTTGAAGATCTTGCTTTGGTTTTTCTTCACTGTTTATTGTCTGTATATATTACTCCTTCTGTTTAGTTGGCCAAATGTTCATTTGCTTTTAAGTAAAATTAAAAGACATTAATATTTTCACTTTTACCAAGAACTTTATTAAACAGTGTATTCACTAACCAAATAAACTTTTTGGCCAACCAAATGAACTTTTTGGCAAGCCCAATCAATACTTGTGCTTAATTTGATTTTTTTTCTTGCTTCCAAAGGTGGAAGTTTAAGTCATAGGTTTTAATAGGTATAAGTCTGTACATTCCCCCTCTAAGGACTTCTGTTATTGCCCTTCTAAGTTTTCTTGTGTGCTCATGAACTTTATTACGTTCATGTGCATGCAGGCATGTTAAGTCACTTGTTACTTCTGACTCTTTGCGACCCTGTGGACTGTACCCACCCTGGCTCTTCTGTCCATTGGCATTCTCCAGGCAAGAATACTGGCATGGGTTGCCATGCCCTTCTCCAGGAGATCTTCCATACCCAGGGATCCAATCCGTGTCACNATATCAGAATTTCCTTCCTTTTTAAAACTGAGTAATATTCAACCATGGGCTTCCCTGGTGGCTCAGTGGTAAAGAATCTCCTGCCAATGCAAGAGACATGGTTTTGATCCTTGGGCTCCAAAGATGCCCTGGCGAAGGAAGTGGCAACCCACTCCGGTATTCTTGACTGGGAAATCCCATGAACAGAGGATCCTGGCGGGCTACGGTACATGGGGTTGCAGAAGAGTCAGAACTTAGAGACTGAAAGCGCCAATAGCGACTTTCGTCGTATGGATATACCACATTTTATCAGTTCAGTCAGCAATGGACAGATACTTGAATTGCTTCCATCTTTAAGCCATTGTAAATAATGCTGACTTCCCTGGTGGCTTAGACAGTAAAGCATCTGTCTACAATGTGGGAGACCTGGGTTCAACCCCTGGGTCGGGAAATTCCCTGGAGAAGGAAATGGCAACCCACTCCAGTACTCTTGCCTAGAAAAGCCCGTGGACGGAGGAGCCTGGTGTTCATGGGGTCACAAAGAGTCGGACACGACTGAGCGACTTTACTTTCACTTTCTTTCTTAAGCCATTGTAAATAATGCTGCAGTGAACATGGTGTACAGATATAAATATCTCTTACAGACCATGCTTTTTATTCTTTTGAGATCATGTGGTAGTTCCATTTTCAACTTCTGAGAAACTGCCGTACTGTTTTATATAGCAGCTGTACCACTTTGCATTCACACCAACAGTGTGCAAGGGTTCCAGTTTCTCCACATCTTCACCTGTGTGGCTATTCTTGCTTTTTGATAGTAGTTAGCCTATTGAATGTGAGTTGATATCTGATTTCAGTTTTAATATACATTTCCCAAATACTTAGTGATGTTGAACATCTTTTTCATGTATTTGTTTGCCTTTTTTATTTCTCTCTGTTTATGGTTAGTTTGTCTAGATGCTTATCATTTTTGTTCTCTTTGAAGATCTTGCTTTGGTTTTTCTTCACTGTTTATTGTCTGTATATATTACTCCTTCTGTTTAGTTGGCCAAATGTTCATTTGCTTTTAAGTAAAATTAAAAGACATTAATATTTTCACTTTTACCAAGAACTTTATTAAACAGTGTATTCACTAACCAAATAAACTTTTTGGCAAGCCCAATCAATACTTGTGCTTAATTTGATTTTTTTTCTTGCTTCCAAAGGTGGAAGTTTAAGTCATAGGTTTTAATAGGTATAAATCTGTACGTTCCCCCTCTAAGGACTTCTGTTATTGCCCTTCTAAGTTTTCTTGTGTGCTCATGAACTTTATTACGTTCATGTGCATGCAGGCATGTTAAGTCACTTGTTACTTCTGACTCTTTGCGACCCTGTGGACTGTACCCACCCTGGCTCTTCTGTCCATTGGCATTCTCCAGGCAAGAATACTGGCATGGGTTGCCATGCCCTTCTCCAGGAGATCTTCCATACCCAGGGATCCAATCCGTGTCACTTATATTGCCTGCATTGGCGGGTGGGTTCTTTACCACTAGCACCACCTGAGGTGGGGTGAGGTGAAGTCGCTCAGTCGTCTCCGACTCTTTGCGACCCCGTGGACTGTAACCTACTAGGCTTCTCTGTCCATGGGATTCTCCAGGCAAGAATACTGGAGTGGGTTGCCATTTCCTTCTCCAGGGAGTCTTCCCGACCCAGGCATTGAACCTGGGTCTCCTGCATTGGAGGCAGACGCCACCTGGGTGGCCCCATTTCAGTTTATAATATTTTCTAATTTTCCTTGTGATTTCTTTTTTGACCAGTCACTTTTGTTAAAAGAAGTTTTTTATTTCTAAATATTTGGGGTTTTTCCACCNTCTCCCGCATTGGAGGCAGACGCCACCTGGGTGGCCCCATTTCAGTTTATAATATTTTCTAATTTTCCTTGTGATTTCTTTTTTTTGACCAGTCACTTTTGTTAAAAGAAGTTTTTTATTTCTAAATATTTGGGGGTTTTCCACATGTGCTTTTGTTACTGAGGGCATTTTAGTCAAAGTAAATATTCTGTATGAGTTCCATTCTTTGATAATTCTTCCATACAATATTTCCATCACTTGTCATGTGATCTATATTGGTGATTGTCCCATGTATATTGGAAAAGAGTATGTGTTTGCCATTTGTGGGTTAACATTTTATAAACTTCGTTTGACAGCATCTTTTTGGGTCTTTTATATTTTTATTGATTTCCTGCTATTCAGTTAATGGCAGAGAAGTGTTAAAACTATCCAGATATTACAGTAAAGTTATCTATTTTTGCCCTTAAATTTTACTCATTTATTTATTTTATTTGGCTACATGGGATCTTCTTTGTTGCACTGTGGCATGGGGGATCTCTAGTTGCTTCATTAGTTCTCTGACCAGAGATCGAACCTGGGCTCCCTGCATTTGAGAGCAGGGAGTCTTAACTACTGGATCACCAGTGAAGTCTCTCTTTTTGCTTTTAATTCTGTTTGTTTCCAGTATTCCTTGTCTAGGTCTAGGTTTCCATCCGGTGTCTTTCTTTAGGAAGAACTTTCTTTAACATTTCTTGTCATATAAGTCTGCTAATAACACATTCTTTCATATATAACAATATGGTTTTTTTAATTTCCATCTCCTCCTGTTTACTATTTTCATCTGTATAGTCTAATGTGCAGTTAACTCATTCAGTTAAAGTTTCATTTCAGGTATATTTTTCAGTTTTAGAAGTTTCTTTTTTAAAAATATAGTTTCTACTTTTATTCTCATTAAGATCATGCTTTGCATTGAATCTTTATACTTTTTAAAAAAATAACTTTTTAAAGTATTTTCTGCTAATCTAATCCCATCATTTGTATTCTTTCTGGCCCCATTTCTGTTGGCTGAATTTTATTCTGGTTGTAACTCTCATGTCTTTTTCAAATGTGCTACAGTTTTTGATCAGATGCGGTATATTGTTAATGTTACATTAAGTGTTAGATTATATTTTATATTTCATATTATATTTCCTTTAAGGAGCATTGAGTTTTATTCTGACAAGCAGTTTGCGTTGATTCAGCTTTATTGTTTGTTTGGTTTTGTTTTTTGGAGATTTGCTTTTAAAGCTTGTTAGGACTGCTCTAGGATTGGCTTTTGTAGCTCACTCGGTAAAGAATCTGCCTGGAATGCGGGAGACCTGGGTTCCATCCCTGGGTTGGGAAGATCCCCTGGGGAAGGAAATGGCAACCCACTCCAGTATCCTTGCCTGGGAGGTCTCATGGACAGAGCAGCCTGGCGGGCTGCAGTCCATGGGGTCGCCAGAGTCGGGCACGGCTGAGCGACTGATACTAACACCAGTCCTNTAGGATTGGCTTTTGTAGCTCACTCGGTAAAGAATCTGCCTGGAATGCGGGAGACCTGGGTTCCATCCCTGGGTTGGGAAGGTCCCCTGGGGAAGGAAATGGCAACCCACTCCAGTATCCTTGCCTGGGAGATGTCATGGACAGAGCAGCCTGGCGGGCTGCAGTCCATGGGGTCGCCAGAGTCGGGCACGGCTGAGCGACTGACACTAACACCAGTCCTGCTTTTAATGTGTGACTTTTCAAGGTCTCCATTGATTCTCCTAGTTGTTTGACAAGGTTTCTTTGTTTTTTTTTTTTAAGATAGGCTTCAATTTTTAGAGCATATTTTTAGGTTCACAGCAAAATTGAGCAGAATGTTCAAAGTTCTCATATGTTGCATTTTCGCACAGAACCCTAACCTTCCCCTCCCTCTCATGTGTGGCTTACTGTTCAGCCAAAGAATTTCTGGGGCTCTTTCAGTGCATATTTGTCTCTTCTGTGTGGTGGCATGTCCTCCACATACCATCTGCTTCCGTTTTCTCAGCCTCTAGTCTCGCCAGCGTGCCGAGCCTGCAGTGCTCTGCTTGAGTTTCCCTGTATACTGGGCCCTGCTAGGTGTCCCCAGGCGGAACATGGAGGCTACTCCCCTCAGTAGTTCATTTTGTTGGAGATCTCAGTCTCACGTTTATTGGTGTCCATGCTTTGTTTTACATATTTCGTCGAGTTTTTTATTCACAGCAGAAGGGTTATTCTGCTACCGGAGCTCTGCTAGACCTGCAGGTAGTTTTATGATAGTGTAGTGTACCTAGTGCCTAATTTGCAGTTGCTTTCTTCTGAATCATTTTGGCTGTAACTCAGAGATAGGTCTGTAGATAATTGCCCTGAGGGCTTTTCTAAGCCTATTTAGTGCCGTATGTTTTCGTCGTAGCATGATGCAAATTATACTGTGTGAACTACACTCAGCAATATTCCTATAGATAGGCATTAGGAAGCGTTTTTTATAAAGGGCTGAATGGGAAACATTTAGCCTCTGTAGGATGTAGTCAAAAATAGGGTCTCCCATGTATTCTTCTCTTCCTCCTCCTCCCCCCCCTCTCCCCTACTTCTTTCTTTCACTGTCTCAAAAATGTAACTATTCCTGGCTCAGGGGCCATCCTTTGATCAAGAGTTTACCAGCCCCTACTCTAGATATAAAGTTGTTCAAGTGGGATTTTTTCTTTCTGTGTTTAAATCTTTATTGGCATTGTTGCAGGTAACATGAGATAGTAGAATTAATGTTTCTGAGTTTAATGAGTTCAAGAGAGTAACAGCATGAAATGGTTGTAAGTTTACTAATGCCTTTGAAGGCAGAAAAGTGAAGGTTACTCTAGTTCTACAGCTTTCAAGCTCTTAAAAATGGCTATCTTACCATTGCATTTTTTCCCCAGTTAAATAGCGTGGGATAAAAAGTAAGGCTCAGGACTGGGACAGATCCTTATCTGTGTAGAAAAGGATATCAGCTAAATTTGGTGTGGCAAGAAGGGAGAGAAGATGAAAATTAAAACATTGTGTTTTATATATAACAACTGTATCACAGAAATTTAGAACTAGAAGGAATGACAGGGAAGTTGTAGAACTGTAGATTGGGACACAGTTGGAACTGGCTCCTCATGCCTCTGTAGAATTGTGCTTCTGCAGCTATTAGTATGAATTTTTCGCTTTTATTATTTTCTTAAAATTTCATTGTTTTCTCCTTATAGAAGTAATATACTCTCTGAAATGTTATAAAAATACATAAATATTTTACTCGATTAAAATGTATGATATTCTGTTGTAGTGATATGCTTCAGTTTTAAGACCCTGGACAGTTTTTAGGTACATGGTGAATATATCTATTTATTGACATTTCTAATCTTCTTGACATTGCTTTCAGAGAACTGTAAATATCAATAACCATTCAGAAAAACTAGTCTGTTGTATTTGCTTTAGTTGTCCTACAGTAAAGAACAAATAGTTACTTGTTTTATGATGTGTGTTAATTCTTTTTTTAGCTCTAAAAGTAGTATACAAGTGGACTATTGAAATTGACAAAATCTAACCAATATCAGAGGTGTTAGAAGTGTTCACATTTGTCAGTCACCTTTTAGCAAGTTATAAAGTCAAATTGTTCTGGATATTCCCATTTTTCCCCAGTGTGGGAACAAATAAAAGCAAAATTTAGTGAAAAGTTCTCTGAATCTCACTTAGGAGTCTCATCTCTCTTCATTAAATGTATAGAATCATCAATGGCATTCTTTAATAATTCCACAGTAACAACACATGTTTAAATGAAAACAAGAAAAGAGAGCAGTAATCTCGAATCATGACTCCCTGAGGAAACTAATTCATTTTCATTAGTACTTAACATGGATTAGTTTTGAACTATCATCAGTGGTTCATAAATGGTTCATCTCTTATATGGTGGTAGATCATTCAGTGGCACATCTTTGTTGGTTTAACATTCAGAGGGATAGTTGACTATTTAGGGTTTTGTGAAAGAAATTCAACCATCTGATGAGAGATTGGACTTGATGAAGATTGCTTTCAGCCTCCGGGTATAGTGTTTTATTATTTGAAGTTAATTATGCCTGGTTCGTAAAAACAAGAGCCTATTCCCTCAAATATGGTACGGTATTAAGATCACTTAGAGCTGGGTTAGGAATCAGATCTTTGACTGCCACCCTTGACTTCCTGAGTTAGAAACTTAAGAAGTTGATTTAGGAATCCATTTCCAAGCTCACTAAGAAGGTCTGATATCCAGTAACTGTTGAGAAGCATTGCTTTAGTTCCAGTTCAGTTCAGTCACTCAGTCCTGTCCGACTCTTTGTGACC
>SJYW01050527.1:47553-63684 GCA_006410735.1 Raphicerus campestris | reverse complement strand
TCTTGGAATGTGAAGTCAAGTGGGCCTTAGAAAGCATCACTACGAACAAAGCTAGTGCAGGTGATGGAATTCCAGCTGAACTCTTGCAAATCCTGAAAGATGATGCTGTGAAAGTGCTGCACTCAATATGCCAGCAAAATTGGAAAACTCAGCAGTGGCTGCAGGACTGGAAAAGGTAGTTTTCATTCTAATCCCAAAGAAAGGCAATGCTAAAGAATGCTCAAACTACTGCACAATTGCACTCGTCTCACATTCTAGTAAAGTAATGCTCAAAATTCTGCAAGCCAGGCTTCAGTAATACGTGAACCATGAAACTCCCTGATGTTCAAGCTGGTTTTAGAAAAGGCAGAGGAACCAGAGATCAAATTACCAACATTCTCTGGATCATGCAAAATNAATGCTCAAAATTCTGCAAGCCAGGCTTCAGTAATACGTGAACCATGAAACTCCCTGATGTTCAAGCTGGTTTTAGAAAAGGCAGAGGAACCAGAGATCAAATTACCAACATTCTCTGGATCATGCAAAATGCAAGAGAGTTCCAGAAAAGCATCTATTTCTGCTTTATTGACTATGGCAAAGCCTTTGACTGTGTGGATCACAATAAACTGTGGAAAATTCTGAAAGAGATGGGAATACCAGACCATTCAAGCTGCCTCTTGAGAAATCTGTATGCCAGTCAGGAAGCGACAGTTAGAACTGGACATGGAACAACAGACTGGTTGCAAATAGAGAGAGAATTACGTCAAGGCTGTATATTGTCACCCTGCTTATTTAACTTATATGCAGAGTGCATCATGAGAAATGCTGGACGAGAAGAAACACAAGCTGGAATCAAGATTGCCAGGAGAAATATCAATCACCTCATATATGCAGATGACACCACCCTTATAGCCAAAAGCCTCTTGATAAAAGTGAAAGAGGATAGCTAAAAAGTTGGCTTAAATCTCAACAATCAGAAAACTAAGATCATGGCATCCGGTCCCATGACTTCATGGGAAACAGATGGGGAAACAGTGGAAACAGTGTCAGACTTTATTTTGGGGGGCTCCCAAATCACTGCAGATGATGATTGCAGCCATGAAATTAAAAGATGCTTACTCCTTGTAGGAAAAGTTATGACCAAACTAGATAGCATATTCAAAAGCAGAGACATTACTTTGCCAACTAAGGTCCGTCTAGTCAAGGCTATGGTTTTTCCTGTGGTCATGTATGGATGTGAGAGTTGGACTGTGAAGAAGGCTGAGCGCCAAAGAATTGATGCTTTTGAACTGTGGTGTTGGAGAAGATTCTTGAGAGTCCCTTGGACTGCAAGGAAATCAAACCAGTCCATTCTGAAGGAGATAAACCCTGGGATTTCTTTGGAAGGAATGATGCTAAAGCTGAAACTCCAGTACTTTGGTCACCTCGTGCGAAGTGTTGACTCACTGGAAAAGACTCTGATGCTGGGAGGGATAGGAGGCAGGAGGAGAAGGGGACGACCGAGGATGAGATGGTTGGATTGCCTCACGGACTCGATGGACGTGAGTCTGAGTGAATCCTGGGAGATGGTGATGAACAGGGAGGTCTGGTGTGTTGCGATTCATGGAGTAGCAAAGATTCAGACACAACTGAGTGACTGAACTGAACCGACTGAACTGAAGGATATCCTGAGATGTCTTTAAAATGAAACAAGCTTTGGCTATGTGAGGGCCACCTGAGGAAGGCAAGAGTGGATGAAGTGAACAGGCATCACTTTTTGTTGTGATGGGAGTGAATAACTTAAAATGTTCCTGAGGTTAGAGTGGCAGGTAGACAGATACTGGTTCTGTTAAGTATCTACTGTTCAACTTCAATAAGTCCATTCAGCTGAAAAAATTCATTAGAGTTGTTGACTGATTGCTTAGACACTGCACAAAATTATACTGAAAACAAAGGGTCACAATTTCAAAGAAAAGCACTGTTTAAGAGGAAATGTCAGTGACCAATTCATGAAAATGCATTGCAGAAAAGATAAACGATTTTCATATAAGAAGACTTGCAGAAAAGCATTGGAAAATATGACTACTTTTATATAAAGGAACTCTATGTTAACTACTGAAAACATTTAATACATATTTACTAGGCTATTTCTGTGCTTTTTTAAAGAATTTTTCAATGTGAACAATTTTAAAAATATTACTGAATTTCATATAATATGGCTTCTATTTTATATTTTGTTTCATTTTGTTTTGTCAAAGAGGCATGTGGAATTTTAGCCTCCTATCTGAGGATCAAACTCTTGCCCCTTGCATTGTAGGACCACTGGATTCCCAGGGAAGTCTCTTAGGATTTTTTAACTGATTTACTTATTTTAATTGAAAGCTAATTACTTTACAATATTGTACTGATTTTTGCCATACATTGACATAAATCAGTCATTTATATGACATGTATTTAGAAGTTTGAAAGAGGTAGACATCAGATGACACCATGTGACTAATGGAAAAAGGACAAAAGACCAATTAATTTTTCTTAAATATAAATTTATTTGTTTTAATTGGAGGTTAATTACTTTACAATATTGTATTGGTTTTGCCATATATCAACATGAATCTGCCACAGGTATACACGTGTTCCCCATCCTGAAACCCCCTCCGTCCTCCCTCTCCACACCATCCCTCTGGGTTTTCCCAGTGCACTAGCCCCAAGCATCCAGTATCATGCATCTAACCTGGACTGGCAATTTGTTTCATATATGATATTATACATGTTACAATGCCATTCTCTCTCATTCCACAGTGGAATTGCTGGGTCATAAGGCAGTTCTATTTCCATTTTTTAAAGGAATCTCCTCACTGTTCTCCATAGTGGCTGTACTAGTTTGCATTCCCATCAACAGTGTAAGAGGGTTCCCTTTTCTTCACACGTTCTGCAGCATTTATTGCTTGTAGACTTTTGGATCGCAGCCATTCTGACTGGCGTGAAATGGTACCTCATTGTGGTTTTGATTTGCATTTCTCTGATATTGAGTGATGTTGAGCATCTTTTCATGTGTTTTTTAGCCATCTGTATGTCTTCTTTAGAGAAATGTCTATTTAGTTCTTTGGCCCAGTTTTTGATTGGGTCATTTATTTTTCTGAAATTGAGCTTCAGGAGTTGCTTGTATATTTTTGAGATTAGTTGTTTGTCAGCTGCTTCATTTGCTATTATTTTCTCTCATTTCCGAAGGCTGTCTCTTCACCTTACTTGTAGTTTCCTTTGTTTTGCAGAAGCTTTTAAGCTTAATTAGGTCCCATTTGTTTATTCTTGCTTTTATTTCCAATATTCTGGGAGGTGGGTCATAGAGGATCCCGCTGTGATGTATGTGAGAGAGTATTTTGCCCATGTTCTCCTCTAGGAGTTTTATAGTTTCTGGTCTTATGTTTAGATCTTTAACCAATTTTGAGTTTATTTTTGTGTATGGTGTTAGAAAGTGTTCTAGTTTCATTCCTTTACAAGTGGTTGACCAGTTTCCCCAGCATCACTTGCTAAAGAAATTGTCTTTAATCCATTATATGTTTTTGTCTCCTTTGTCAAAGATAAGGTGTTTTTATTTCCTTTTTTTTGAAATCACTGGAAGCTGAACAAACACAATGTTAAAGGAAAACTACACAGAGGTGACTGAATTTAGCCTGCTGGGACTTACAGATCAAGCTGACTTGCAGCCTGTCCTTTTTGTGGTCTTCCTATTCATCTACCTGATCACAGGCATCAGCAATGCGGGCATGATTTTGTTAATCAGAACTGACTCAAAGCTTCGGACTCCAGTTTACTTTTTCCTCAGCCACCTCTCCTTTGTAGTTTTATGCTATGCCACCCACATCACTTCTTAGATGCTGGTCAATCTCTCATCTAAGAAAAACAAACAAACATTTCCTTCCTTGGTTGCTTTATACAGTTTGACTTTTTCATTTCCTTGTGGCTCAGAGATAAGCTATACGGTCAAAGTAATGGCTTATGACTGTTAAATGGCCATCTGAAAACCCTTGTTATATGGCAGCAAGATGTCCCAAAGTGTCTGCCTTTCTCTCATTGCTGATTCTTATACTTGTAGCTTTGCAAATGGTCTTACCCAGAGCATCCTGATGCTCCACCTCTCCTACCATGGACTCAATGAAATCAACCACTTTTACTGTGTGAATCCAACTCTCTTAGTCCTGGCCTGCTCAGACACTCATGTCAATGAAACTGCCATGTTCGTGGGGGTTGGTTCCAACCTCATGTTTTCTCTCACCATCACCTTCCTCTCCCACATTGTTATCTTTACAGCTATTTTGCAAATGAGTTCTCCAGAAGGGAGGCACAAACACTTCTCCACCTGTGGGTCTCATCTGATAGTTGTCACTATGTTTTATGAGACACTGTTCTGGATGTATCTAAGGCTGCCTTCTGCGACATCTGTAGAACAGATCATGCAGCTGTTTTTCATGTCTTTCTGAGTTCTATGCTAAACCCTTTCATCTACAGCTTTCAGAACAAAGATGTTAAAAGAGAAATAAGGAAAGTGTTTCAAGAGAAATTGTTTGTCAAATCAGGTACACATGTCAGAGGTATGTAATATAACTGTATTCTNATCCGTCTAGTCAAGGCTATGGTTTTTCCTGTGGTCATGTATGGATGTGAGAGTTGGACTGTGAAGAAGGCTGAGCGCCAAAGAATTGATGCTTTTGAACTGTGGTGTTGGAGAAGATTCTTGAGAGTCCCTTGGACTGCAAGGAAATCAAACCAGTCCATTCTGAAGGAGATAAACCCTGGGATTTCTTTGGAAGGAATGATGCTAAAGCTGAAACTCCAGTACTTTGGTCACCTCGTGCGAAGTGTTGACTCACTGGAAAAGACTCTGATGCTGGGAGGGATAGGAGGCAGGAGGAGAAGGGGACGACCGAGGATGAGATGGTTGGATTGCCTCACGGACTCGATGGACGTGAGTCTGAGTGAATCCTGGGAGATGGTGATGAACAGGGAGGTCTGGTGTGTTGCGATTCATGGAGTAGCAAAGATTCAGACACAACTGAGTGACTGAACTGAACCGACTGAACTGAAGGATATCCTGAGATGTCTTTAAAATGAAACAAGCTTTGGCTATGTGAGGGCCACCTGAGGAAGGCAAGAGTGGATGAAGTGAACAGGCATCACTTTTTGTTGTGATGGGAGTGAATAACTTAAAATGTTCCTGAGGTTAGAGTGGCAGGTAGACAGATACTGGTTCTGTTAAGTATCTACTGTTCAACTTCAATAAGTCCATTCAGCTGAAAAAATTCATTAGAGTTGTTGACTGATTGCTTAGACACTGCACAAAATTATACTGAAAACAAAGGGTCACAATTTCAAAGAAAAGCACTGTTTAAGAGGAAATGTCAGTGACCAATTCATGAAAATGCATTGCAGAAAAGATAAACGATTTTCATATAAGAAGACTTGCAGAAAAGCATTGGAAAATATGACTACTTTTATATAAAGGAACTCTATGTTAACTACTGAAAACATTTAATACATATTTACTAGGCTATTTCTGTGCTTTTTTAAAGAATTTTTCAATGTGAACAATTTTAAAAATATTACTGAATTTCATATAATATGGCTTCTATTTTATATTTTGTTTCATTTTGTTTTGTCAAAGAGGCATGTGGAATTTTAGCCTCCTATCTGAGGATCAAACTCTTGCCCCTTGCATTGTAGGACCACTGGATTCCCAGGGAAGTCTCTTAGGATTTTTTAACTGATTTACTTATTTTAATTGAAAGCTAATTACTTTACAATATTGTACTGATTTTTGCCATACATTGACATAAATCAGTCATTTATATGACATGTATTTAGAAGTTTGAAAGAGGTAGACATCAGATGACACCATGTGACTAATGGAAAAAGGACAAAAGACCAATTAATTTTTCTTAAATATAAATTTATTTGTTTTAATTGGAGGTTAATTACTTTACAATATTGTATTGGTTTTGCCATATATCAACATGAATCTGCCACAGGTATACACGTGTTCCCCATCCTGAAACCCCCTCCGTCCTCCCTCTCCACACCATCCCTCTGGGTTTTCCCAGTGCACTAGCCCCAAGCATCCAGTATCATGCATCTAACCTGGACTGGCAATTTGTTTCATATATGATATTATACATGTTACAATGCCATTCTCTCTCATTCCACAGTGGAATTGCTGGGTCATAAGGCAGTTCTATTTCCATTTTTTAAAGGAATCTCCTCACTGTTCTCCATAGTGGCTGTACTAGTTTGCATTCCCATCAACAGTGTAAGAGGGTTCCCTTTTCTTCACACGTTCTGCAGCATTTATTGCTTGTAGACTTTTGGATCGCAGCCATTCTGACTGGCGTGAAATGGTACCTCATTGTGGTTTTGATTTGCATTTCTCTGATATTGAGTGATGTTGAGCATCTTTTCATGTGTTTTTTAGCCATCTGTATGTCTTCTTTAGAGAAATGTCTATTTAGTTCTTTGGCCCAGTTTTTGATTGGGTCATTTATTTTTCTGAAATTGAGCTTCAGGAGTTGCTTGTATATTTTTGAGATTAGTTGTTTGTCAGCTGCTTCATTTGCTATTATTTTCTCTCATTTCCGAAGGCTGTCTCTTCACCTTACTTGTAGTTTCCTTTGTTTTGCAGAAGCTTTTAAGCTTAATTAGGTCCCATTTGTTTATTCTTGCTTTTATTTCCAATATTCTGGGAGGTGGGTCATAGAGGATCCCGCTGTGATGTATGTGAGAGAGTATTTTGCCCATGTTCTCCTCTAGGAGTTTTATAGTTTCTGGTCTTATGTTTAGATCTTTAACCAATTTTGAGTTTATTTTTGTGTATGGTGTTAGAAAGTGTTCTAGTTTCATTCCTTTACAAGTGGTTGACCAGTTTCCCCAGCATCACTTGCTAAAGAAATTGTCTTTAATCCATTATATGTTTTTGTCTCCTTTGTCAAAGATAAGGTGTTTTTATTTCCTTTTTTTTGAAATCACTGGAAGCTGAACAAACACAATGTTAAAGGAAAACTACACAGAGGTGACTGAATTTAGCCTGCTGGGACTTACAGATCAAGCTGACTTGCAGCCTGTCCTTTTTGTGGTCTTCCTATTCATCTACCTGATCACAGGCATCAGCAATGCGGGCATGATTTTGTTAATCAGAACTGACTCAAAGCTTCGGACTCCAGTTTACTTTTTCCTCAGCCACCTCTCCTTTGTAGTTTTATGCTATGCCACCCACATCACTTCTTAGATGCTGGTCAATCTCTCATCTAAGAAAAACAAACAAACATTTCCTTCCTTGGTTGCTTTATACAGTTTGACTTTTTCATTTCCTTGTGGCTCAGAGATAAGCTATACGGTCAAAGTAATGGCTTATGACTGTTAAATGGCCATCTGAAAACCCTTGTTATATGGCAGCAAGATGTCCCAAAGTGTCTGCCTTTCTCTCATTGCTGATTCTTATACTTGTAGCTTTGCAAATGGTCTTACCCAGAGCATCCTGATGCTCCACCTCTCCTACCATGGACTCAATGAAATCAACCACTTTTACTGTGTGAATCCAACTCTCTTAGTCCTGGCCTGCTCAGACACTCATGTCAATGAAACTGCCATGTTCGTGGGGGTTGGTTCCAACCTCATGTTTTCTCTCACCATCACCTTCCTCTCCCACATTGTTATCTTTACAGCTATTTTGCAAATGAGTTCTCCAGAAGGGAGGCACAAACACTTCTCCACCTGTGGGTCTCATCTGATAGTTGTCACTATGTTTTATGAGACACTGTTCTGGATGTATCTAAGGCTGCCTTCTGCGACATCTGTAGAACAGATCATGCAGCTGTTTTTCATGTCTTTCTGAGTTCTATGCTAAACCCTTTCATCTACAGCTTTCAGAACAAAGATGTTAAAAGAGAAATAAGGAAAGTGTTTCAAGAGAAATTGTTTGTCAAATCAGGTACACATGTCAGAGGTATGTAATATAACTGTATTCTCTGACCAATTAGAGAAAATTTTCTACTAATAAGTCACTTTTCTCATTGACTTGTCTTTTTCTTTTGTAATTCACTTATGAGACTTGAAAGAATAAGTCCAGTCATTACTTGTGTTACTTTACTGTATTTAAAATGACCACAACCTTGAATGGAGAAGGAAATGGCAACCCACTCCAATATTGTTGCCTGGAGAATTGCATGAACAGAGGAGCCTAGCAGGCAACAGTACACTGGGTCTCAAGAATCTGAAATTCATAAAGCATTGCTATTGTTCTGTAAAATTAATAAACGTCATATATTTCTATCCATAATACTCATAATGGTAGAAATTTGTGAAAGATAGATTTACCAAATGATGCTAAGGCAGTGAAAATTTGTTTCATTTGGAGGGCTTAATAATTTGCCAAATATCAAAACCTGCCAAACATATCAGGAAGAAAGGTTTTTCTTTCTTTGATTCTTTTGGTTGGTTTTTCCTGTTTTCATCTTATATATCAGTGAAGATCATTGGGTATATTAAATAATTATTCTAAGAAATAAATGTAGATATTAGTACTGATGTAATGGAATCCTCATTCATAAAAATTTTGAGAGAAATGCCAAATTTTCTTTAGGTTTTTTAAAAAACTTATTTGACCTTTGTTTGCTTATTTTACCAATATGCTTTCCACTTTCAAACTGATACTGTGCTTTGATTTAGTATTCTTTTTAAAATTATGAATTCTTAACACCTCACACCAGAAGTAGAAAATAATGTAAAGAGCGCTTGAATATGCATAACTAATCATCAGTAAGCATTCACACAAGGACACTTTTGTTTAGGATTTTCACACATCTTCATGTCATGGACCCCACTGCTCTCCTTTAGCATCTCCTCCTGAGGCATATAAGTTGGGGAATCTTATGGTGCTGGAAAGCTCTCAGAAGAGANAGAGGCCCCTATAAACCCCTCATGAATGTTTGCTGAACTGCCCTGGGCTGGATTCAGTGTCAGCCTCAGCTTTACGTGTCTCCAGGAATCCCACCACAAAGCCTTTATTTGATCTGCTCAGTGTGAGCTCAGAAACCATCTTGAATGGGAACCTCCAGGAAAAAAATTTCCCCTCTACACATCTTGTTTTTTTTTTTTTTTTCCAGATCTTCAGCATCCCCACACATGTTTATTATTTCAAACACGAGAGAGAAGTTTGTGATTTTTTCTCTCTCTTATGTCAAGTGATAAACTAGTATTATTTCTCATATCATTTATAGTTTCTATCTCATCTCTCATACTTAAAACCTAAAAGTCGCTTCTCATAAACATAAATCTTCAGCAGCACTTTTCATTGTTTTTAGTTGATGCTTATTTAAAGGCAAAATGATAGGATACTGAAAGAGGAACCCCCCAGATCAGTAAGTGCCCACTATGCTACTGGAGATCAGTGGAGAAATAACTCCAGAAAGGATGAATATATGAGGCCAAACAAGAAAAAATACCCAGTTGTGGATGTGACTGGTGATAGAAACAAGGTCTGATGCTGTAAAGAGCGATATTGCATAGGAACCTGGAATGTTAGGTCCATGAATCAAGGCAAATTAAAAGTGGTCAAACAGGAGATGGCAAGAGTGAACACTGACAATCTAGGAATCAGTGAAATAAAATGGACTAGAATAGGTAAATTTAACTCAGATGACCATTAGATCTACTACTGAGGGCAGAAATCCCTTAGAAGAAGTGGAGTGGCCATTGTGGTCAACAAAAGAGTCTGGAATGTAGTACTTGGATGCAATCTCAAAAAAGACAGAATGATCTCTGTTAGTTTCCAAGGGACGGTAATCCAAGTCTATGCCCCAAAAAGTAATGCTGAAGAAGCTGAAGTTGAACAGTTCTCTGAAGACCTGCAAGACCTTTGAGAATTAACACATAAAAAAGATGTCCTTTTCATTATAGGGGACTGACATGCTAAAGTAGGAAGTCAAGAAACATCTGGAGTAACAGCGAAATTTGGCCTTGGAATGTGGAAAGAAGAAAGGCAAAGACTAATAGAGTTTTGCCAAAAGAATACACTGGTCATAGCAAATATACACTTCCAACAACACAAGAGAAGACTCTACACATGGACATCACCAGATGGTCAACACCGAAATCATATTGATTATATTCTTTGCAGCCAGAGATGGAGAAGCTCTATAGAGTCAGCAAAAAGACCAGGAGCTGACTGTGGCTCAGATCATGAACTCCTTATTACCAAATTCAGACTTAAATTGAAGAAACTAGGGAAAACCACTAGACCATTCAGGTATGACATAAATCAAATCCCTTATGATTATACAGTGGAAGTGAGAAATAGATTTAAGGGACTAGATCTGATAGAGTGCCTGAAGAACTATGGACGGAGGTTCGTGACCTTGTACAGGAGACAGGGATCAAGACCATCCCCATAGAAAAGAAATGCAAAACAGCAAAATGGCTGGCTGGGGAGGCCTTACAAATAGCTGTGAAAATAAGAGAGGTGAAAAGCAAAGGAGAAAAGGAAAGATATAAGCATCTGAATGCAGAGTTCCAAAGNCATGGAAAAGAAATGCAAAAAAGCAAAATGGCTGTCTGGGGAGGCCTTACAAATAGCTGTGAAAAGAAGAGAGGTGAAAAGCAAAGGAGAAAAGGAAAGATATAAGCATCTGAATGCAGAGTTCCAAAGAATAGCAAGGTAAGATAAGAAAGCCTTCCTCAACAATTAGTGCAAAGAAATAGAGGAAAACAACAGAATAGGAAAGACTAGAGATCTTTTCAAGAAACTTAGAGATATCAAGGAAACATTTCATGCAAAGATGGGCTCCATAAAGGACAGAAAAGTTATGGACCTAACAGAAACAGAAGATGTTAAGAAGAGGTGGCAAGAATACACAGAAGAACTGTACAAAAAAGATCTTCATGACCCAGGTAATCACAATGATGTGATCACTCATCTAGAGCCATGCACCCTGGAATGTGAAGTCAAGTGGGCCTTGGAAAGCATCACTATGAACAAAGCTAGTGGAACTGATGGAATTCTAGTTGAGCTATTTCAAATCCTGAAAGATGATGCTGTGAAAGCGCTGCACTCAATATGCCAGCAAATTTGAAAACTCAGCAGTGGCCACAGGACTGGAAAAGGCCAGTTTTCATTCCAATCCGAAAGAAAGACAATGCCAAAGAATGCCCATATTACCACACAACTGCACTCATCTCACATGCTAATAAAGTAATGCTCAAAGTTCTCCAAGCCAGGCTTCAGCAATATGTGAACCGTGTACTTCCTGATATTCCAGCTGGTTTTAGAAAAGGCAGAGGAACCAAAGATCAAATTGCCAGCATGCACTGGATCATGGAGAAAGCAAGAGAATTCCAGAAAAACATCTATTTCTGCTTTATTAGCTATGCCAAAACCTTTGACTGTGTGGATCACAACAAACTGTGGAAAATTCTGAAAGTGATGGCAATACCTGACCTCCTGACCTGGCTCTTGAGAAACCTGTATGCAAGTCAGGAGCAATAGTTAGAACTGGACATGGAAGAACCATCTGGTTCCAAATAGGAAAAGGTGTATGTCAACGCTGTATATAGTCACCCTGCTTATTTAACTTATATGCAGAGTACATCATGAGAAATGTTGGGCTGGAAGAAGCACAAGCTGGAATCAAGATTTCTGGACAAATATCAATAACCTCAGATATGGAGATGGCACCACCCTTATGGCAGAAAGTGAAGAGGAACTGAAAAGTGTCTTGATAAAAATGAAAGTGGAGAGTGAAAAAGTTGGCTTAAAGATCAGCATTCAGAAAATGAAGATCATGGGAATCTGGTCCCATCACTCCATGGGAAATATATAGGAAAACAGCGGAAACAGTGCCAGACTTTTTTTCTTTTGGGCGGGGGGTGGGGGTGGGGGGGCTCCAAAATCACTGCAGATGGTGACTGCAGCCATGAAATTAAAAGACACTTACTCTTTGGAAAGAAAGTTATGACCAACCGAAATAGCATATTCAAAAGCAGAGACATCACTTTGCCAACTAAGGTCCGTCTAGTCAAGGCTATGGTTTTTCCTGTGGTTATGTATGGATGTGAGAATTGGACCGTGAAGAGGGCTGAGCACTGAAGAACTGATGCTTTTGACTGTGGTGTTGGAGAAGGCTCTTGAGAGTCCCTTGGACTGCAAGGAGATCCAACCAGTCCATTCTGAAGGAGATCAACCCTGGGTTTTCTTTGGAAGGAATGATGCCGAAGCTGAAGTTTCAGTACTTTGGCCACCTCATGCGAAGAGTTGACTCAGTGAAAAGACTCTGATACTGGGAGGGATTGGGGGCAGGAAGAGAAGGGAACGACCGAGGATGAGATGGCTGGATGGCATCACTGACTCGACGCACGTGAGTCTGAGTGACCTCCAGGAGCTGGTGATAGACAGGGATTCCTGGCGTACTGTGATTCATGGGGTCACAAAGAGTTGGACACGACTGTGTGACTGAACAGAACTGAACTGATGCCTACTGCATTATATTTATTTGAGTGTTGTAAGATCTATTATCTTTCACTTTCCAATAGGATTTTCACTAATTCTTAACTATTTAAAATCTGGTTGTACAACTTCTATGCCTTGTTAGGGGACCAGACCTGAGCCATGACAGGTTCAACAAGCTATATGAAGCCTAAGATTCAGATTCTTGTAAAGCCTGAGTCATGATTGTGGGGAACCACACCCTGGGAAAGTCCCGCTCGCACCAAACACGAGCCAATCAGATTTGGGATTTTGACTCAAACCCAAGCCAATGAGATTTTGTGATTTGTGTGATTTGACCAATAAGATTTTGTGATTTGAAAAATCTCACATGTGTGCATGAACTAACCAATCATTGTTTGCCAACTCTTCTGTTGCAACATTTGAACCGGGCTAAATGTATAAATACTGCTGTAATCCAGAGCTCAGGGCTCTTGTAAAGACTCCACAGCACTCAATGAGACAGGAACCTTAGCTCGAGCTAGCAATAAAACCCCTTTACGCTTTTGCATTGCTGTGGACGTCTTATTCTCTCAGATTTGGGGACTCGGACTTCGGGCATAACATGCCTCATCTCTCCCACTATGAAACAGAGAAAGGTTGTTGTTGAATTATGATGCCGGGATTCTTGGCCCCTTGAGGAGAAGAATTCAATCTGGGGCCAGAGATGAGGCTTGATCACTCAGAGCTTTTGTGTAACAAAATTTTATTAAAGTATAAAGGAGATAGAGAAAGCTTCTGACATACACATCGGAAGGGGGCAGAAAGAGTACCCCCTGGCTAGTCTTTACCTGGATGTTATATAGTCACCAACAGTCTGTTAATGAGAGAAAGGAATGTCTCAAAACATAGGATGGCACCAGGCTCCTCACCCATAGGATGTATTTGGGGATAAACCTGACTCCAAATGGTTTAATTGGACCATAAAAGAATTAACTTGAATTTTGAAGAAGGGCAGAGCACCACAAATATAGTGTCATTTACACAGATTCAGTTCAGTTCAGTTCAGTCGCTCAGTCGTGTCAGACTCTTTGTGACCCCATGAATCACAGCACGCCAGGGCTCACTGTTCATCACCATCTCTTGGAGTTCACTCAGACTCACGTCCATTGAGTCAGTGATGCCATCCAGCCATTTCATCCTCGGTCGTCCCCTTCTCCTCCTGCCCCCAATCCCTCCCAGCATCAGAGTCTTCTCCAATGAGTCAACTCTTCACCTGAGGTGGCCGAAGTACTAGACTTTCTGCTTTAGCATCATTTCTTCCAAAGAAAACCCAGGGTTGATCTCCTTCAGAATGGACTGGTTGGAACTTCTTGCAGTCCAAGGGACTCTCAAGAGTCTTCTCCAATACCACAGCTCAAAAGCATCAATTCTTCGGCACTCAGCCTTCTTCACAGTCCAACTCTCACATCCATACCTGACCACTCGAAAAACCATAGCCTTGACTAGTCGGACCTTAGTCAGCAAAGTAATGTCGCTGCTTTTGAATATACTATCTAGATGGGTCAAAACTTTTCTTCCAAGGAGTAAGCGTCTTCTAATTTCATGGCTGCAGTCACCATTTGCAGTGATTTTGGAGCCCCCCAAAATAAAGTCTGACACTGTTTCATCTGTTTCCCCATCTATTTCCCATGAAGTGATGGGACCAGATGCCATGATCTTCATTTTCTGAATGTTGATCTTTAAGCCAACTTTTTCACTCTCCTCTTTCACTTTCATCAAGAGGCTTTTTAACTCCTCTTCACTTTCTGCCATAAGGGAGCTGTCATCTGCATATCTGAGGTGATTGATATTTCTCCCGGCAATCTCGATTCCAGCTTGTGTTTCTTCCAGACCAGCGTTTCTCATGAAGTACTCTGCATATAAGTTAAATAAGCAGAGTTACAATATACCACCTTGACGTAATTCTTTTCATATTTCGAACCAGTCTGTTGTTCCATGTCCAGTTCTAACTGTTGCTTCCTGACTTGCATACAGATTTTCTCAAGAGGCAGGTCAGGTGGTCTGGTATTCCCATCTTTTTCAGAATTTTCCACAGTTTGTTGTGATCCACACAGTCAAAGGTTTTGGCATAGTCAATAAAGCAGAAATAGATGTTTTTCTGGAATTCTCTTGCTTTTTCCATGATCCAGCGGATGTTGGCAATTTGATCTCTGGTTCCTCTGCCTTTTCTAAAACCAGCTGGAACATCAGGGAGTTCACGGTTCACGTATTGCTGAAGCCTGGCTTGCAGAATTTTGAGCATTACTTTACTAGCATGTTAAATGAGTGCAATTGTGCGGTAGTTGGAGCATTCTTTGGCATTGTCTTTCTTTGGGATTGGAATGAACACTGACCTTTTCCAGTCCTGCTGAGTTTTCCAAATTTGCTGGCATATTGAGCACAGTGCTTTCACAGCATCATCTTTCAGGATTTGCAAGAGCTCAGCTGGAATTCCATCACCTCCTCTAACTTTGTTCGTAGTGACACTTTCTAAGGCCCACTTGACTTCACATTCCCAGACATCTGTGTCTAGATTAGTGATCATATTATCATGATTATCTGGGCCATGAAGATCTTTTTTGTACAGTTCTTCCATGTATTCTTGCCACCTCTTCTTAATATCTTCTGCTTCTGTTAGGCGCATACCATTTCTGTCCTTTATGGAGCCCATCTTTGCATGAACTGTTCTCTTGGTACCTCTAATTTTCTTGAAGAGTTCTCTAGTCTTTCCCATTCTATTCTTTTCCTCTATTTCTTACAATTGATCGCTGAAGAAGCCTTTCTTATCTCTTCTTGCTATTCTTTGGAACTCTGCCTTAAGATGCTTATATCTTTCCTTTTCTCCTTTGCTTTTCACCTCTCTTCCTTTCACAGCTATTTGTAAGGCCTCCCCAGACAGCCATTTTGCTTTTTTGCATTTATTTTCCATGGGGATGGTCTTGATCCCTGTCTCCTGTACAATGTCTTGAACTTCATTCAATAGTTCATCAGGCACTCTATCTATCAGATCTAGGCTCTTAAATCTATTTCTCACTTCCACTGTATAATCATAAGGGATTTGATTTAGGTCATGCCTGAATGGTCTAGCAGTTTTCCCTACTTTCTTCAATTTAAATCTGAATTTGGTAGTAAGGAGTTCATGAACTGAGCCACAGTCAGCTCCTGGTCTTTTTTTTTGTTGACAGTAAAGCACTTCTCTATCTTTCGCTGCAATGAATATAATTGATCTGATTTTAATGTTGACCATCTGGTGATGTCCCTGTGTAGAGTCTTCTCTTGTGTTGTTGGAAGAGGGTGTTTGCTATGGCCAGTGCATTTTCTTGGCAAAACTCTACTAGTCTTTGCCTCGCTTCATTCCGCATTCCAAGGCCAAATTTGCCTGATACTCCAGGTGTTTCTTGACTTCCTACTTTAGCATTCCAGTCCCGTATAATAAAAAGGACATCTTTTTTGGTGTTAGTTCTAAAAGGTCTTGTAGGTCTTCATAAAACCATTCAACTTCAGCTTCTTCAGCATTACTGGTTGGGACATAGACTTGGATGACTGTGATATTGAATGGTTTGCCTTGGAAACGAACAGAGATCGTTTTGTTGTTTTTGAGATTGCATCCAAGTGTTGCATTTTGGACTCTTTTGTTGACCATAATGGCTACTCCATTTTTTTTTTTT
>SJYW01050527.1:10102-45260 GCA_006410735.1 Raphicerus campestris | reverse complement strand
ACAGCCTGCTCCACCTGCAGGGGGGTCAGTCTGTGTGAGGTTGGCAGGCGAAGGGGCCTGTGGGGTCCAGTCTCCTGGGGGCCCGGCACCATAGGGAGTGGCTCAGCATAGCCCCAGCTCTGGGGCGCACCCGGCCCCCGCCCCAGCCTGGCTGCCCTCTCATCAGGCCTCTCTCCTCCACCCCCTGTGCCCGCAGGCGAGGCCCTGGGCAGGGCCAGCGTGGTGCCACTGCCCTACGAGCGGCTGCTGCGGGAACCAGGGCTGCTGGCTGTGCAGGGGCTGCCCGAGGGCCTGGCCTTCCGGAGGCCGGCCGAGTATGACCCCAAGGCCCTCATGGCCATCCTGGAGCACAGCCACCGGATCCGCTTCAAGCTCAAGAGGTGAGTGAGGCCACCAGCCCGGGAGTGGCCGAGAGCCAGTGGCCGGACCGTGGGGGCCGGGCTGGGTGATGACCTGCTTCCGTGCTGCGGCCACTGGCCCGGCCAGAGGGGAGGGGACTTCAGATTCCCAGCAGGGGACCCTGCTTGTAAGAGCTCCCAGTCTGATGGCAGGAGTGAGGCAGAAACGCCAGCACAGAGCATGCTCTGAGCCAGGTGTGGTCACAGAAGTCTTCCCTGGGGACTTCTGTGTGCAGAGAGGCTCAGCTGGGGGAGAAATAGCAGCAGCAGCCCCGCAGGCATCAGGAACAGCCTGTGTGGAGGTGGGAAGCCGCATCGTGGTGCTCCTTGGGGTTGTCAAAAAAGGCTTCCATTAGGGGCTGGTGGGTGGGGGAGGGTACTGATCGCCTGGTCAGCCGGGAAGCAGCCTGAGTCACCTATCGGGGCTAGGGCACCACGGCCAGGACACGAGCCCAGGAAGGAAGGATGCGTTAGGAGATGAAAGCTGATTGGCTGCAGCTGAAAGGATGCGATGGGTGGTCCTTGGGAAGAGCCCAGGCATGGGCCCCTGCACACATCACACCCCCGCCCGGGCCTGCACCCCTGCCTGTAAATGAGGACTCACTCCCGTCCCGTGTGCCTCGCAGGCTGTCGTGCTTTCTGCAGGGTGGGCTGGGGGCAGATGTAGCCCTGGCTGGACGGGGGTGCACAGCCATCGCGTGTCCTTTGCTTCCCCCAGGCCGCTCGAGGATGGCGGGCGGGACTCAAAGGCCCTGGTGGAGCTGAATGGTGTCTCTCTGCTAGCCAAGGGAGCTCGGGACTGTGGCCTGCATGGCCAGACCCCCAAGGGGCCACCCCAGGACCTGCCCCCCACTGCCACCTCCTCGTCTGTGGCCAGCTTCCTGTACAGCACGGCCCTCCCCAACCACACCGTGCGGGAGCTCAAGCAGGAGGCGCCTGCCTGCCCGCTTGGCCCCAGTGACCTGGGCCTCGGCCGGCCCGGGCCGGAGCCCAAGGCCCCCACTGCCCAGGACTTCCCGGACTGCTGTGGTAAGCTGCTTCCGGGGCTCCTGAGTCTGGGAGTGGGACAGAGGTCACTCCTGCAGGGGCGGCTTCCCGGGGGAGGTCGCGGTGCTCAGGGCTGCAGGAGGCGTCTCGGAGCCAGGGGCTGGGGTGGGGCAGCTGGTGTCCTGGCTTGAACTCAGTCAGACCCCAGCCTCCGCCCAGTCATCTGTGACTGGGACAAGAGATGCCCAAGAGGATCCCTGGGGGAGTCCCTGGAGCTGGGGAGTAGGCATACCAATCAAGTCCATGCATTTAATGAGCACCTACTGCCTACTCAGTGTGGAATTAGGGGTACTGGAAACATAGGAAAAACTGGGCATGAGAAAGACCTGTATCTTTATTTTGGCCCCTCTACATAGTGGCTATATGTCCCAGGGCAAATCTCTCTACCTCTCTGAGCCTCAGTTTCCTCCTCTGTGAAATGGAGGTGCTGAGAGCACCTGTCGAGCTGGGTTGTCATCGTGATGAAATGACAGAGGATGCTGGCAGTGCACATTCTCGGGCCCAGCCGCAGGCCTGCTGAGTCCAGCACGTTAGGCGTGGGGCCCAGCCACCTGCAAACTGACAAGTGTGCCAGATGGCTCCAGTGGGTGCTCAAGTTTGAGAACCACTGTACTACAGCCCTGAGTGCAATGTTTGGCACAGAGTAGGTGTTTATAAGTTACGAGAGGGAGAAAAAGGGAGCCCACCCTCCCCTCCTCAGACACGTGGGCTGAGCAGGAGGACAGGGCTTATATGCCTGAAACAAGCATCCCCACCTGTAAAAGGTGACCTGGGATTCTGCCCTTCTCCATGTGCCATCCAGAGAGCAGACTCTGCTACAGAATGTCTCAGGCCTCTGGTCAGCAAAGCTGTCTTGAGTTTCTGATCACGGGGCTCAGTTCTGGGTTCTCACTGGTGGGGGAAATGTTACCCTAGAGCCCCGACCTGTGCACCCAGGCCAGATCTAGGGAAACCCTTCTTAGGGCCCACCTTGAACCTGTACCTTTCTACTCCCTTGTCCAGGACAGAAGCCCACTGGTCCTGGCGGTCCTCTCATTCAGAATGTCCATGCCTCTAAGCGGATCCTCTTCTCCATCGTCCATGACAAGTCAGGTAGGACAGTGCCCGTGGCAGCACCCTGTCCAGAGTGGGGACCCAGGACTGGGGTGGTGCTTCCTGACGTGAATGTGTGTCCCCCGAGTCTTTGTGAGAGATAGGAGGACCAGCACTGCACAAGGGACTTGTGCGGAAAACCAATATGTAATAGTTACACAGTGCTGCGTAACAAATTGCCCCCAAACGTAAAATGCCAAGCCTTGATGCCTTATGGCTTCTGTGGGTCAGGAATTCAGGAGCAGTGTAGCCAGGCGCCTGTGGTTTTGGTATCTCTCATGAGGCTGTTGATCAAGATGTCAGCTGGGGCTGTGGTCATCTGAAGGCTCAACTGGGGCTGGAGGATCCACCTCAAGCTCACCCTTGTGGCTGTTGGCAGGATTTGTATTCCTTACTACGTGCACCTCTACAAGGCTGCTTGAGTACCCTTACAATATGGCAGCTGGCTTCTTGGGATTAGTGATCTGAGAGAATAAGGAGGGAGCCGTACGGCTTTTATGACCCAGCCTCAGAAATCACTTGTCACTTCTTCCATGTTCTACCCATTGCTGCTGCTAAGTTGCTTCAGTCGTGTCTGACTCTGTGCGACCCGATGGACGGCAGCCCGTCCCTGGGATTCTCTAGGCAAGAACACTGGAGTGGGTTACCATTTCCTTCTCCAATGCTTGGAAGTGAAAAGTGAAAGTGAAGTCGCTCAGTCGTGTTCGACTCTTAGCGACCCCATGGACTGCAGCCTCCCAGGCTCCTCCATCCATGGGATTTTCCATTGCCTTCTCTGGTTCTACCCATTAGAAGCCAGGAATTTGGGGCTTTTCTGGCAATCCAGTGGTTAGGACTCCACACTTCCACTGCAGGGGTCACAGCTTCAGTCCCTGGTCAGGGAACTAAGATCCTGCAAGCTGCATGGCATGGCCATAAAAAAAAAAATGAAGCCAAGAACTCGATCCAGTTCATACTCAAAACTGAGAGAGAGGAATTAAACTCCACCTCGTGAAAGAACAGGTGTCCGAAAAAAAAAAAAAAGAACAGGTGTCCAAGAAATATGTGGCCAGATGGATAGATACTTTTTGTTTTAATTTCATCCCTTTCAAGCAAGGGAGAGGCTTCTTAAGAATATATTTATTTGTTTGCTCAGCTCTGCTAGTCTCTGTTGCAGCACGCAGGGGCTCTACTTGGGGCTCATGAACTCTCACTTGTGGCTTGTGGGATCTGGTTCCCTGACCAGGGATCAACCCCAGGCCCCCCACTTTGGGAGTCCAGAGTCTTAGCCCCGTCCTGTGGACACATTTTTAAAGTACCACGCAGTATAGGGGACAGGAAAATGTGGAATTCATTTATACCAAAAAAAAAAAGGATGAAGTAAGACTTTGCAGCAACTTTGCCTTGTGGAGGTCTCAGCCTCACTTTGATGAGAGGTACTAGCGGGGTGATCTCAGGCAAGTTACTCAGCCTCTCTGAGACTCAGTTTTCCCACATACAAAATGGAAATAATGCTGCGTTTGCTATCTATGTTTACAAATTGTTCTGAGGCATTAATTAGGATACTACATGGTAAATTGCTTCTGTCATGTCCAACTCTTTGCAACCTGTGGGCTGCAGCCTGCCAGGCTCCTCTGTCCATGGGATTCTCTAGGCAAGAATACTGGAGTGGGTCGCCATGCCCTCCTCCAGGGGATCTTCCCAACCCAGGGATTGAACCCGGGTCTCCTACATCTCCCACACTGGCAGGAGGGCTCTTTACCACTAGCGCCACCCGGGAAGCCCCAACTAGGATGTTACTTATGTATAAAGTACTTAGCCCAGATAACCACTTAATAAATTAAAGATGTTCCTTTTATAATTTTAATGAACCAAATATCTTTTTAGTGATTCATGCTAAACTGAGGCAGAGACTTGGGCTTTGTGGGAGAGGCCAGCAGGGCTGAGGGTTTGTGGGGACACCGACAAGGCCAAAGCTGAGTGAGAACCCAGAGGCACCAGACGTGACCGTTAGGTTTTGAAGGTTGGGACTCAGGAGAGGCCCAGAATGGACTGCCTGCGCCCGCATAATACGCACTGCCCTTGGGGCGGCCCGGGGGCTTCCCAGGTGGCTCAGTGGGTAAAGAATCCACCTGCAATGCAGGGGACATGAGTTCAATCCCTGGGTCGGGACGAACCCCTGGAGGAGGAGGGCGTGGTAACCGACTCCAAGATTCTTGCCTGGAGAATCCCGTGGATGGAGGGGCCTGGCGTGCTGCAGTCCATGGGGTCACACAGCGTCAGGCAGGACCCCAGAAACTGCACACACCCATGCGGTGGGTGGACAGAGGCCATGACCTCCAGACCGTGGGGTCCCTGCTCGGACAGGCCTCACTTATCCCTCCTGTGTTTTGATAGAGAAATGGGACGCCTTCATAAAGGAAACCGAGGACATCAACACGCTGCGGGAGTGCGTGCAGATCCTGTTTAACAGCAGATATGGTGAGTGGGTGGCGCGGGCCGCGGGGTGGCCCCGGCAGCGTGCTGAGCAGCTCATTATGTGGCAATCACTCGTGTTCCCCAACATGACAGCGGGAGCCATATGCTGGTACCCGCGCACCATCAACGCAAATGTCATCTCCNCCTGAGGGATTTCTGCCCGCAGTAGTAGATATAATGTTCATCTGAGTTACATTCACCCATTATACTCCATTGTAGTTTACTGACTCCTCGAATGTCAACGTTCACCCCTATCATCCCTTGTTTGACCACCTCCAGTTTGCCTTGATTCATGGACCTGACATTCCAGGTTCCTATGCAATATTGCTCTTTACAGCATCAGATGCACAACTAGGTATTGTTTTTGCTTTGGCTAGAGGAACAATATCAGAGTATAACTTACTGGTTTATCAAGTAGGTTCTGAGCCCAAAAGGAAGAACTGACTTGAAGACAGAGTTTGGACTGAATGTATAGTACATCAGCATAGCTTAAGATAAACATTTCCATAAGAAAAAAAGACATTGGTTAATTTCAGGTGAAACCAGGTGTCATGGCAACACAGAATTTTAAGAGAAACCTCCTTTTAATTTGTATAGAGAAGGAAAAAAAATATTGCTATTTTGTTTCCTCCTGCTGCTTAAGGGAGAAAAAAATATCTGACACATGCAGGCTATTTCTTCCCCTGGCTTTCCTGCCTGTTACCCTCTCATTTCCCCCTTTTCTTTTTGGAGAATTATGTTGCCTAGAGAAAAGGTGCTTCGTTTTCATTCCATAACTGCTTCAGAGATGAGAAGGGGTGTTGTCTCTAAATTGACGAGGCAACATATTCTCCTAATCCTCATATTGAGGACATCTGATCCAGGGGCCCCATATAATAGTTGGAGGCTGCTGCAGCAGTAGCAGGAGTTTGAGCAACCATTTGTAACTTGAAAGCATTCATGCGGCTAGAAACAAATCCAGTTATACAGATACAGATGCAGGGAGCAAAGAGTAAAAACAAAACAATCAGAATTATTGTAATTAAGATAGTTGTCCACAATGGGGAACTAGTTAATGTCTCCCAAAGTGAAGCAATTGAGGCTTCAGGAGTATCCATGGCCTCAATTATCTTGTTCATGTGTTTAGTAAAATGAGTAACATTTGTGTTCACATCAGGTATATATGTACAGCATTGGGTATGGATAATAGTACACGTTATTTCTTGTGCAGCTGTCAGAATATCTAAAGCCTATCTGTTTTGTAAAACCACCTTTCTAATTTGTTTTGTTCAGCATTAAGAGCTGAAATAGCCTTTTAAGAATGTTGTAATGCCTGTTGAGTAAAATTAGTCAAAGCATCCACTTGTAGCATAACATCTGTAGTTCCCAAAGAGGGAACAAAGACTGCAGCCAAATAATCATAGCAGTGAAATACAGACCTTGCCCACCGAGTTTTAAGGTGGCATAAATTAGCAGGCTTTTTTGGGAGCTCTGAAAATATAAAGCTGTGAGTAAAGGCTAAACCCAGGGTGCATCTCCCTATCTAACCAGGGGGAAGCCATGCCCCTAGGTAAGAGCCACATATCTAATAAGTCCCGTTTGCAGAAAGCCAGCGTGACTGAAATATCCAGTCCCAATTAATGCCTGGCCACACAAAGGGAGAACCTAAACTGGGGTTGGAAAACACGGGAAAGATTATGTTGCATATTTCCTGAGGCAAAAATCCCAATTGTTTCCAATTATTGTAATTAAGTTGTTGGCTAACGTTTGGGGATGGCTCTGTTTGTTCCCAGCATATAGGGGCAGAAGATATTAGACGTCCTTTTTCAGGAGTTAGCCATATAACATCATCCCATATTTGATAAATGTCAGGTAAAATACCATTAGATCTAGATCTATTTGCCTTATGTGTAGCAAAATAGTCATTGAACCAAGACAATGTATAATCAAAATTAAAAGTCACATTATGTCCATAGTTAAAGTACAAAGTGTTGCACCAGTCCATTTTAGGGTTGATAGATGTCATCAGATGAAGGAGCGGCATCATATGTAATTGTTGTTGAAGGTATTCACACACTTGGAGAAAGTATTTTCCTTGAAATGGAGATGTCCACCACGGGAAGCCTTCCACTGATGAAGAGGGGAGTGCTCCACAGATCCAGCAGTTAGACCAATTGTGGAATGCAGCATAGGAGTGAGCCCAGGACAGGAAGACATTGTCTTGAGGATCAAACAGCAGACTCAGGGTATTTGGAGTCAGCAGAAGCAAGCTCACATAGGTTACAGAGCATAGAAAATAAAGACATAAAAATATGTCACTTAGTTTTGGTCAGGGTGTCACCTCTTAACTTGAGTGTGATGTACCCATGAATCAATTACTGGCACTTTGACAGCTCTGGGAGAAGAAAGAATAACCTTGTAAGGGCTTTCCCAGAGGGGCTCGAGGGATGGGCCCCCAGATCCTAAAGTTTTTATGAGGACCTCAGTTCCTGGCTCAAATAGAGGCTTGCTTGACTCAGAGGTGGATTCAGGAGTCGTCTCCTGAAGTTCTGTTAATGCCTGTTGAAAAGCTGAGAGCTGAATGACATAACTAGTGAATTCCAAGTCTTCAGCGTCTATAACAATGTCTGTGTGTAAGAAAGACCTTCCATAAATACATTTAAAGGGGAAAGTCCCTCTTTTCTGGGACAGTTCGAGCCCTCATTACAGCTATGGGTAAGACTTTAATCTAATTTTCCTGCATCTCTTGAGTTAATTTGTGCAGATGTCTTTTGATAATGTCATTAGCATTTTTCAACCTTTTATGAGGATTGGGGTTTTCAGGAACAGTGTAAGTGGTATTTTATTTTCAGAGCTTTAGATACACCCTGAGTTACAGCAGCTTTAAAGGCAGAGCCATTGTCACTCTGAAGGCTCAGTGGCAGCCCAAACGTGGGGACAATTTCACGGATTAAAATCTTTATAACCTCCTTAGCCTGTTCACTATGACAGGGAAAAGCCTCAGTCTATCCAGTAAAAGTATCTACCCAAACTTGTAAGCAAGAATATCCATTAGCTTTTGTCATATGAGTAAAATCAATTTCCCAGTCATCTCCGGGATACTTCCCACTTCGTTGTAATCCAGATTTTACTAACTTTTTAGTCTTTGGGTTGTCGTTTTTGTTTTTGTTTTACAAATCTTACACCTTTTGATAATATTCCTTAAAGTTTTCATTACATTTTTACCTTCAAACAAATGAGAAGCCATTTAGTAAGTACTCTCTGCACCCAAATGAAAACTCTGATGTAAATCCTTAAGAATTTTCCATTGAAAATTTTCAGGAATTATTAATCATCCATCCTCAGACTGTAACCATCTTTGATCAGTAATCTGTGCTCTTCTTTTTTTATATCTTTTATTTTTTCTTTAGTATATGGTGTTTTGTTTTTTGTTTTGTTTTGTTTTGTTTTCTGTTCCACAGGACCTGTCCAGATCAAAAGCGTCTGAAGTGAAGGGGTTTCATAAAGTGCCGTTTTTCTGGCTTGACAGTCAGCTAGCTGATTACCTTCGGCTACTTTACTCCCATCCCTGCTGTGCCCTTTGCAATGCATAACAGATACTTCTTTAGGGCAATATATAGCATTTAAAATCTCTCGATCTCTCTGAAATGCTTAATAGGTTCACCTGTTGCTGTTTCAAACTTTCTTTCCATATTGCAGCAAGAGCATGTAATGTCAAATAAGCATACTTAGAATCAGTGTAGATATTTACTCGCTGCCCTTTGCTTAACTCTAGAGCTCAGGTCAGAGCCACAAGCTCCACTAACTGAGCACTGGTTCCCTGGGGGAGAGATTTTGCCTTCAAAACCTGTTCGGCAGTCACCACGGGATAACCTGCTTTACGCTTTCTATCCCGAACAAAAGAACAGCCATTTGTAAATATTTCCATGTCAGGATTGTCTAATTGGGTATCCATTAGATCTTGCTGAGCTGCATAGTTTAAAGTTAGGAATTGAGAACAATCAGGATCAGGTATTTCATTTTCCTTCTCAGGAAGGAAAGTGATAGGATTTCAATTTTAACAGACTTTAAGCTTAGTTACTGGTCCTTCTAACAACAATGACTGATATTTAAGAAGCCTACTGTCTGTCATCCAAATATTAACCTTAGAATTTAAGATTCCACTCACATCATGAGAAATCAGTACAGTAAGGTTTCGTCCATTAATTATTTTTAAAGCTTCAGGTGCTAATAAAGCCGCTGCCCCAATTACTCTTAGGCAGTGGGGCCAACCACGTGAAATTACATCTAATTCTCTGCTTAGATAAGCAATAGGTTGCTGGTGAGGCTCTCGGTTTGTGTCAAAACTCCTTAGGCCATAACTTTTCTTTTAGTGACAAACAAATTAAATTTTGATTCTGTGGGCAAGCTCAGATCTGGAGCTTGCAGGAGAGCAGTCTGAAGAACCTTAAAAGCCGTTGGAGTCTCTGGAGACCAAACCAATTTGTCAGTTTGGGCCTGCTGAGTTTCAGCTATAAGTTTATATAAAGGCTGGGCAAGTTCCCCATAACCCAGAATCTAAATGCACACTAATCTGTGATTTCCAAAAATCTTCTCAAGTGTCTTAAAGTCATAGGTAGGGGATGATTTAGTATAGGTTTAATTCTCTCAGGGCCTGTGGCCCTAGTCCCTTCTGATATGATTAGGCTCAGATATCTAACTGATTGTTGACAAAGCTGAGCCTTTTCTCTTGATGCCTTGTAACCACAGCCTGCCAGAAAGTTTAAGAAATCTTCTGAGGCTTGCGAACAAGGTTCCTGTGTCTCAGCACAGAGCAAAATATCATCTACATATTGTAACACCACCACTTCAGAGCTATTAAAGTCTTGTAGATCTCACAACAAACTTTGTCCAAATAAGTGAGGACTGTCACGAAATCCCTGGGGCAAAACTGTTCAGATTAACTGAAAAGCTGGCTTGATAGGGTCTTCAAAGGCAAATAGAAATTGACTTTCCTCCTCCACAGGCACTGAATAAAAGCCATCTTTTAAATCAATTACTGAGAAATATTTGACTTGTTCAGGAATTTCAGACAATAGAGTATAAGGATTAGGCACTACGGATGTAAAGGAACTACAGCCTCATTTATTATACGTAAATCATGAATTAGTCTCCATTTACCGTTTGTTTTTTTATACTGAAAATAGGAGTGTTGCAAGGACTGTTACAGGGAATTAATAGTCCCTGTTCCTTTAAATTTTCGATGATGGGTTTTAACCCTTCCTTAACCTCAGGTTTCAGAGGATACTGCTTCTTACGTGGAAATAAGTGTGGGTCTTTGAACTTGACAACTACAGAAATAGCATTTTGTGCTCGACCCACAGCCCATACTCTAGGATTTACATTTTGTTCAACTAGAGGGAGAGACAGGGAGGGCTCCATATTCATAAAAACAGAGGCATGGACCTTGCTCAGTATAACCCTCCCCAAAAGGGGTGAGTGAGATTCTGGCATGATCAGAAACTCGTGAGAAAATAGCACAGAATCCCAGTTGCAAGGAAAAGAATGACCGAAATAATACCTTTTGGCTCATCCAGACAGTCCCATTATGGAAGCGGATTGGGAAGAAAGTGGGCCAGGGGCTTCAGTAAGCACAGAGTAAGTTGCCCCAATATCTAAAAGAAAATCAACGGATTGGCCCCCACAATTATTAATATCCAGGGTTCCTCAGGCGTAATTACAACAGGAGCTTGTGTGGGGACCCCGGGGCACCTTCAGTCCTGACTGTCTTGGTTCTGACCCCGGAGACCTATTCCTCTGATGGTAGTCTCTTTCAATGTGTTCCTTTGCAGACCTGACATGGAGCCAGGGGTGGCTTAGATGCCTAAGGGCAATCCTGCTTGAGGTTCCCGTCTTTTCCACAGTAATAGCAAGCCAATCCCTTTTCACCTGGGTCTCTCTGGGCATTTTTCTCCGGCTATTTAAGAACATATGCAATGGCTCAGATCATGAACTCCTTATTACCAAATTCAGACTTAAATTGAAGAAGGTAGGGAAAACCGCTAGACCATTCAGGTATGACCTAAATCAAATCCCTAATGATTATAAGGGAGAAATAGATTTAAGAGCCGAGATCTGATATATAGAGTGCCTGATGAACTATGGAATGAGGTTCGTGACATTGTACAGGAGACAGGGATCAAGATCATCCCCATGGAAAATAAATGCAAAGAAGCAAAATGGCTGTCTGGGGAGGCCTTACAAATAGCTTTGAAAAGAAGAGAGGTGAAAAGCAAAGGAGAAAAGGAAAGATATACACATCTGAATGCAGAGTTCCAAAGGATAGCAAGAAGAGATAAGAAAGCCTTCTTCAGCAATCAATGCAAAGAAATAGAGGAAAAGAACAGAATGGGAAGAACTAGAGATCTCTCCAAGAAAATTAGAGGTAACAAAGGAACATTTCATGCAAACATGGTCTCCATTAAGGATACAAATGGTATGGACCTAACAGAAGCAGAAGATATTAAGAAGAGGTAGAATGAATACATGGAAGAACTGTACAAAAAAGATCTTCATGACCGAGATAATCATGATGATGTGATCACTAATCTAGAGCCAGACATTTTAGAATGTGAAGTCAAGTGGGCCATAGAAAGCATCACTACGAACAAAGCTAGTGGAGGTGATGATGGAATTCCAGTGGAGTTGTTTCAAATCCTGAAAGATGATGCTGTGAAAGTACTGCACTCAATATGCCAGCAAATTTGGAAAACCCAGCAGTGGCCACAGGACTGGAAAAGGTCAGCTTTCATTCCAATCCCAAAGAAAGGCAATGCCACAGAATCCTTCTACTGCAAAATTGCACTCATCTCACATTCTAGTAAAGTAATGCTCAAAAATCTGCAAACCAGACTTCAGCAATACGTGAACAGTGACACTCTCTGATGTTCAAGCTGCTTTTAGAAAAGGCATAGGAACCAGAGATCAAATTGCCAATCTCCACTAGATCATGGTAAAAGCAAGAGAGTTCCAAAAAACATCTATTTCTGCTTTATTGACTATGCCAAAGCCTTTGACTGTGTGGATCACAATAAACTGTGGACAATTCTGAGAGATTTGGGAATAACAGACCACCTAACCAGCCTCTTGAGAAACCTGTATGCAGGTCAGGAAGCAACAGTTAGAACTGGACATGGAACAACTGACTGGTTCCAAATAGGAAAGGGAGTATGTCAACTCTGTATATGTTCACCTGGCTTATTTACTGGAAGAAACACAGGCTGGAATCAAGATTCCCGGGAGAAATATAAATAATCTCAAATATACAGATGACACCACTCTCATAGCAGAAAGTGAAGAGGAGCTAAAAAGCTTCTTGATGAAAGTGAAAGAGGAGAGCAAAAAAGTTGGCTTGAAGCTCAACATTCAGAAAACGAAGATCATGGCATCTGGTCCCATCATTTCATGGGAAATAGATGGAGAAACACTGGAAACAGTGTCAGACTTTATTTTTTTGGGCTCCAAAATCACTGCAGGTGGTGACTTCAGCCAGGAAATTAGAAGACGCTTACTCCTTGGAAGAAAAGTTAAGATCAACCCAGATAGTATATTCAAAAGCAGAGACATTACTTTGCAGACTAAATTCCGTCTAGTCAAGGCTATAGTTTTTCCTGTGGTCATGTATGGATATGAGAGTTGGACTGTGAAAAAGGCTGAGCACTGAAGGATTGATGCTTTTGAACTATAGTGTTGAAGAAGACTCTTTAGAGTCCCTTGGACTACAATGAGATCCAACCAGTCCATTCTGCAGGAGACCAATCTTGGAATTTCTTTGGATTGAATGATGCTAAAGCTGAAAGTCCAGTACTTTGGCAACCTCATGCCGAGAGTTGACTCATTGGAAAAGACACTGATGCTGGGAGGAATTGGGGGCAGGGGAAGGGGACGACAGAGGATGAAATGGCTGGATGACATAAAACACTTGATGGACGTGAGTCTGAGTGAACTTCGAGAGATGGTGATGAACAGGGAGGCCTGGTGTGCTGAGATTCATGGGGACGCAAAGAGTCGGACACGACTGAGCGATTGAACTGAACTGAACTGATGCAATGGCAACAGGTCTGGTAAGACCTTTCTATTGTTAGTTCTAATCTTGCTAGCTTAAGATTCATGTTATGGGAGCAGGTCTGGTAAAAGTATGTAAGGCCTTGATAAGACTAGAGTGGAGCAGTCTCTGCCCCCTTAATATGTCTATGTCGGAAGCTATCTTCTGTCCTTTTTATATTTTATAATAAAACTGTGCTACACAAAATCTCTGAGTGATCAAGCCTCATTCCTGGTCCCAGAGCTAAATCCTCTTCAGAGATCATGAATCTGACATCGTTCACTGTGTGCTATCAGTAGCTTTGCGTCAACTTGCCATGTTTCTTTCCTAAGCTGTATGATATCAAAGAGTGTCTAATATTCTGTGTGATCCAAGTCTTACAATATATAAACTATAGGTCTCTACTTGCTTATGTTTCCATTCTGTTAAGTGAAGGAACTAATACTAAGAACTCAGAGAATTTCAAGATTAACTGAGCTAATGCTTGTCTAATGCTAAGCCTATTGCTGACACATATTAAGCACTCAATGCTTGTTACCTATAAGTAGCTACACCCACTCTACTTTCTTTCCTGTGGTTTTTAAACAAGTTCATCACTCATCTCATATCCTTTCTGTGTAGACTTTCAGTTTTGAGGGATGAGATTATGCTTTCAATGAAACACAGGGTCCCATGAAACAGGAAAACCAAAACTTGTGGTACAGTCTTAAATTAAATACTCACTCATACTCCTTGCATTATTTAGCACATAGTAGTTCATAAATGTTATCTCAGGGGACTGTGCTAGCTGTGGAAATCAGACCACTGCTCAAAAAGATTTGAAATTTAGTGGTGCAATAGAAATATTAGTAAGTAATGAAAACAATGTATCAGCCATGAATAGGACAGAGAGGTAGAAAGCATGGTGAATGGAGGTCAAACTTGGTAGAAGCAGAGAAGGAATCTTTTTAAATTTTTTAATTTTAACCTTTCAGTTAGTTCCATGGGTAACCTAAATCTGATGAGAATGGGGAGAGTAGTGACTCAGGGAAAGCTAAAGGAATGTTTAATTTAGAAAGATAGTANACACTGATGCTGGGAGGAATTGGGGGCAGGGGAAGGGGACGACAGAGGATGAAATGGCTGGATGACATAAAACACTTGATGGACGTGAGTCTGAGTGAACTTCGAGAGATGGTGATGAACAGGGAGGCCTGGTGTGCTGAGATTCATGGGGACGCAAAGAGTCGGACACGACTGAGCGATTGAACTGAACTGAACTGATGCAATGGCAACAGGTCTGGTAAGACCTTTCTATTGTTAGTTCTAATCTTGCTAGCTTAAGATTCATGTTATGGGAGCAGGTCTGGTAAAAGTATGTAAGGCCTTGATAAGACTAGAGTGGAGCAGTCTCTGCCCCCTTAATATGTCTATGTCGGAAGCTATCTTCTGTCCTTTTTATATTTTATAATAAAACTGTGCTACACAAAATCTCTGAGTGATCAAGCCTCATTCCTGGTCCCAGAGCTAAATCCTCTTCAGAGATCATGAATCTGACATCGTTCACTGTGTGCTATCAGTAGCTTTGCGTCAACTTGCCATGTTTCTTTCCTAAGCTGTATGATATCAAAGAGTGTCTAATATTCTGTGTGATCCAAGTCTTACAATATATAAACTATAGGTCTCTACTTGCTTATGTTTCCATTCTGTTAAGTGAAGGAACTAATACTAAGAACTCAGAGAATTTCAAGATTAACTGAGCTAATGCTTGTCTAATGCTAAGCCTATTGCTGACACATATTAAGTACTCAATGCTTGTTACCTATAAGTAGCTACACCCACTCTACTTTCTTTCCTGTGGTTTTTAAACAAGTTCATCACTCATCTCACATCCTTTCTGTGTAGACTTTCAGTTTTGAGGGATGAGATTATGCTTTCAATGAAACACAGGGTCCCATGAAACAGGAAAACCAAAACTTGTGGTACAGTCTTAAATTAAATACTCACTCATACTCCTTGCATTATTTAGCACATAGTAGTTCATAAATGTTATCTCAGGGGACTGTGCTAGCTGTGGAAATCAGACCACTGCTCAAAAAGATTTGAAATTTAGTGGTGCAATAGAAATATTAGTAAGTAATGAAAACAATGTATCAGCCATGAATAGGACAGAGAGGTAGAAAGCATGGTGAATGGAGGTCAAACTTGGTAGAAGCAGAGAAGGAATCTTTTTAAATTTTTTAATTTTAACCTTTCAGTTAGTTCCATGGGTAACCTAAATCTGATGAGAATGGGGAGAGTAGTGACTCAGGGAAAGCTAAAGGAATGTTTAATTTAGAAAGATAGTAATGATGACCCTATTGTGAGACAACAAAAGAGACGCAGATGTATAGAACGGACTTTTGGCCTCTGAGGGAGAAGGAGAGGGTGGGATGATTTGGGAGAATGGCATTGAAACATATATACTGTCATGTAAGAAACAAAGCACCAGTGTATGTTGGATACAGGATACAGGATGCTTGGGACTGGTGCACGGGGGTGATCCAGAGATGAAATGGGGTGGGAGATAGGAGGGGGTTTCAGGATTGCGAGCTTGTGTACACTTGTGGCTGATTCATGTCAATATATGGCAAAACCAATACAGTATTATAACGTATAATAAAGTAAAAATAAAATTTAAAAAATAGTGAAGGAAGAACGGACAAACTGTGTCTTTTAGGTTGAGGAATGGAAACTATCTATGAATGAAAAAATAGCCAACAGAGTTTTTGAAGGCAGGAATTCAAATCCTACCCTGAGACATACTAACCATATGGCACAGGTGAGTTAGTGATTCACTGTTCCTTGAGAGGAAACTATCTCTTTAACTGAAACTTCAAGAGTAAATCACTGCCTCTTTGTTTGAAGGAAGCAATTAAATTACCTACATAAATGATGTTTGCCAATCACCTTGGCACTTTCAGAATCCTGTTCATGCCTGACCTGCCCAAGACATGCATGTTCATCAAGAAGACATTGTTAGAGCTCTGAATTTTGAACAGGAGGCGGTTTCAGTATTAAAGAAAAGGAAAACATATAAAATTGAATGCTCATGAAATTTCAAGTTGAAATATCTTGTGTGTCTGTGTAGAGCTCTTAGGGAAATTAGATATTTAAAATTATTTAGAATAAGACTGAGGCATACGATTGACTTTCTGAACCCAGATGTTCCAGTGAATCTCGTGTGGGTTTATACCCAATATCATATTCATGGCTACTGCTACCAAGCCCTTCTGAGATTTGCTTAAAGAGTAGGCCTCTACCTCCCATATTCTGCTAAAAATATGGTTACCTTCTCAGTTTAGAGTAGATCAGTGAACTTTCTTAATCATAGGTAGAGAAAATAGATGCATACCCAAACCAATATTAAGCCTCTGTTTCTACTTTCTATTTTTAGTTGAAAGGACATTTTATTAAAGTCTTAATCTTATGCCAGCAATTTGCACTTTGTTTTCTCAAAATATGTACATGCAATCCTTTCTGTTTTCAGTGTCAGTTTCAAATACAACTAATTTCCTGGACAACAGGGTTACTGAAATATTGATCTTTATGAACAATATTTTACAGAGCTGTCACTGTTGCAGAAAAATCAAAATAGGCAAACTTTCCACTCCCCACAGACATGTCCTCAGATATAGAATGGGACTGATTCTAGTACAAGAGATCTTATCATTAGAGGCAGGCAATCTAAAAACCACTTCAATGTGGATTTGTTTATTTCTTTGGAAGATTTTGTGTCAGTCATTTAGTCATCTCAGTTGTGTTCAACTCTTTGCTACCCTATGAACTACAGCACACCATGCTTCCCTGTCCATCACCAACTTCCAGAGCTTACTCAAACACATGTCCATCAACTCAGTGATCCCATCCAATCATCTTGTCCTCTGTCATCCTCTTCTCCCCCTGTCATCAATCTTTCCCAGCATAAGGAAAATCAGTCTTAAATATTCATTGGAAGGACTGATGCTGATGATGCTGAAGCTCCAATACTTTCACCACCTGATGCAATAAAACTGACTCATTGGAAAATATTTTGTATGAGCATATTGTTTTTATTGAGAATCTATGATTTTAATAGCCTGTCATCATTTTCTCATGAGACTTAAAACAAAACAAAGCACTTGGGAAACAAGGAATATTCTTACAGAGAATTCTTGTAAAGAGTTTATTTTTGATGCTTTTTTCCTGGGGAAAAAATAGTTTCCCTTTCACTTGTAATAGAACGTCCCTATGAAATTCGTCTAGATGGGTGGATTCTTTTTTTGAACAGTCTCACAAACACTTAGCTGGAGGAGGAAATGGCTTTCATTTCAATATTCTTGCCAATGAAATTATCATGGACAGAGAAGCCCACTGGCTACATCCATGGGGTTGCAAAGAGTGAGAATCAACTTAGTAACTGAGCACACATACTACACAAGCATTTAACACTTGATATGAGGAGAAATTTTCTCTTTTCCATTTTACAAATATTTTTGTAGGTTTTATGATACTTTCCTTTTTCCCTCCATACTCCATTGGCAGCTCTGCTTACAAACTCTTACAGAAATGCAGGCTTCATGCAGATCCAACTTGTCCCGTTAGCATACTTCTGCTTTCAGAAGCCCATTTCATGCTCTACTCTCCTTGTCTTTAAATTCTTAATAGCTTTTGAACAATGATTGAGAACATTTTCCTTTGTACTATTTCTTGTCTACAGTATACAATATCCTAGTTCTAAGTTTAACAATTTGTAGATTTCTAACGATACAGTGGAAGTGACAAATAGATTCAAGAGACAAGATATGATACTCAGAGTGTCTGAAGAATTATGGACAGAGATTCCATAGTACAGGAGGCAGTTAATTTTTCTTTTTCCCCAAGAAAGAGAAATGCAACAAGGCAAAAGTTTTAGGAGGCTTTACAAATAAGTCAGAAGAGAAGTGAAAGACAAAGGAGAAAAGGAAAGGTTTACCCAAGTGACTGTATAATTCCAAAGAATAAGAGATAAGAAAGTCTTCCTAAGTGAACAGTGCAAAGAAATAGAGGAAATCAATAGATTGGGAAATACTAGAGCTATGTTTAAGAAAATTAGAGATACAAAGGGAACATTTTATGCAAAGATGGGCACAATAAAGAACAAAAATGGTAAGGACTTAACAGAATCAGAAGATATTAAGAAGAGGTGACAAAAATATACAGAAGAACTGTACAAAAAACGTCTTAATGACTGATAGCCATCATGGTGTGGTCACTCACCTGCAGTTAGACATTCTGGAGTGTGAAGTCAAGTGGGCCTTAGGAAGCATTACTATGAACATATCTAGCTGAAGTGAAGAAATTCCAGCTGAGCTGTTTCAAATCCTAAAAGATGATATTTTTAAAATGCTGCACTTAAAAGGCAAGCAAATTTGGAAAACTCAGCAGTGGTCACAGGACTGGTAAAGGTCAGTTTTCATACCAGTCCCAAAGATGGGCAATGCCAAGAAATGTTCAAACTGCCACAAAATTATGTTTATTGACACCTCACTCCAGTACTCTTGCCTGGGAAATCCCATGGCTGGAAGAGCCTGGTAGGCTGCAGTCCATGGTGGCGCTGACAGTTGGACATGACTCAGTGACCTCACTTTCACTTTTCACTTTCATGCATTGGAGAAGGAAGTGGCAACCCACTCCAGTGTTCTTGCCTGGAGAATCCCAGGGACGGTGGAGCCTGGTGAGCTGCCGTCTATGGAGTCACACAGAGTCGGACATGGCTGAAGCAACTTAGCAGCAGCAGCAGCATGTGTTAGCAAGTTAATGTTCAAAATCCTTCAAGCTAAGTTTCAAGAGTATGGGGACTGAGAGCTTCCATATGCACAAGCTGAATTTATAAAAAACAGAGGAACAAGAGATCAAACTGCCAAGATCCATCAGATCATAGAAAATGCAAGGCAATTCCAGGAAAAACATATATTTCTGTTTCATTGACTATGCCAAAACCTTTGACTGTATAGTCACAACAAGCTGTGGAAAACTTTCAAACAGATAAGAATACCAAAACACCTTACTTGACTCCTGAGAAATCTGTATGCAAGTCAAAAAGCAACAGTTAGAACTGATATGGAACAGCAAACAGATTCAAAATTTGGAAAGGAGTATGATACAGCTGTATATTTTCACCCTGTTTATTTAACTTATATGCAGAGTAAATTATGTAAAATGCTGGATTGGATGAAGCACAAGCTGAAATTGCCCAGAAAAATAACAATACACTCAGATATGCAGGTGAACACCACCTTTATGGCAGAAGACAAAGAGAAACTGAAGACCTTCTTGATGAAGGTTAAAGAGAAGAGTGAAAAAACTGGCTTAAAACTCATATTCCAAAAGCTAAGATCATGCCTTCAGGTCCCATCACTTCATAGTAAATAGAGGGGAAAAATAGAAATGATGACAGATTTTATTTTCTTGGGCTCCAAAACCACTGTTGATAGTGACTATAGCCATGAAATTAAAAGATCCTTGCTCCCTGGAAGAAAAGATCTGACAAACCTAGACAATGTATTAAAAAACAGCAACATCACTTTGTCAACAACGATCCATATTGACAATGTTTTGGTTTTTCCAGTAGTCATTTACAGATGTTTGAGCTAGACCATAAAGAAGACTAATTGCTGAAGAACTGATGTCTTTGAATTGTGGTGCTAGAGAATCCTTTCGAAGAGTCCCTTGGACAGCCAGGACATCAAAACAGTCAGTCCTAAAAGAAATCAATCTTGGATATTCATTGGAATAACTGATACTGAAGCTGAAGGTCCAAACTTTGGTTACCTGATACGAAGACCCTGATGCTGGGAAAGATTGAGGGCAGGAAGAGAAAGGGGTGACAAAGGATAAGATGGTTGGATGACATAGTGGACTCAATGGACATGAGTCTGAGCAAACTCAGGGAGATAGTGAAGGACAGGGAAGCCTGGCATGCTTCAGTCCATGAAGTCACAGTGCCAGACAGGAATAAGTGACTGAACAACAACAAATATTTATATATGTATAAATGTTATGTTATGTTATTCTATTATCTTATTGACTGAACCATTCTTTAAAATCTGTAGTACTTTGAAATTTTGGCTCAGATGGTAAAGCATCTGTCTACAATGTGGGAGACTTGGGTTCTATCCCTGGGTCGAGAAGATTCCCTGGAGAAGGAAATGACAACCCACTCCAGTACTCTTGCCTAGAAAAGCCCATGGATGGAAGAGCTTGGGGCAGGCTACTGTCCATGGGGTCGCAAAGAGTTGGTACAACTGAGCAACTTCACTTTCTTTACAAGTTATTTTATATATTCTCATAACAACTCCTTTTTCCCCTAATGCTGTATTGCATTTCCCTGCTTCCCTCTCCCACTGATAACCACTAGTTTGTCTATATCTGTGCCTCTGGTTCTTTTCTTTTTCCTTCACATTATTGTTATATTTTTTGATATTCCACCTATATGTGATATCATACAGCATTTCTTTTTGTCTCTTTCTGCCTTGTTTTAGTAGTTTTATGCCCTCCAAGTAAATCCATGCTGCCATAAACAGCTGCATTCACATACAGTAGGTCCATTACATATGAACTTTCAAGTTGTGAACTTTCAAAGAGGTGAGTGTGTGTTTACATGTCCAATCACGTCAGTTAGTTCACATGTCTGGCCTACTTTATGTGTGTGCATCCTTTACCACTGACTGTGCTTTTGTGTACTCTGCTATTTACCATACTGCAGAGAGTACACTGGTACAGTATCTTTATTTCAAGTCAAACACGTCTGCAAGCAACTATAAACACACTGTGACGTGAAGTACACTCAGATACTCTCCACTTATGCCTACTTACTTACAGGTGATTGGTAACAATGTCCCATCTCAATCAGACACACTTTGTGATCTTGGCTCCGGAAAGGGGAGGAGGGAGCAATAGTTATTTCACGCTCTGCTGTGCCTGGATGGTTCCAGTTGTCAAAAAAGGGGGACAGAAAAACACCTTTAAGACACATTCTCAAATTCAATTTTATCTGGGATAATCCCAGTAATGTTAACCTCTGATTCTTGTGGTTAGTCTGCAAGTGACCCATGATCCAGAAAAATGGTGATTCAATGATCCTTTTAGCATCCAGAAATATTGAAGCCAGAAATGCATATTCTAGTGCAGCATTTATTGAATAACTATCATGTGATACCCTGGTGTAAGTAAGGGATGAAAAACAAAATTTTACTCAGATGTTTTAACTAAAGAAATTTAATGGAACAAATTTATAAAGAGAATTCAGTCAGAGTTAAAGAAATCAGTCCAAGAAATTGAAGTATCTGTGGTTAAGTCTAGAATGCAGTTTTAGTCTCAGACCTGAAGAGACCAACACAAGAACTACTGTCAGGAGTCCAGTGAAACTATACCCAGGAAGAATGTCCCAGCCCACCTTCTCAACCCACACCTCAGCAGAAATTTTCTTTGACAAGATGCAGCCACTTTAGCACTTCATTGTGGAACTGGGAGAAAAAATGAAAAAGAAATTTGGATACTTTTCTCTTACTCTCAACTGTGTTATGCTCTTGATTTATCCCATTGGCCAAACTCAAAACTAGTTACCCTAGGAGCTCTATTGATGGAATCTAAGGATTAAACTATGAGTGAACAACAACAAAAAAACTGTAGAGAAAAAAGACAATAGATCGGGATGAGCTAGACTGATAAAGGAAGAATCAGCAGCGCATTTGTATTATGTCTACCCACATTGTTCCTATTGGTATGTGTTTATTATTATAACTACTAAAATATAGATTTAAAAAAATGATGAGAATCAGGAAATAAATAGTCCAAATGCAACAAAAGTTGTCTGATCATCTGATTCTTTACCTCTATCATGAACTCTTCCATCTTGTTTCTTGTAAACAGGAGAAATTAATGTGTTCCCCAAGTCAAGTCTCAAAATATCAAGACATTTATGCATAAGTTAAAACAAATAATGGATCCAATTGCTTCACTATTTCAGGAGATTTTACTCCCTGATGATACTGGCGAGTGGCAAGAAGTTATGTCCACAATGGACTTAAGATTATTAAAAGAGTAAAAAACTTGTTTATAGTATAAANTGCTGTGCCTGGATGGTTCCAGTTGTCAAAAAAGGGGGACAGAAAAACACCTTTAAGACACATTCTCAAATTCAATTTTATCTGGGATAATCCCAGTAATGTTAACCTCTGATTCTTGTGGTTAGTCTGCAAGTGACCCATGATCCAGAAAAATGGTGATTCAATGATCCTTTTAGCATCCAGAAATATTGAAGCCAGAAATGCATATTCTAGTGCAGCATTTATTGAATAACTATCATGTGATACCCTGGTGTAAGTAAGGGATGAAAAACAAAATTTTACTCAGATGTTTTAACTAAAGAAATTTAATGGAACAAATTTATAAAGAGAATTCAGTCAGAGTTAAAGAAATCAGTCCAAGGAATTGAAGTATCTGTGGTTAAGTCTAGAATGCAGTTTTAGTCTCAGACCTGAAGAGACCAACACAAGAACTACTGTCAGGAGTCCAGTGAAACTATACCCAGGAAGAATGTCCCAGCCCACCTTCTCAACCCACACCTCAGCAGAAATTTTCTTTGACAAGATGCAGCCACTTTAGCACTTCATTGTGGAACTGGGAGAAAAAATGAAAAAGAAATTTGGATACTTTTCTCTTACTCTCAACTGTGTTATGCTCTTGATTTATCCCATTGGCCAAACTCAAAACTAGTTACCCTAGGAGCTCTATTGATGGAATCTAAGGATTAAACTATGAGTGAACAACAACAAAAAAACTGTAGAGAAAAAAGACAATAGATCGGGATGAGCTAGACTGATAAAGGAAGAATCAGCAGCACATTTGTATTATGTCTACCCACATTGTTCCTATTGGTATGTGTTTATTATTATAACTACTAAAATATAGATTTAAAAAAATGATGAGAATCAGGAAATAAATAGTCCAAATGCAACAAAAGTTGTCTGATCATCTGATTCTTTACCTCTATCATGAACTCTTCCATCTTGTTTCTTGTAAACAGGAGAAATTAATGTGTTCCCCAAGTCAAGTCTCAAAATATCAAGACATTTATGCATAAGTTAAAACAAATAATGGATCCAATTGCTTCACTATTTCAGGAGATTTTACTCCCTGATGATACTGGCGAGTGGCAAGAAGTTATGTCCACAATGGACTTAAGATTATTAAAAGAGTAAAAAACTTGTTTATAGTATAAATGATTTTATGTAAGAAATGACTGAACCCTGGGAAGTTGGTTCCTCTGTAACAATAATGGTAACTCCTTAGTTTTTCCACTTCGATGCTGTCACTGGGAAATCACTCTTCTTTCACAGGTAGGACTAGTTATTATTAAAATATTTTGGAATGTAAAAATAAATATTTTAATCAAAAGAGTAAAGTCATGGCCTGAAGCCTATTCTCATAAAATAGTAAAATTTTTAATAATTCTTAAGTGAATTTTAATAAAAATTTTACATTGAAAGAACAGTACATATTTAGAATAAATGCAATTGAAGAAACATCCTTCACTGACTGTTGCATGGAAATCATTATTATTTTATAAGCTAGGCAAAGTTCTTTTAAAAGTAATTAACCTCCAATTAAAATAAATAAATTAAAAAACAAACAAACAAACAAACAAAAAGTTATTTTTCTTCTTTTTCTCTATAATGGAGGTAAAAGAAGAATTACTGTGCTTAGATCATCAGCTAAGTATTTATTGCTTATTGAGTACTTTCTGCTATGAAAATGAAAAAAAAAAGTGAAAGTGTTAGTCCTTCACTCATGTTTAACTCTTTTTTACCCCCATGGACTGTAACCCACTGGACTCCTCTGTTTATGAAATACTCCAGGCAAGAATACTGGAGTGGGTAGCCACTCCTTTCTCCAGAGGATCTTCCTACCTCAAGAACTGAACCCATGTCTCCTGCATTGTAAGCAGATTATTTGCCATATGAACTACCAGGGAAGCCCACTTTCTGCTATCCTGCCCCTCTAATTGCTAACTCACGTGCATCAAATATAAGACAATTCAGTATGTGAAATGCTATCAGTTCAGTTCAGTTCATTTCAGTTCAGTCACTCTGTGTCTGACTTTTTGAGATCCCATGGACTGAAGCATGCCAGGCCTCCCTGTCCATCACTAACTCCCAGGGTCTACTCAAACTCATGTCCATTGAGTAGGTGAAGCCATCTCCATCAGTGCCATTTCAGTCGGTGAAATGCTATAATGTAACTCAAATTCAGGCATTGCTTCTAAATACTGGCCATTTCTTTCACTTCTTTCTGAGGTTTTCTTGCCCAATCTTGTAAGATACGGTGTTCTGTTTTTTAAAATAAAGGTCATTAAATTATTTGGCATTTAGGTTGAGGATTCAATAAATATATATTAAAGACACAATCCTTACCCTAAAGTATGTTTACTTATTACAAGAACTCTAATCTTCAGTTCAGTTCTATTGCTCAGTCATGTCCCACACTTTGCAACCCCATGGACTACAAAACACCAGACCTCCCTGTCCATCACCAACTACTGCAGATGACTCAAACTCATGTCCATCAAGTCGGTGATGCCATCCAACCATCTCATCCTCTGTCATCTGCTTCACCTCTGGCCTTCAATCTGTCCCCAAATCAGGGTCTTTTCAAATGAGTCAGTTCTTCACATCAGGTGGCCAAATTTCTGAAGCTTCAGTTTCAGCATCAGTCCTTTCAGTGGATAACTATAATCTTAGGAACTTATAAAAGGAAAACCAAATGATTGTGATCTTAATTGATTTAGATGACTTCTCTTTCATTTTATGACCCTGGTCAATAAATTCACATATCTCAAGAGGATAATGAAGTAGTGTAAATCACAAAAAAGCAGGTGTGGTTTATTTACAAAGTGATTTAAACGTGACCCATGTCCATTCTTGGCACTGTAGCTATTAATAAGAGTCATTATAACAATGACATACCTGGTTATGTGCTATTGAAAGAAAGTGTAGATTTTTCTATCATGGCCTTCATGTTGAGAAATGCATTTTATTATTTTTTACATACTTTCTAAATTTTATGGGTAATATAATTATTATTATCAGTGTTTCCTTTTACATGCTTTAAATAACAGAATTCTTGTTGTAGAGTATATCCTTATTCCCTACAAGAGTTAAAATGAGGTAGTTACAATAAAATTGTTACAGTTTGGGGACGTGTCTGTTAGTCATCTTAGAATAATTATCTCTTCTCCTAAGAGGAAACTTTTCATACAATACTTTCCCCCAATAACACATTTAATGCATTATTACTGTCAAGACCAGCTCAACAAGCAAGATTTCTGAAAGCATGATACGGTGAGAGAATGAGAAAGAGACACAAGAATTTAGAGAAAAGCGAGGATCAGGGGACAAACACCGCTCCAATATGAAGGTGTTGAAATTGAATCCAAGCCAGCTTTATTATGCTTTCAGCCGTGAATGAAAGAATATGCGCGGAGTTAAACTATAACTCGTGTGGCCTTCAGGGCCAAAGAACAAAATTATCATTAACAATTGAGTAATTAGGAAACAGTAATCAATAACAAATCAGTAACTAAGACTAATATTCTTATCTATAGATTTTCCTCCAGATACGTAAAACATGTGACTTTGAGAAGCCAGTTGAGAAACAGTCTGAGGTCAGTTTTCCGACCCCAGGATCATATCTTGCTTTCAAGATTATGAGTTGTTTCCTCTGGACTTGTTCCAAGAGTCTCATGCCTTATAGCATCCAGTTCATCAATAATTATAAATTTCTTTTGCACGCCCTTGCCAGGGCCTGCTTTTATTTTATTCTTCCTGTCTTACTTACTTCTCCAACAATGTGTTTAATACATTTAATACATTACTGCTCCCCAAATAATATGTTTAATACATTATTGCTCCTTCATTTAATAGTTACCATGTATATATATAAATATACACATGGTCTTATGTACTAATTACTTACCTGTTTGTTTTTTTCTAAGGTTTATTTTGTAACCCAGGAACCAACTTTTGCCCTCAATAATTGACTGTAATATAGAAAGACAAGGATATCTTGAAATGTCTTATAAGTTAAGATTTGCCTATATCTTTGCCACCAGAGATAGGCAAGAGTAGATAAAATGAACATACATCACAAGGTTAGGGTGGCAGGTGAGAAGCCAGACACTGCTTCTATAAAGAGATATCTATTCCACTCACTTAAGCCCAATCAGCTGTGAAAAAATGAGCTTCAATTACTGATGCTTTAGACACCACATCAAAATTATAGTAAAAACGAAGAAACATAATTTCAAATAGAAACAATATTTAAAGGAATTATCAGTGGTCAGTTCATGCTAATGTTACCTAGAAAAGATAAAAGCTTTTCAACTATAAAAAGAATAGCAGAGAAGCATTAAAAATATGATTGCCTTTATGTAAAGAAATTGTATTGTTAGATATCGAAAATATATAGTTCATGCTTACTAGCTTATTTTGGTCTTTAAAGTACTTTCTGATGTAGCCAATTTATAAAATCTTTACTGAATTTGTTACATTATTAGCATAGTTTTATGTTTTGGTTTTATGGCCATGAAGCATTTGGGATCATAGCTGTTTAACTAGGAACCAAACACACATGCACCACATTAGAAGGTGACGTTTTAACCAATGGATTGCCAGGAAAGTTCCCTATGTTATTTCTTTATACCATGTATATTTACGAGTTTGAAAGGAATAGGCCTCAGATGTGAGTAGGGGAAAAATGACAAAGGACCAATTCATTTTAATTTCCTTTGCGTTAGACATCACTGGAAGCTGAGCAAACACAATTTTAAAGGAAAACTGCACAGAGGTGACTGAGTTTATCCTCCTGGGACTAAAGATCGAGCTGACTTGCAGCCTGTTCTTTTTATGGTCTTCCTAGTCATCTACCTGATCACAGTCGTTGATAATGTGGGCATGATTTTGTAAATCAGAACCGACTCAAAACTTCAGACTCCAATGTACTTCTTCAGCCATGTCTCCTTTGTAGATTTCTGTTATGCCAGCACTGTTGCTCTTCAGATGCTGGTCAATCTCTTATCAAAGAGAGAAAAAAAAAATTTCCTTCCTTGGTTGTGTCATACAGTTTCACTTTTTCATTGCCCTGGTGATCACAGATTATTATATTTTGGCAGTGATGGCTTATGATGGCTACACGGCCATCTGCAAACAATTGTTATATGCCAGCAAGATGTCCTGAGGTGTCTGCCTCTCTCTCATTGATGCTCCTTATATTTACAGCTTTGCAAATGGTCTTGCCCAGACCAACTTGAGGCTCTTTCTCTCCTTCTGTGGACCCAATGAAATCAACCACTTTTACTGTGCAGACCCACCTCTCCTAGTCCTGTCCTGTTCAGATACTTACATCAAAGAGATTACCATGTTTGTAGTTGCTGGAAAATCCCATGGATGGAGGAGCCTGGTGGACTGCCGTCTATGGCATCGCACAGAGTCGGACATGACTGAAGTGACTTAGCAGCAGCAGCAGCAGCAGCAGTTGCTGGTTTCAACCTCACGTGTTCTTTCACCATCATCCTCATTGCCTATATTTTCATCTTTACAACCATTCTGTATTTCGTAACCATCCATTTTGCAGAAGAGAGGCACAAGCCTTCTCCACCTGTGAGTCTCATCTGACGGCTGTCACTATATTTTGTGGGACATTGTTCTGAATACATCTGAGACCCCTTCTGAGACACCTGTAGAACAGGGGAAAATTGTAGCTGTTTTTTATATCTTTGTGAGTCCTATGCTAAATTCTTTGATCTACAGCCTTTGAAACAAAGATGTTAAAAGAGCACTAAGGCAAGTAATTCAAGTAAACATTTTGGTCACAGTATTCTCTGAGCATTTCTTGAATGTCTTTTGTAATTGGCCTATTATATTTAGAATAATTTGTCAAATTATTAGCTTGTGTTCCTTTAGTTTATTTAAAATGAGTACTGCACAGAAATTAAAATGCAAGACTAGACAACATTATTATTGCTCTATAAAATTGATAAAGGACAGAAAATTCTATTGACAGTATTCAGAGGGATACACATTATAAAAGGCAGAATTTCAAAAAAAAAAAAAGTTACACTTATGACAATTTGTTGGATTTTGGGGATTTAAAATTTCCAAATGGTTTTCCAGAAATTTTCAACCATAGCCAGTGTGTTTTTGTTTATTTGTTTGTTTTTCCTTCATTCAAATTATATATCGATGAAGATCTGTCTATCATGCTGTTAATCTAAGGAGTACTTTTAGATCATAGATTTGGTCTAGTGAAATCCTCAAGAACTAGCACTTGAAGGAAATTCTAAATTTTCTTTGAAAGTTTTTTTTTTAAATAAATATGCAGCCATATCTTAAAATATTAATAATTTTTATTAAAATTGTTAAAGAGATGGGAATATAAACCACCTTACATGCCTCCTGAGAAGCCTGTGTGAAGCAACAAGAAGCAACAGTTAGAACCATACATGGAAAAATGGACAGGTTTTAAATTGGGAAAGGAGTATGTCAAAGCTGTATATTGTAACCCTACTTATTTGACTTGTATTCAGAGAACCTTATGTGAAATTCTGGACTGGATGAAGCACAAGCTGGAATCAAGGCACCTGGGCGAAATATCAACAACCTCAGATATTTGGATGACACCACTCTAATGGCACAAAACAAGGAAGAATTGAAGAATTATTGAAGAGGGTAAAAGAGAAGGGTAAAAACAGTGGCTTAAAACTCAACATTCAAAAAACTAAGATCATGATATCTCTCTTGCTCTCTCGCTCTCTCTTTTGTCACTAAGTCATGTCCGACTCATGAGACACAATGAACTCTAGCCTGCCAAGCTCCTCTCTCCATGGGATTTGCCATGCAAAAATACTGGTCCCATTATTTCATGACAAATAGATGTTGAAAAAAGTGGAAACAGTGACAGACTTATTTTCTTGTCCTCCCCAAATCATTGCAGATGGTGACTGAAACCATGAAATTAAAAGACTCTTGCTCCTTGGAAAGAAAGCTGTGACAAACCTAGACAGCATTTAATACAATACATTTAAATATATTATTTTTAATATTAAAAATCAAGTACATCACTATGCCAACAAAGGTCCATCTGGTCAGAGCTATGATTTTTCAAATAGTCATGTACAGATATGAGATTTGGGCCATAAAGAAGGCTGAGCAGCAAAGAATTGATGCTTAAAATTGTGGTGATGGTTCAAATTGTAGATGACTGTTGAACATCCCTTGGACAAGAAGGAGATCAAACTAGTCAATCCTAAAGGAAATCAGGCCTGAGTTTTCATTGGAAGGACTGATGCTGAAGCTGAAGCTCCAATGCTTTGACCACTTGATGTGAAGAGCTGCCTATTTGGAAATGACCCTGATGCTGGGAAAGACTGAGGGCAAGAGGAAATTGGAATGTGACAGAGGATGAGATGGTTGGATGACATCAGTGATTCAGTGGACAAGAGTGTGATCAAACTCAGGGAGATAGTGAAGGACAGGGAAACCTGGATTGAAACAGTTCCTGGGGTCACAAAAAGTCAGACATGACTTAGCAATGAAGAAAAACAACAATCACATCTTAAAACTGGTTTTGTGTTTTGAGTTTTTTGTTTATTTATTTTGCTATGAATTATTTCCAATATAGAGTCAAAAACAGAAACTAATAGATCACTGTCCCAAATATAACAAATAACATGTTTACATATAATGCCACTTTTTATTCAGATATTTAAAAAATTCAGATATTGGATCCCACCCCATGTTCTGGAGCCCTACCTATCATTTTGCCATTTCCTCTTGAGTCATACCTCAATTTTCTGGTGCCAGTAAACTCTCAGAAGTAATAGGAGTTGAATAGAGCAGTGTGCAAATAGATCAATCGGAGGGCATGACCAACTACTTCAGTTTTCTTGCCTGGAGAATCTGTATGGACAGAGGAGCCTGGTGGGCTACAGTCCATAAGGTCACAAAGGTTTGGACACTACTGAAGTGACTTAGAATGCACACTCACATACTTGATTCATGCTTGTTTCTTTCTTCTGATCTTCAGTATCCCTACTAACATTTTATTGTTTCATTTATAAAACCAAGAGAAATGTTTGTGTATTTGTCTATTTCTTTTGTAATTTTTTTTCTTTAAACACTGAGGCTATATTATTAATCACATCAAGTAATGAACTTTTATTTTTCCCTTTATCATGGATAATTTCTATCCCTTCTATGATGTATAAAGTCTAAAAGTTTAATTTGTCTGATATTAATAGTTCTTCAGCAGGATTTTTGTTTTGTTTTGTTTTTATCTAATTGATGCTTATTATGACTATTTTTATCCTTTTGTAAGTTGAAGTCTTCCCTGGTGGCTCAGATGGTAAAGTTTCTACCTACAATACAGGAGACCTGGGTTCAATACCTAGGTCTGGAAGATTCCCTGGAGAAGAGTATAGCTACCCTCCCCAGTATTCTTGCCTGGAGAATTGCATGGATGGAGGAGACTGATGGGCGAGAGTCCATGGGGTCTCAAAGACTTGGAGATGACTGAGCGCCTAACACTTTCACTTTTTTCATAGTTGACTTACCATATTATGTTTCAGATGTACAACATAGTGATTTTGCTCCACTTATAGTTATTGTTATATATATTGTCTATATTCCTTGAGCTGTACAATATATCCTTGTAGCTCACTCATGTTATACAGAGTAGTCNTTTTTTTTTTAAATAAATATGCAGCCATATCTTAAAATATTAATAATTTTTATTAAAATTGTTAAAGAGATGGGAATATAAACCACCTTACATGCCTCCTGAGAAGCCTGTGTGAAGCAACAAGAAGCAACAGTTAGAACCATACATGGAAAAATGGACAGGTTTTAAATTGGGAAAGGAGTATGTCAAAGCTGTATATTGTAACCCTACTTATTTGACTTGTATTCAGAGAACCTTATGTGAAATTCTGGACTGGATGAAGCACAAGCTGGAATCAAGGCACCTGGGCGAAATATCAACAACCTCAGATATTTGGATGACACCACTCTAATGGCACAAAACAAGGAAGAATTGAAGAATTATTGAAGAGGGTAAAAGAGAAGGGTAAAAACAGTGGCTTAAAACTCAACATTCAAAAAACTAAGATCATGATATCTCTCTTGCTCTCTCGCTCTCTCTTTTGTCACTAAGTCATGTCCGACTCATGAGACACAATGAACTATAGCCTGCCAAGCTCCTCTCTCCATGGGATTTGCCATGCAAAAATACTGGTCCCATTATTTCATGACAAATAGATGTTGAAAAAAGTGGAAACAGTGACAGACTTATTTTCTTGTCCTCCCCAAATCATTGCAGATGGTGACTGAAACCATGAAATTAAAAGACTCTTGCTCCTTGGAAAGAAAGCTGTGACAAACCTAGACAGCATTTAATACAATATATTTAAATATATTATTTTTAATATTAAAAATCAAGTACATCACTATGCCAACAAATGTCCATCTGGTCAGAGCTATGATTTTTCAAATAGTCATGTACAGATATGAGATTTGGGCCATAAAGAAGGCTGAGCAGCAAAGAATTGATGCTTAAAATTGTGGTGATGGTTCAAATTGTAGATGACTGTTGAACATCCCTTGGACAAGAAGGAGATCAAACTAGTCAATCCTAAAGGAAATCAGGCCTGAGTTTTCATTGGAAGGACTGATGCTGAAGCTGAAGCTCCAATGCTTTGACCACTTGATGTGAAGAGCTGCCTATTTGGAAATGACCCTGATGCTGGGAAAGACTGAGGGCAAGAGGAAATTGGAATGTGACAGAGGATGAGATGGTTGGATGACATCAGTGATTCAGTGGACAAGAGTGTGATCAAACTCAGGGAGATAGTGAAGGACAGGGAAACCTGGATTGAAACAGTTCCTGGGGTCACAAAAAGTCAGACATGACTTAGCAATGAAGAAAAACAACAATCACATCTTAAAACTGGTTTTGTGTTTTGAGTTTTTTGTTTATTTATTTTGCTATGAATTATTTCCAATATAGAGTCAAAAACAGAAACTAATAGATCACTGTCCCAAATATAACAAATAACATGTTTACATATAATGCCACTTTTTATTCAGATATTTAAAAAATTCAGATATTGGATCCCACCCCATGTTCTGGAGCCCTACCTATCATTTTGCCATTTCCTCTTGAGTCATACCTCAATTTTCTGGTGCCAGTAAACTCTCAGAAGTAATAGGAGTTGAATAGAGCAGTGTGCAAATAGATCAATCGGAGGGCATGACCAACTACTTCAGTTTTCTTGCCTGGAGAATCTGTATGGACAGAGGAGCCTGGTGGGCTACAGTCCATAAGGTCACAAAGGTTTGGACACTACTGAAGTGACTTAGAATGCACACTCACATACTTGATTCATGCTTGTTTCTTTCTTCTGATCTTCAGTATCCCTACTAACATTTTATTGTTTCATTTATAAAACCAAGAGAAATGTTTGTGTATTTGTCTATTTCTTTTGTAATTTTTTTTCTTTAAACACTGAGGCTATATTATTAATCACATCAAGTAATGAACTTTTATTTTTCCCTTTATCATGGATAATTTCTATCCCTTCTATGATGTATAAAGTCTAAAAGTTTAATTTGTCTGATATTAATAGTTCTTCAGCAGGATTTTTGTTTTGTTTTGTTTTTATCTAATTGATGCTTATTATGACTATTTTTATCCTTTTGTAAGTTGAAGTCTTCCCTGGTGGCTCAGATGGTAAAGTTTCTACCTACAATACAGGAGACCTGGGTTCAATACCTAGGTCTGGAAGATTCCCTGGAGAAGAGTATAGCTACCCTCCCCAGTATTCTTGCCTGGAGAATTGCATGGATGGAGGAGACTGATGGGCGAGAGTCCATGGGGTCTCAAAGACTTGGAGATGACTGAGCGCCTAACACTTTCACTTTTTTCATAGTTGACTTACCATATTATGTTTCAGATGTACAACATAGTGATTTTGCTCCACTTATAGTTATTGTTATATATATTGTCTATATTCCTTGAGCTGTACAATATATCCTTGTAGCTCACTCATGTTATACAGAGTAGTCCATCCCTAACCTTATCTTGCCCCTCCCCCCTCCTTCTTCCCACTGGCAACCACTAATTTGTTTTCTATGTCTGTGAGCCTGGTGGTTGTCTTTTGTTGTTGTTATACTCACTAAGTTGTTTTAGTTTTTATATTTCCAAACAGAGGTGATATTGTACAGTATATGTCTTTCTCTGACATTTCACTAAACATGATATCTTTTTTTTTTTCTTGATACCATGAGTTCCTCTAATCATTGACTTTCTTATTTTGTTGTAAATATTGATACTTTGGAATACTTTCTAACAGTTTTGTGCTTTTTTTAAAAAATTATTAACTGTTTTCTATTAGTTTTGTTATAAAGATATTGCGTTACCAGATTATTTGATATTTCTCAGTCTTTTTCTAATTTCCTAATTTTTAATTTCAGTATTTGTCTTTTTGGGGATTTAGTTATATTTTATCCTTTTGCATTTTCAGTGCTTTTTTGACTGATCTCTCAGTCATATCCTCTTAGGATATGTTCTCACAATATCATATAACTTTAATTTACAGAACTGTTTTCAACTGTAATTTTAACATTGTCTATGTGATTCATTCATGGTTATATTTTCCTCAGGACAGTCAGCTTCATGAGGGCCAGGTCCATGTCTGGTTGTGCTCATTATTTATTTTATTTATTTTAATTTTTAGCAACTTGCTGCTGCTGCTGCTAAGTTGCTTCAGTCGTGTCTAACTCTGTGCGACTGCATAGACAGCAGCCGACAAGGCTCCCCCATCCCTTGGATTCTCCAGGCAAGAACACTGGAGTGAGTTTCCATTTCCTTCTCCAATGCATGAAAGTGAAAAGTGAAAGTGAAGTTGCCCAGTCATGTCCGACTCTTTGCGACCCCATGGACTGTAGCTTACCAGGCTCCTCTGTCCATGGGATTTTCCAGGCAAGAGTACTGGAGTGGGGTGTCATTGCCTTTTCCATTTTAGCAACTTAAAACAATACAAATTTCTTATGTCACAATTCTGCAGTTCAGAAGTTGGATTGGTTCAGCTGGTTTTTCTCATTGTGGGCAGAATTCCTTGCTTTATGTTTGTAGAACTGAGGTCTTGTTTCCTTGATGGCTGTCAGCCAAAATCTGCTGTTAGCTCCGTAAGGCTTCTTACTGGTCTTTGCTCAGGGGACCCTACATCTCAGGGCTAGCAACAGGGTGCGGTACTATTTTCACATTTGGAATCCCTCCGATTTCCTTTCTTCTCACTAAAGTTACAATTTATCCCCAAATCTAGAACACAGATCATTCTCAGTAAAAATCTATTGAGTTAATAAACTATCACTATGACATTAGATTTTAGTCATTTAAGTAGTGCAAACTTTTCTTGCTTCCCTTCCACTTTCCAACATGATTTTCACTAATTCTTAATAATTTAAAATCTGATTGTATGAACTCCATGCCTCATCACTCCCATAGTGAAGCAGAAGCACTCAAAGGACACAATCTTTTGGCTTTTTCTTACATTATCTTCATTGGCCATATGGTGGCATGAAGAAGATTTTCCCTGAATACTTGTTAATTATAAGGATGAATGAATACATTGATGGTTGAATGAATGTCCTCTTATACACATAGTGTATAGCATAGTGTTTCATAAGCTTGTCATGTTTCTTTCCTAAATGAAGTGATATCAAATGCTATTGACTATACTGTTTTAATACAAGCCTCACAATTTATTAGTTACCTATACCAGGAAGTTAATTGCCCTCTACTTGCCTCACTTTCCCCACTAAAAAATGATGGTCCATGGACATGGAGTTTGTGAGGATTAATTGATCTAATGCTTTATAGTGCTAAGCCTAATGCTGGCACATATCAACTATCAGTGCCTATTACCTGTCAATAATTACTCCCATTTTGTTTTCTTTCCTGTGTGTGTGTGTGTGTGTGTGTGTGTGTGTGTGTGTGTGTGTGTGTGTGT
>SJYW01050524.1:72973-86111 GCA_006410735.1 Raphicerus campestris | reverse complement strand
GACACAATGGACATGAGTTTGAGTAGACTCTGGGAGTTGGTGATGGACAGGGAAGCTGACATGTAGTAGTCCATGGGGTCACAAAGAGTCGAACACAACTGAGTGACTGAACCAAACTGAAATGAGGAAGATTAGATAACCCTTCTCCCCCCATTACAAACAAAATTACACACAGACAAATGAATACAAAAAATAACTGTCAAACAAAAAGTAGAGCGTGATCTATTATGATAATTTACTGAAAGTTATCATCTTTGTCCATCTGGGCTGCTATAACTAAGTACCACAGACTGGGTAGTTTATGAAAAACAAACTTACTTCTCATAGTTCTAGAGGATGCGAGTCATTGATCACATTCCATTATTGTTGGGTGAGGACACTCTTCTGAGTGACTGTTCCTCATTGTATCTTCATGTGGCAGGAAGGGCTGGAAGCTAGAAGGAATCTCTTTTATAAGAATGCTAATCCTATTCTTAAGCACTTCACCCTTATGTCCTAAACATTTCCCAAAGGCTGTTCTTTCTAAGGCTCTGGTATTTTAATATAAGAATTTAGGTGTGCGTTTGGGGTACAAACATTCAGATCATAGCAGTGACCAAGGATATAAAGGAAGTTTCAGGGTGGTATTGTGCTGTATTTAGTGTTAGATACCATATTTTGCATCTGCATTGATGAGTTGAGAAAATCCAGAAAATTGTAATAACTTTAAATCTCAAAAGAAGGAAGCATTATGTCCCCCATCCTTTACTGTATTGAGTGTGAGGGTGTATTGAGTGTGAGTGTGAGTATGAACTGTTGATGGGAATAAAAGTGTAAAAATCGATTTGTCAGTGAGAGGATTTGAACATTTATGGTCGTAGTCTAAGTTATTTAGTTAGTCATAGATTTCAAGGTAATGATGGTAGGCGGGGTGGGCAGTGGATTTCCTCTCCCAAGAAGCAGAGCTATATCCAGTTGGAGCTCATGTTGTCAGAAGGTATCTAAGTCATCAGAAAAGATAATAGAGATTTAGTCTCTCCCAACAAAAGCAATACCCACAGAGTCAAAATCAGCTTTTAACTTTCCTCTATCCTACATCTACCATTCATATTATGGAAGAGCAAACTGCCTGCAAAATCTGTCTATCCAGTTATAACTCAGAAGAGACAAGTAAGTGCCTAGCAAGTTATAAATGTAGTAATCAAGGTTAATCTCCATTATATCAGAAGACACAGGAAATCTGAACAAAGTTATACACATTAGGCAAAAAGAAATGAAACATCGCAGAAACTAAGCAAACATGAGGTGGCTGAGGAGTAGCAGAGTGAAAACAAAACAGACGTAGTATACCAATAGCATATAAAGATGTCAGTCTGAAATAGATACAAGAAAAAATCATTTTTTATGAGTGTACATTCCTCACTGATTTGAAAAGCGTTACAATATGATCGAGAAATCCTACCTCTAATCAAATCATGATCTTGAAGAGATTCCAGCACATCACTGTTTATGGCAGCATTATTCAAAATAGCCAAGAGGTAGAAGAAACTCAAATGTGCATTAACTGATAGGTCAATTAAGAAAATATAGAATATACGTACACTATTTACATTATATAAATATGTGTTATATGTATTATATAATTATATATTATATGTATTATGTACATTATGCATATAATTCATATGTATATGCTTATATATGTATATAATGTATATACATACATACATTATTAATATACATACAATATTATAAATGTATAATGGAATGTACATACAATATTATGTAATATGTGCAGTGTTATATAACTATATAATGAAATGTTATATAACCTTTAAAAAGAAGGAAATTCTGTTACATACTATAGCATGGTAAACTGAAAGACATCATGCTAAGCAAAATAATGCAGTCACAAAAGGACAAATACTGTATAATGCCACTCACATGCAATATCTCAAGGACTCCAAGGCATAGAAACAGGAAGTAGAAAGATGACTGCTGAAAGCACTGGCCGGGGGAATCAGTCTCTAGTTGGTAAACAATTGCAGGGCCATGGGATGAAAAAGTTCTAGAATTCTATTGCACAATTTTGTGAATATACTTAACACTCCTGAACTGTATACTTAAAATAATCAACCTGATAAGCTTAATATTATGTACTTTTCAGGACACATACAACAGTTAAAGCCAGCTCAGTTATTTTCTAACATGAGTGACAAACAAATTATCCAACTTCAGGGAACAATGGGAATGCAATACCCATTGGTATTTCTAGTGGAGAGCAGAGAAACATGGTGTGCGAAGCCATCCATATAGTAACAAACCAAAACAAATCTTAGGGAGTTTAGAAACTAAAGTTTTTGTGTTAAAATGAAGCATTAATGATGAATATGCGATTTAAAGAAATGTAGCAATAATTCTCTGCAGGAATTTATGATGGCAAATATTAAGTAGAAACCATCACCTGCATTAAGTAATCAGTTTTTAAATATATGTATATTATATAATAAATAATAAAAACATTCGGATACAAAAATAAATGAGTTAAAACTCTTACTAAGAGGAGGTCTTTGGTTTGGGGATGCAGAGATCTCTCTAAGCCAGGATGCCAAGACAGATTTTGTTTGTTTGCTTTTCAGTTGCTGTGGCAACAGTTACCTTATTTTCAGAAAATTATCTCCTGGCACATTATAGAAATGCAGAAGTGACTTGTGGAAGAGAAGTAAAAGATATTTTTCATTGTTTATGAGATTCTATATTAAATTTCATTTACATCAATTCACAATAATCCTGCAAGGTAAATATTATTTTTGTTAATTTATAATATTTTTATTTATTTATATTTTTTCAGATTTTATTTTATTTATTTTTTTACTTTACAATATTGTATTGGTTTTGCCATACATCAACATGAATCCGCCACGGGTCCATTATGCATGCTCTGGAGAAGGAAATGGCAACCCGTGTTTTTCTCCAGTGTTCTTGCCTGGAGAATCACAGAGACGGGGAAGCCTGGTGGGCTGCCGTCTATGGGGTCGCACAGAGTCGGACACGACTGAAGCGACTCAGGAGCAGCAGCAGCAGCAGCATGCATGCTCAGTTGCTTCAGTCATGTCCGACTGTTTGCAACCCCATGGACTGTAGCCTGTTAGGCTCCTCTGTCCATGGGATTTCCCAGGGAAGAATACTGGAGTGAGGTGCCATTACCTCCTCCAGGGGATATTCCTGACCCAGTAATCAAAAGGGCATCTCCTGTGACTCCTGTATTGGCAGGTGGATTGTTTACCACCAGTGCCACCTGAGAAGCCCCAATGGAATATTTTACTTTTTACTCATTCCAAGTATTTTTTAAAGAGACACCTTGTGGTATCTCCCCAAATATCCCTGTAACTTAAGAAAAGTATATATATGGTTTTAGTTTTTACTTTTCAAACTTCATTCATCTGAATTTCATAAATTTTATGGCATGAGAAAAGAACTGAGATATGTGTGTGTGTGTGCATGTGTAAGAACATGCATATTTTTTCAAAATGAATGACCAACTGTTTATTTGCAATATATTCAATAGTTATTCTTCTTTGGTGGTTGGAAAATTAGCCTATGTTTTATAAGATTAAATTTTCTGATAGGTAGATACTTATTTTGTTTTCTGTCTTATTGACATTTATGTTTCTATGTCTACACAAATCTCATGCTTAATTATTGTAGCTTTTGTTACTTTATTGGGCATAACCTCTTTTTAATATTCTTTGCTATTCTTCTACATGCATTGTTTAGAAGTCAACACTAAATTAAAATTGCCAGACATCCTTCATATAATCCCATTGAAAATTTGATTAAAATTATTACATTCCTNGCTTTTGTTACTTTATTGGGCATAACCTCTTTTTAATATTCTTTGCTATTCTTCTACATGCATTGTTTAGAAGTCAACACTAAATTAAAATTGCCAGACATCCTTCATATAATCCCATTGAAAATTTGATTAAAATTATTACATTCCTAAATAAGTTTGAGGAGAAATTACATTCCTAAGCTTTTAAGATTCCTGTTGAGGATTACGATGTATCTGTCAAAAATCTATATGGCTTGCTTCACATTGGTTTGAGTATTTTGTGGTTAATTTTAATTCTGTATATTTTGAAGTTTTTTGCTATTTGAATCATTTTTTCTAGTACATAAATTTTTATTTTTTAATTGCTGCGCTTTAAAAAAGTCATTGCTTCTTACTCATTGGTACTGCATTTTCTAGACATGTCAGAATAGTGTTGAGTAAAAATAGTAGTACCATGGGTCTTTCCCAGCACTTTTCATTTAATGACTTTCCCATTTAAATTGGTATAGTCTGTTGGTTTTGCATGAAGACAGGTTTATTCTTTATTTAATCAAATCAGTAATAGATGCTGAATTTTATAATTAATTTACTCTTCAAAAAGGTGCCAGATATTTTTACTCCTTTAGTATGTTATCATGTTGGACTGTATTACTTGATTTCCTAACGTGAATTCATCCATGCATTTATAGAACCTACTTTTTTTTTTGCATAGCATATCATTCTTTAGTTACATGTTCAATTTATTCTCTGTATTTACATATAATTTTCACTCATACTCCTAGGTAAAAATATTATAGTACTACCTTATATTGTTTCCTTTTAGTGTGATATTTTCTCTGATTGTAATATTGTACTTTTCTATGCCTTAAATTATAATTTGAAATACATTTTATCTTTTAATATAATCTTAACCACAATGCATACCATTCATATGTCTCAGATTCTTATGTCACAGATTAGTAGAATGAATTGAAATAATGATCTCAGGACATACATAGGTTACAAGTGAGAGAATAGAAAATATATTCCACACACATAATAACCAAAGATGGCTAAATTAATATCTGATGAAATAGACTTTAAGTAAAAAACTCTTACAGGAGACAAAGGAGGGCATTATAGGTCGATAAAAGTGATCATTCTACCAAGATACATAACACTTAAAAATATATATGTACTAAACAGCAGAGTTCCTAAAATACATGAAACTAGTATAGAAAGAATTGAAGGTAGAAACAGGTCTACAATTATAGTAGGAGACATTAATATTTGACTTTCACTAATGGATAAAAAAATGAAAAGATCAAAAAGGAAATGGAGTATTTGAACATTTTAGAACAATTGTACCTAATAGATATGTGAGGAATACTCTGTACAACAAAATCAGAATATAAAATTTTCTCACATGTACACAGAATGTTTTCCAGCATAGACCATTTATTTGTTAGACAACAAAACAAGTCATAATATATTTTAAAAGGTGGAAATAAAAGTGTGATTTTTATAACAGTGTAATGAAATTATTAGCAAAAAAAAAGAATGCACAAGTATGTGGAAATTAAACAGTATACTCTTAAACAACTTTTGGATCAAACAGTAAATCAGGGGAACAGGACAGGGGAACTTTTAAAAATGACTTTAATCAGATGAAGGCAAGAATGCAAATACAGGGTAGTAAAACTCATGGGATACAACAAAATAGTGTTCAAGGGGAATATATTGCTACATATACTTACATTTAAAAAGAAGTAAGATCTCAAATCAATAACCTAACTTTAAACCTTAACAAAAATGAAAAAAGAACAAACTAAGACCAAAGCTGGGAGAATGAAAGAAATAAAATAAGCTTAGATCAGAGAGGAATGAAATAGAGAGTAGAAGAACAACTGAGAAAATCATTGAAAATAAGAAATAGGTTTTTGACAAGCTCTTAACTGGACTAACTAGGAAAGAAAAAGATAATACTCCTATTACTAAAATCAGAAATGAAATTTATATTACTACCAATTTTACAGGAATAAAAACAGCTATAAANAAATAGAGAGTAGAAGAACAACTGAGAAAATCATTGAAAATAAGAAATAGGTTTTTGACAAGCTCTTAACTGGACTAACTAGGAAAGAAAAAGATAATACTCCTATTACTAAAATCAGAAATGAAATTTATATTACTACCAATTTTACAGGAATAAAAAGAGCTATAAAATATTACTATGAACAGTTCAGTTCAGTTCAGTCGCTCAGTCATGTTCGACTGTTTGCAACCCCATGAATCGCAGCACACCAGGCCTCCCTGTTCATCANTCACGAACCTCATTCCATAGTTCATCAGGCACTCTATCTATCAGATCTAGGCCCTTAAATCTATTTCTCCCTTCCACTGTATAATCATAAGGGATTTGATTTAGGTCATACCTGAATGGTCAACTGTATGTCAAAAATTGAACAATCTAGATGAAACTGAGAAATTCTTAGACATATACAGCCTACCAAGATGGATCCATAAAGCAACAGAAAATCTGAATAGATCCCTAACTACTTCTGAGTTTTAATCAGTAATCAAAAGCTGCCTAACAAAGAAAAAAACCCCATGACCAGATGGCTTAACCATTATGCTATAGCAAACATTTAAAGAATGAATAAGCTCTATCCTTTTCCAAAAACTGAAGAGGAAATTAATACTTTCTAACTCATTCTATGAGGCCAGCAGTACTTTGACAACAAAGCTAAATGAAACACTTCAAAAATTCTATCTATCCCTTATGGTTATTGATAAAAAGTACCTCCAATAAAGGCTTCCCAAATGGCTCAGTGGTAAAGAATCCTGCCAATGCAGGAAATGTGGAGTTGATCCCTGGGAAAGACGATCCCCTGGAGAAGGAAATGGCACCTCACTCAAGTATTCTTGCCTGGGAAATCCCATGGACAGAAGAGCCTGATGGGCTACAGTCCATGGGGCTGCCAAAGAGTCAGACAACTGAGTGACTAAACAAGAACAATCCTCAGTAAAACAGTAGCAAACAGAATTCAACAGCTCATTAGACAGGCTGTACATCATGACCAAGTATGATTTATTCCTACAAAGAAAGCCTGGTACAGTATATGAAAGTCAACCGGTATAACACATCATATTAACAGAATGAAGGGAAAAAATCATCTCAATTAATGCAATAAAAACATTTGACAGCATGAAGTACCATTTCATGGTGAAATCCTCAATAAACTAAGGAAAAAAAAACCATGTCAGTGTAACAAAAGCCATATGTGAAAACCCCACAGTTAACATCAGATTTAGTGTTAAAAGACTTTTCCTCTAAATTCAGGAGCAAAAAAGGACATAGACTTCTATTCAAATTTGTATTGGAAGTCTTAGCTAGAACAATTAAACATGAGAGAAGAGCCGTCCAAATGGAAAAGAAAGGAGTAAAATGATCTCAGCAGGTGAAATAATCTTGGTAACTCAGAAGGTGAAGAATCTGCTTGCAATGTATGAGACCCAGATTCGATCCCTGTGTGGGGAAGATTCCCTGGAGAATGAAATGGCTGGCCACTCTGGTATTTTTGCCCAGATAATTTCATGGACAAAGGAGGCTGGTGGGCTACCATCCATGGAGTCGCAGAGAATCACACACAACTGAGCAACGAGCACTTTCATTTTTCACTAAAAATTACACACACACAGTGTTGTTAGAGCTAATAAATGAAATTCAGCAAAGCTTCAGGATGCAGAGTCAATACATAAGATTTATTTGTGTTTTTATACCCTAACAATGAATAATATGAAAATAATATTCCTCAGTCGTGTCCAACTCTTTGCCACCTAATGGACTGTAGCACAACAGACTTCCCAGTGCATCACCAACTCCCTGAGTATACTTAAACTCATGTCTGTCGAGTTGGAAATGCCATTCAACTATCTCATCCTCTGTCAACTCCTTCTTCTCCTGCCTTCAGTCTTTCCCAGCATCAGGGTGTCTACCAATGAGTCAGTTCTTTGCATCAGGTTGGCCAAAATATTGGCTTCAGTCCTTCCAATGAATATTCAGGATTGATTTCCTTTAGGATGGACTGGTTGTATCTCATTGAAGTACAAAGGACTCTCAAGAATCTTCTCCAACACCACAGTTCAAAAACATCAATTCTTTGGTGCTCAGCTTTCTTTATAGTCCAATTCTCATATCCATACCTGACTGCTGGAAAAAACATAGCTTTGACTAGATGAACCTTTGGTGGCAAAGTAGTGCCTTTGTTTTTTAATATGCTGTCCAGGTTAGTCATGTCATAGCTTTTCTTCCAAGGAGCAAGTTCTTCTAATTTCATGGCTGCAATCATCATCTGCAGTGATTTTGGAGCCCCTCAAAATAAAGTCTCTTACTGTTTTCGTTGTTTCCCAATCTACTTGCTATGAAGTGATGGGACTGGATGCCATGATCTTAGTTTTCTGAATGCTGAGTTTTAAGCCAAATTTTTCACTCTCCTCTTTTACTTTCACAAGAGACTCTTCAGTTTCTCTTCAATTTCTGCCATAAGGGTGGTATAATCTGAATACCTGAGGTTATTGATACTTCTTTTGGCAATCTTGATTCCAGCTTGTGCCTCATCCAGCCCAGCATTTCGCAAGATGTTTTCTGCATATAACTGAAAAAAGCAGGGTGACAATATACAGCCTTAATGTACTTCTTTCCTGATTTGGAACCAGTCTGTTGTTGTTCTATGTCCAGTTCTAACTGTTTCTTCTTGACCTGCGTACAGATTTCTCAGGAGGCAGGTAAAGTGGTCTGGTATTCCCATCTCTTTCAGAATTTTCCAGTCTGTTGTGATCCACACAGTCAAAGGCTTTGGCATAGTCAGAAAAGCAGAAATAGATCTTTTTCTGGAACTCTCTTGATTTTTTGATGATCCAGTGGATGTTGGCAATTTGATCTCTGGTTCCTCTGCCTTTTCTAAAACCAACTTGAACATCTAAAAGTTCTCGGTTCATGTACACCTGAAGCCTGGCCTGGAAATTTTTGAGCATTACTTTACTACCATGTGAGATGAGTGAAGTTGTGTAGTAGTTTGAGAATTACTTGGCATTGCCTTTCTTTGAGATTGGAATGAAAACTGACTTTTCCCAGTCCTGTGGCCATTGTTGAGTTTTCCAAATTTGCTGGCATATTGAGTGCAGCACTTTCACAGCATCATCTTTTACGATTTGAAAGAGCTCAACTGGAATTCCATCACCTCCACTAGCTTTGTAATGATGCTTCCTAAGGCATTTCAGTGTGTCTGGCTCTAGGTGAGTGATCACACCATTTTGGTTATCTTGGTCATGAAGTTCTTTTTTGTATAGTCTGTGTATTCTTGCCACCTGTTCTTAATATCTTCTGCCTCTGTTAGGTCCATATCATTTCTGTCCTTTATTGTGCCCATTTTTGCATGAAATATTCACTTGGTATCTCACATTTTCTTGAAGAGGTCTTTAGTCTTTCCTGTTCTATTGCTTTACTCTATTTCTTTACATTGATCACTGAGGGAGGGTTTCTTATCTCTCTTTGCTATTCTTTGGAACTCTGTATTCAAATGGGTTTATCTTTCCTTTTCTTCTTTACTTTTAGCTTCTCTTCTTTTTTCAGATATTTGTAAGGCATCCTCAGACAACCATTTTGCCTATTTGAATTTCTTTTTCTTGGGGATGGTCTTGATCACAGCCTCCTGTACTGTTAAAGCCACACATTCTGGGAAACAAACTCACTCGAAAAGACAATGCAGATAGTGGAGTACAGTTTATTACACTGACGGGCCCAAAGCAGAGTCTCCTCTTAGCCAAGGACCCCGACTAGCATTTGTAAAAATCTTTTATACCCCATGTGTACGTGTCCAAACCCACTACCTCAATTTCCTTGAGACTTACAGAAAACAAAGGAAGGGTAAATACAATCACAATAACCCCATCATTCATGTGTTAGGTGTTCAAACAGTTAATAATCAGTAAGCCTGCAGTTACATCCCGATAGATACAGAAAGAATTTATGATCTGTCCAGAGGCAGGGGTGATTAGATATGTTTTCTCTTAGGTGATGAGTAACCTGGATGTGATCTTCAAGATTCCCCTGTCCAGAGGGGGTCTTATCCTTCTATTGTAGTTTCCATAGGCACTAAGCACAGAGTTCAGAGTCCATTGGAGAGGTGGCCAAGCATGATCAGCATGAACAGACCTAAGATGGAGTCCAGCTCTGTCTGTTTCCTCCTTCAGTACAATGTCACAACCTCTGTCCATAGTTCTTCAGGCACTCTGTCAGATCTAATCCCTTGAATCTATTGTCACTTCACTTCCAAGGAGGAAGTGTTTTCTAATTTCATGGCTACATTCATCATCCTCAGTGATTTTGGAGCTCAAGAAATAAAATCTGTAGCTACTTTCACTTTTCCCTTCTCTTCACCATGGAGTGATAGGACTGTATGCCATGATCTTAGTTTTTTGAGTGTTGAGTTTCAAGACAGCTTTTTCACTCTCTTCTTTCACCCTCATCAAGAGGCTCTTAGTTCCTCTTCACTTTCTGCCATTAGAGAGGTATCATCTGCACATCTGAGGTTGTTGATATTTCTCCCAGTAGTCTGGATTCTAGCTTGTGATTCATCCACACCAGCATTTTGCACAATGTACTCTGCATATAAGTTAAATAAGCTGGGTGAAAATATAGATCCTTGATGTATTCCTTTCCCAGTTTTGAACCTGTCAGTTGTTCTGTGTCTGGTTCTAAGTGTTGTTTCGTGACTCGCATGCAGGTTTCTCAGAAGCCAAGTAAGGTGGTACTGCATTTTGGAGTCTTCTGTTGCTTGTAAGGGCTACTGCATTTCTTCTAAGGGATTCTTTCCCACAGTAGTTGATATAATGGTCATCTGAATTAAATTTGCCCATTCCTGTTCCTTTTTGCAGACACATGAGTAATCCCAGCCAAGCTCAGACGAATCACCTAGTTGAGCCCAGATTTGATTATTAACCGAAAGACTTAGGAGCAAAGCATATTTAGTATTATCTACTATTAACAAGTTTTAGTGTGTTTTGTCAAACGGTAATAGCTAACTTATGGTTGGCATGCTAAAGTGCAGGGCAAGTCACCTATTCTCTTCGAGCAAAATTTCCCTGATTTGTGAGATGAACACAGGAAAAAATGTACCATCTGTATATGCCACCTAACTCAGGCTTTTCATAAGGATCATATGAAGTACCATGTGAGTGTCCTCTGAAAGTTATAGGACTTTAAAAATCACAGTGTAAATCTTTTATCTGTTTTTTTTTTTTTCTTGGATAGGCAACCTTTTAAGAATACTTCTCTGTAGTATATTTGAAACATATTGTAGATTAGGTTCTGAAATTAGGAATCATATTTTACTGGACTTATCTTAAGCCTTTCTTAAAAATCATGCCAGTAATGAAATAAAGTAAGTTATCATAATCATAAAAAGTAATTTTAAGTTAGTAGAAATGAAATTATTGTGTTGTTCTATATCATAAATGCTGATTGTAATATAACCAATTAAACAGTGTTATATTAATAGAGGATAATTTTACTCAGTAAATAGAACCTTTCTGATATTAAAAGATAGAGTATGGTTGTTATTGGGGACATTGAACAATGAGAATTTCTATCAGATTTATTTTAAATGGAGCAAAAACTTGCCTGAAAAAAGTCTTGATATATGAGTGCATAAAAAGGATATAGTTTCAATTTCAAACACAGATTTTATTTTCATTTCAGTTATTTTATTTCTAAGAAGTCCTTATGTAAGCTTCAATCACTGTATTTCTATATAAATAATGAATGCAGTATAAAAATACAGTCCTTCAGCTTTTGTTAAAAGGAAAAGGGTTTATATATCCTGGTTCTAATGTAAGCTTAGAAGAATACTTAGGAATTGCATAGTTTAAAATACTTAAAATTATGCTTTGTCATTAAAGTACACTAATTTGTAGTGATATAGTGATAATATAAGAAACTTTTGACAGGAAAAACATGGGGTTCAGGAAAATTTAGTGTTACAAAGCAAGTATAATTTACTCAAGAATGTAGTTTAAACCCAGATATATTGATTATTCTGGAATTGTTTACTTGCCAGCAAGCTGTGTATGTGTTCATCCTTGTTATATTCACTTTAATCAATTAATCAAGAGAACCTACAAAGTGTTTAATAGAAGCCTTATATAGTTTTGGCCTAAATGCTGAGTACAGGAGAGAATCAGAATCGCTGACATCTTCAGACTTCGCTGCTGGCTCAGTGATAAAGAATCTGCCTGCCAGTGCTGGAGACACGGGTTCAATCCCTGACCTGGGAAGATTCCACACGCCGTAAAGCAACTAAGCCAGTATGCCACAACTAATGAGCCTGTCCTCTAGAGCCTGCAACTGCTGAGCCCGCATGCCGCAACTACTGAAGCCCCCACAACCCAGAGTCCGTGTTCTGCAGCAAGAGAAGCCACCACAACGAGAAGCCTGCCCACTGCAGGTAGAGAAAAGCTCTCACAGCAGTGAAGACCCAACACAGCCATACATAAATGAATAGATTTTAAAATAGATCCATATCTTGATGGAGACAGAAGATGCCAACATATGTAGTCAAATAGCCATGTAATGGAGTGGGAGAAGACAAGCTGGCTGTTCAGTAAGCCTGGTGTTTCTCCCCAAACAAGAGGCTAAGTTGCACATATCTTTGCATTTGTGTGGGGCTGTGTGAGCAGTTCTGGATGTTAAAATGTGAATCACAAGTAACGTGTTGCTTTTGCTGAGAAAATTTAAGAGAGATAGTGCCTTTACAGCGACGTCTCTCGTTTTCTCTCTCTTTCTCTCACCCATCTGCAGCTGGATGTCATTTCCTTAAAAAAAAAAAAAATCAGCAGCTATGGAACAACAGACTGGTTCCAAATAGGAAAAGGAGTACGTCAAGTCTGTATATTGTCACCCTGCTTATTTAACTTATATGCAGAGTCCATCATGAGAAACGCTGGGCTGGAAGAAACACAAGCTGGAATCAAGATTGCCAGGAGAAATATCAATAACCTCAGATATGTAGATGACATCACCCTTATGGCAGAAAGTGAAGAGGAGCTAAAGGGCCTCTTGATGAAGGTGAAAGAGGAGAGTGAAAAAGTTGGCCTAAAGCTCAACATTCAGAAAATGAAGATCATGGCATCCGGTCCCATCACTTCATGGGAAATAGATGGGGAAACGGTGGAAACTGTCAGACTTTATTTTGGGGGGCTCCAAAATCACTGCAGATGGTGACTGCAGCCATGAAATTAAAAGATACTCTTACTCCCTGGAAGAAAAGATATGACCAACCTAGA
>SJYW01050524.1:39090-70204 GCA_006410735.1 Raphicerus campestris | reverse complement strand
TCATGGGAAATAGATGGGGAAACGGTGGAAACTGTCAGACTTTATTTTGGGGGGCTCCAAAATCACTGCAGATGGTGACTGCAGCCATGAAATTAAAAGATACTCTTACTCCCTGGAAGAAAAGATATGACCAACCTAGATAGCACATTCAAAAGCAGAGACATTACTTTGCCGACTAAGGTCTGTCTAGTCAAGGCTATGGTTTTTCCTGTGGTCATATATGGATGTGAGAGTTGGACTGTGAAGAAGGCTGAGTGCCGAAGAATTGATGCTTTTGAACTGTGGTGTTGGAGAAGACTCTTGAGAGTCCCTTGGACTGCAAGGCGATCCAACCAGTCCATTCTGAAGGAGATCAACCCTGGGATTTCTTTGGAAGGAATGATGCTGAAGCTGAAACTTCAGTATTTTGGCCACCTCATGCGAAGAGTTGACTCACTGGAAAAGACTCTGATGCTGGGAGGGATTGGGGGCAGGAGGAGAAGGGGACGACAGAGGATGAGATGGCTGGATGGCATCATGGACTCGATGGACGTGAGTTTGAGTGAACTCCGAGAGATGATAATGAACAGGGAGGCCTGGCGTGCTGCGATTCATGGGGTCGCAAAGAGTCAGACAGGACTGTGCGACTGAACTCACTCATACATTGAGGATGTTGGGGTATCTACCTTCTTCACTGAGTTGCTTTGGACTCATATGTGAGCCAGGAATAAATTTATTTGAGGGCTAAACTAATGTGATGTGGGAGTGACTTATTAGAGCTGTTGGTCTACCCGAATTCTTAAATGCAGTCTCTTCATTTAATCAACAAATATTTACTAAGCCCCTGTTAGGTGACAGAGACCCAGGGGAAAGGAGAGGACAAAACAGACAAGATTCTGCCTTCACAGAGCATACATTCTTGTGTGGAAGACACAGACTTGTATTTAACTAATGGAAATAATGATTGACTATGACTTGAACCATGAAATAAGTAAACCAGGTTATGTGACTGAGAGTCAATTAAAGGCTGTTTCAGATGGAATGGTCAGGACATGCTTGTAGAGGAGGTGATAATGAAAGAAACCAGAAAGTCAGTCTGAAGACTAAGGCTCCTAGCAGAGAAACTTTGGGCCATAAAGATGATGCCTCTAAAAGTCAATAACATGTTCTAGAAATTGAGAGACTTGCATAACTTGAGCATAGGAAGGAAACATTTGATGAATTTAAATGGAGAAGCAAACAGTAACTTGTTCATGTAGGATTTTGAGGGGACATTTCCTTACTTTTGTGTTTATTATAAAGGCAATAGAAATACATGGTGGAGTTATAGGTGAAGGAATGATGTGGCTTAGATTGATTTAGATAACTGCAGAACATATGAGTGGCATGTCAAAGCTTGACCAGAGGTAGTGGAAGAAGAGATGGAGAAAAGAAGATTAATTCCAAATATAACCTGACAGTGAATGTGGGAATTCAAGAAAAGAAGAAATGAAGAATGTCTCCTAGATTCTTGGTATTCTTTTTGGGGGAATGGGTTGGAATGGAGTGGGAGTAAAGATTCTTTTTAAGACATATTCAATTTGAGATGTCAGTGAGACATCCAAATGACAAGGTCAAATAGAATATTTGAGTCTGGAGATCAGCTGGGAGATCTCAGATGGAGATATGTATTTGAAAGATTTTAGTGAAAAGGTAAGTTTAANATTTCTGCTTTATTGACTATGCCAAAGCCTTTGACTGTGTGGATCACAATAAACTGTGGAAAGTTCTGAAAGAGATGGGAATACCAGACCACCTAACCTGCCTCTTGAGAAATCTGTATGCAGGTCAGGAAGCAACAGTTAGAACTGGACATGGAACAACAGGTTGGTTCCAAATAGGAGAAGGAGTACGTCAAGGCTGTGTATTGTCACCCTGCTTATTTAACTTGTATACAGAGTACATCATGCGAAACAGTGGGCTGGAAGAAACACAAGCTGGAATCAAGATCGCCAGGAGAAGTATCAATAACCTCAGATATGCATATGACACCACCCTTATGGCAGAAAGTGAAGAGGAACTAAAAAGCCTTTTGATGAAAATGTGCTGTTAGAAGTATGCAATTTAAGTAAAAGTGGCCAGTAATGATGTGATGCTTCATTTCTTACACTCCATCTATGAACATCCATACATTGGGACCCATAAAAAGAATAAAGAATTTTCTTTCTTTTTTATTAAATCTGTAATTCATTGGAAAATACACAAACCCACACTTCTTTACTCATATACCATTCATCTGTGGGAGAGGGTGAAAGTAATGGCTCAAAATGTTTCCCATCTTTGTCAGAGTCATATATCCTATTGATTGTTTGTTTCCAACAAATGGTGATGAGCCATAAACTCTGAAGCCCTCTGTGCCCTATCTCCTCACTACTCTCCTCATAGCTACCTGAATCAGGTCCATTTTATCTGCTTTTGTGATTTTTAATCATTAGTTTGTAACGTTAATACCATCCATTTAGTTCTAAACAAAATATGTAAAGGTTTTCTTGAAGGAAGAGAAATGTACATTTTGCATTTTTAAATTGCATTTAATAATTTAGAACCACTCATGGGATTTTGTTCTTAGAAACTGAAACCAGATCCCATCTCAGTAGATTTTATTATTGGAAGCACAGAGTAAAATTTGCATTGTAATTTGTAAAAATGCTGATGAGAGCAATGTAGTGCTATGTGGTACAGCTTTGATTTACAGATCAAGTAGAGTGGCCAGTTTTTGATCATTCTCTGTGAATTATTGATAGCCTTAGATCAATGAAGTGGTTTCCTTTCAGCTTGTCTCAATTTACGTTTCTTTCAGAAAATCCAGGTTTAGTTTGTAGGGCCCTCTTTGTTTGACCTCCCTGAAACCTAATGGTTCATAGCACTTGTTAGAAGAGGATTCGATTGCATCTTGATATTTTAAGTAAATAAAAATGTCTCCTTGGAAGGAGAGCCTTTGCCTTCCATGCAGCAGTATTCTCCCTTTGTATCAGATTCTTGTAGGGTCCTGGTTCTTTTAAAAATAATTTCTCTTAATTATGTAACTACTTTTCCCATTTTCTTGATCATGTAACATTAGAACTATTTTCCTTTCCTTTTCTTCTTCCTTTCTTCCTCTCCCTCCCTCTTTTCCTTCCAACCTTCCTGTTTATTCTGTCTTCTTTCTGACATGACCAAGTTGTCAAGTGACAAAGCCATCATTGTTTCACCCCAAATCAAAAGTTTGCGATCACTTTTAAGTATGCATTCTCCCTTACTCTTCTTGTGCAATCAGTTATCAAATTGTGTTGGTTTTTCTTAATATCTCATCATTCTTTCCCCCTTTTTTCTAATTTTTGCTACCATAATTAAGCACTTGCAATAATCAGCTATTTTCACTGTCTGCAATCTTGGCTCTCTGTAATATCTGGTACAATATAATACTTCTCCACTTAAAAGCTTCAAGGGTTCAACCCCTGAAGTTGAGTGGAAACTACTACAGTTTTCTGAGAAGAAAGTAAAGTAAGCTCCCTACACATGAACCTTGAAGTTTCACACTTTCAAATGTGAATGTGTGTTCCCATGTCCATTCACATAAGTTAGGTCGCGTGTCTGATGCACATTGTCATATGCATGCCTCCTCTACCACTTGTTGTGATTTTGTGTACTTTGCTGTGCAGTACTGTTACTATGAAACAAGAGTAGCTTAACCATGAAGACCTGATGGAACTGGAGGCTCAGAGAAAGGACAAAGAGAAACAAGAGTAAGAAGAGCTAGACAACCTAAGAGGTTCACAGTGCAGGAAAGGCAAGGGGGTTTTCTTTATTTGAGGAGGCACTGTTAGTTTTTGAGACACAGGCCCAGAATATACCAGGGTACATAAAGGTTGCAGCAACCTTACAGAATGCAGTCCAGTACTACTGTGTTATCTATGATGAGAAAAAGAAAGGAGCTACTACCCAGACATCACTGGGTCATTTTTTCAAAAGGGTAGACAGAATTGAATCCAGCAAGGAACCAGAACTTGTGTCATCCACATCAGGTGTGAGTGAAACTGCAGCTTTCCCTCCATTTTGGTGCTGACGCTTCCTCAGCTCTCCCATCTCCCCTCTCTCCTCCACTCAGTAAATCTTCCTGCCTGTTCACCCAGTGCCAGCCCCCATGTGCCAGCTGTTGCACTGTACTACTACTGTACTATACAGTTAAATATGTTTTCTTTAATCTTAACATGTTTTCTTTTTCATGATTGTTTTATATGTATTTGTGTGAAAAGTATTTTAAGCCTATTACTGTACAGTACTAATAGCCTACTGTGTTAATTGCCTATCTAGCCTAACTTTAGGGTTTCAGGTGGTGCAGTGGCAAAGAATCTGCCCACAAACGCAGGGTGCGCAAGAGTTCTATCCTTGGGTCGGGAGGGTTCCCTGGAGTAGGAAATGGCAGCCTACTCCACATTGACAGACTACAGTTCGGAGAATAGCAAAGAGTTGGACAGGACTGAGTGAGTGTGCCCAAGCACGTACACAGACACAGACACAGACACAGACACAGACACAGACACACACACACACACACACACACACACACACACAGAAGCTAACTTTATTGGACTTAATGATAAAATTGAACTTAACAAACATGCTCTCAGAAAGGAATTTGTATATATAGAGGAATTACTGTATGCAGATTTTGATCTGATTTTCAGAGGGATTCTGTAATTAGAAAAAAAGTTAAAGCTTCCTTTGGTAAATCATCTTCTGTCATAATGCCTTAAGTTTTTAAAGTTTTCCAGACAAGTCTGTATGAATGCCCTGAGTGGACAGCTCATCCATGCAATAGGATATGTTATTCTAGATCAGAGAACAGTTACCATTGTTAGTATGAAAAATTGTTAATGGTTATATTTAAACAATTTATTTTCTTTAAAATCTTTATCGTTTATCCAAAATTGCCAGTGAACTCAAATTTCAATCAACCAAGACTTGGTTGAACCAATAATATTATATCTGCAAAGTGGAATACTCTGTAACTATTACAGCAGATAAATCTACTTGGCTTAACATAGAAAAATGCCCAAGATGGATTGTTAAATAAGAGAGCAAGCTATGAGGGATTTTAGATTAAACATAATTTTTTCTGAGAATTTAAGTATGTGTTTGCATGTGTAAACATGTATGTACAAAGTTTAGAAGACTATACCCTATTTTATTAAAGCAGTTACCTAGTAGAAGTAAATGAAAATTATTATTATTTTTTAATTTATATGATCTACTGGAGGAGGGCTTGGCAACCCACTCCAGTATTCTTGTCTGGAGAATCTCATGGCTAGAGGAACCTGGCAGCCTACAGTCCATGGGGTTGCAAAGACTGAGTGACCAACACTTTCATTTTTCATATATTTAATTATTGATTAAAATTTTCATTAGGACCATGTATCACTTTTATATGCAAAATTGAAAAAAAGATGATGTCTACATTGAGCCTTTGTAAATTATATAAGCAAGTCTAAAGGTAATATTCAGTTCAGTTAAGTCACTCAGTCATGTCTGACTCTTTGCAACCCCATGAACTGCAGAACACCAGGCCTCCCTGTCCATCACCAACTCCCAGAGTCCACCCAAACTCACGTCCATTGTGTCGGTGATGCCATCCAACCATCTCATCCTCTGTCAGCCCCTTCTGCTCCTGCCCTCAATCTTTCCCAGCATCAGGGTCTTTTCAAATGAGTCAGCTCTTCACATCAGGTGGCCAAATTATTGAAGTTTCAGCTTCAATATCAGTGCTTCCAATGAACACCCAGGACTGATCTTCTTTAGGATGGACTGGTTGGATTTCCTTGCAGTCCAAGGGACCTTCAAGAATCTTCTCCAACACCACAGTTAACAACAACAACAAAAAAGGTAATATTCAAGCTTCTCATACTTTAGCCTCTGCAGGTATTTCCACCATTACTGTTTACTTTGTTAGGGTAATCTGCAGTTTATTGTAGTCCACTAACTCTGTTTTGGCCAAAGTGATCTCCCCTTTTCCCAAGTGAATGTATGGTGATGTCTCTGGATACCTCCATTGACAGAGGTGATCCCAGCTTCCTTTAGGTACTGACATGTGTCCTTAATCCACCCTCATATTTTCACATATCTAGCACCCCTGCCCACCAACACCAAGAGCAGAATTATCTGAACTTCAGGAATTGGGTACCACTGCCATTGTTTTTCTAAACCTATGTGGAACCTGTAATTTTACATAATTCATTTAGATTGCCTCATGTTTTATTTAGTGTTTTATAAGGGTAACTATGTAATTAAGTATGAATAGTGGAATCACTGCTCTGATGAGTCAGTTTTGTATTCGCTTTAATAGCCACTGGGACAAAATAGCTGTTAACCTACCTGACACCTGAAAGTGATCATTGTTTTCTGATCTATGGCAGCATATCTTTTGGCACAGAGACACTGTCCACTCTGGCCATTCATGTAGCCCTGGATGAATAACTTTAAAATACTTTTCTTATAAAAAAATAAAATGCCTTTATCTTTTTTCTAAGTGCTTAAGGCCCAATGTCCCATTTAAGAAAAAAATAAATAAATAAACTTCCCTAAAGGTATACTGGCTGCTTTTCAACACCTTACTTAATCTTTATATGCCATAGTTCTTCATTTGGTCACAACAGTAATTCCTACCTGATAGAGCTGTTATGAGCTTATATGAAATAATGATATTTAAAATGTGCTTAGAATAGTGCTTGGCACATATTACTGATTTTCATTTAATCCTCACTGGAGAGTTATCTTGAGAGTTTGGTAAAAATTATTCAAATATAGCACTTAAAACAGTGCCTGCCACATGGTAAGTATTCAGAATAATGTATGGACATAATTCTTCTTAATTTTTTCTCCTTGTCTGAATTCTCCCCAGTCACATTTCGCAAAACTCTCTTAGCACGTTTTATGCTCTTTTGTTTCAGAGAGGCTTGTACTTCAATGTTAACTTGTGGAAATTTCCTGGAAGATAATGGTCTTCTCCTGGGTTTTGGTCTTTAAAGGTCCAGCTTCCTAAGAAGATGGTACTAAGTGCCTATGTTTAGAACTGAAATTTTGGGGGATGCACCATGAAGGTGACAGGATTTTGAAAGGAATGAGAAGCAGTTTGAAGGTAGATTTCCAGAGGCTCCTAATCTTAGCATACGTCCCCAGGTGCATACACGGCAAAAAATCAAATAGCTGTTGGATTATGGACTTGTATAAAGAGGATTTCAGCTGTGGCCATAGAAGACTACAAGATGAAGATCTTTCTCTAAAACGTTAAGTTATGGGTGAACTCTGAAGGTGATACACTCAGTCATTACAGAGATCAGAATTTCCTACCAGCCCAATAAGCTTTTGAGGCTGAATATAATTTGATGAAATGAAAATAAAATCATTGGTAATTCTTGCATACACTGTAAAATGAAATTCACAGGGCTTAACCAGGAAAATTGCGTCCCTTTATACACTACCTTTGTCCCTGTCACACTGGGATTTTCCCCCTTAATAATCCAGAAAGACAGCTGAATATTTAATAATCTGAGCTCTAGGATCTATCACTCATCTAGTTGGTGTTCTTTGGGGGAAATGCAAATGACTTTTTCCTACTCTTCATTCAAGGATGAGTGTTTAAAAGTTCTAAAAACATAAACAGAATGAGCTCCATCGATGACAGTACAGAACAGATTACACATTTAGTAAACAAGAAGCAATCTGAAAGAGTGAATAATGGTCATTTTGAACTAAAAATTCTGAACCCAGTGATGGATGGCAAGAGAGCAAATGAAACATCATCTCTTCTCGAGAGACTCCCTAATGAAGCATAATCCTTAGCTTTGTTGCAAGGATGGCACTGAGAACAATCTCCCTCAATGGGAACAGCAGACCAGAGGTGTTTTATCACCTAAAATCACCTCTGGTAAAATCACCTGATCCTGCTTATGGAGGTGGGGATTGTTTACACAGACTTAAAGTCACCCTTGACAAGGAGGGTCTTTGTTGATTTCATTAAGTGCTCACCGAGTTTGCCTCAGGATGCACAGATTTCATTGCCATGAGTAATCCAGGAGGACAGTCCATATCATTTGCCAGCATCCAGGCCAACACAGACAGAATAAAATATATCCACCAAGGAACATAGGCTGAGAAAAAATCCATCCAGTGTTTAATGAGAAACATTAGCATGCTCTTAAAAACACTAATAACAAGTTTAATTACTGTTCATTTTAGTGTGGATGGCAGCTATTCAAGACCTAACTCCATACTAAATTCATTTTGGTATAAGTGCAAAATAATAAATAAAATAAATTATTGTAATTACAAGTTACTTCCAAAAGTTAGACTTACATTAACATGACATTAACTCAGAAAATAAAATAATTCTTTTTCCTTTTTCTAGATTGCAGTTTTCTCCTAGAGAACCCTTTCTCTACTTTCAATGTGTTATTGTGTTCAAATTAATTTTCATTATTTCATTATAGAAGTGAGAGTATTGTAACTTTTGGAATTTTGATCCCAAGGATAAAACATTGTTTCAAAAGCATTTGGAGTTTTCTGGAAGTTTGTATTTCATTTTGATCGATTCATTCCAGCTGCTTTCTCGTGTGCCTCCCGTACTTCTTGCCTTTCCAGTCTCTCCAGGGCGTTCCCCAGCTCCCTTACAGCTATGGTTCTGGGTGTGATTTTATTTCTGCAAATCACACATTGTAGCTGGAACCTGGCTTTGGGAGTTTCTGCTGCAGGTGGCAGCAGAAGTGATGGCTGGAGCCACCAGCTCAGTGGTGCTTCCTGACTTGAGAATCTACTTTCCCACCATTGCAGGGGCAATAACTGTTGTGGCAGCCTGGTGTGGGCAGAACCTCGGGCTGGGGTCTATTGTTTCCCCCTCACTCTGATTACAAGCTTTTTCTGCCTCAGGTATCAAAGAAAGATTCTATTCTTCACAGCTGAACCCTGAATAAGAAAGTTACAGTGCCTACTTCATATATTTCAAACCTTTTGGTTATTAAATGGGATATTTGCATGTAGATTTCTTAGCCAAATACCTGACACAGTGTGGATAATAAATATGTAATAAATATTAGCTTTATTTTCTATTTCTCTCCTCATGATGTCTAGGGGGTTCAATGTGAACCTGTCTGCTAGAAAACTTAAAAGACTTCAGTGTAACTTTTAGTAACTTGGTGGCTGTGTATGACTCAGTAAAGATGTAGAGATAGTGTATTATAATGATAGAGCCAGAAGAGTAGTGGATATTTAGAGTAAAATGATTCAGGGTTCAGCCATCAGAACTACTTACTGTTTGGCCTTGAGCAAGGTTTTCTGAGATGTATTTGTTCCATCTACAGTGGAGATGAACTGGGTTATGTTTAATGTTTCTCATGTTATTAAAATTCTTATACTCACATTCTAACTTCATTTACTTTACTTTTCAGTAGTGATTTTTTTTTTTCAGTAGTGATTTTAACTCATTGCTTAAGGTGCCTAATGGCAAATGATGTTTTGTTTTGTTTTTTTTTTTATGTTTGCTGTCATAAAGGTAGATTAATAACACAAAGAAGGAAAAAAAAGAGGTAATGGTAGTACATTTAATGCATTGAGGAGAGTAGGTAAGGAAAAGTCCTCTTTGTTTAGTTCGCCATATCATTGTGGTTCTCATGGTGATACCTGGTCATTGTTTTAAAAATATGAATCTTGAAGCCTGTTTGTCTTTGTAGTTGTGGTTGTTGTTGTTTTCTTCCAGTTAGAAACCATGATAATAGCGCTACAATTCAGAAAGTTTAGAAAAGGTATTCTGAGGGACTAAAAACTGTAGGAGAAAATAAACTATTTTAAAGGTGTAGGAAGTAGATACAAACTCTGACAGAGAAAAGCAGTTTTCACAAAAATTTAATAGAGAAATATAAATAACTGAAGTTACTAGATATGCACCCAACTAAAAGGGAAAAACCAGTAGAGGAAATGAAGTTATCTCATAGTCTTAAGCTGCTTAGGTCTTGGTGGATGTAAAGAATGATGCAAAATGCCATGTATTCTTTTTCTCTCAAAACTGCTTTAAAAATCCACCAAAAAACCAAGGCTGCTTTTAGCTATTAAAATTGAATTTTAAAAAATTACATGGGATCAGATTTGGATCGGCATTATTGACTAGTTACTTTTCTCTTCACACTAATGATAGCAGTATCAGTGTTTGAATCTGGTCCTTTTGGTTGCAAAGAGGAAGAATTTAGTCAGCTTAATTCAGGGGACAAATGGTTGTTACAATGACGTATATAGAGACTTAGACTGGAACTGAAAACTTAAGCATTTGGAGAAGTATTTTGCTGCCTCTCTGAGTATTTGATACTCTAGGTCCATCCACTCTGTTCCCCATTTGGACCTCTGGAACGCACCTACTCTGATTGTCTGTCTTCATTGTCCAGCTTGCCTATTTGCATAGTTTACTTCTTGTAGATTGTCTTTTGTTCCCTTTCTACAGCACACATTTTTTCTCTAACTAGTAATTTAATCTCGTGTATAAAATAGGAAGCCTTGCCTCTTTTGGGGAAAGGAAAGCATTTTCCTCTTTCGTCCTCAGGGTAACTCCTTTATTTGGGAATAAGTGACTAACATGATTGAGGAAACTGGAGCTGGATTGTCAAGAATTTGCCATTCATTCATGTTCTCATTCTCTTGTTCTTTCTGTTTCTCAGTCATTTCAGTTCAGAAGGAAAGAAAGAAGCCTTTTTGTTTGTTTTGGCTGCATATATGGCACGTGGGATCTTAGTTCCCTGACCAAAGATTGCACCTGTGCCCCCTGCATTTTTAAGACTCCAGCCTGCATTCTTAACCCACTAGACTGCCAGGGAAGTCCTAAAAGAAATCCCAATTTTTAATTCCAAGCTGTATTCTGGATTTACCATGAAAAGAAAGTGAAAGTGTTAGTGGCTCAATGGTGTCCGACTCTTTGCAGCCCCATGGACTGCAGCCTGCCAGGCTCCTCTGTCTACAGAATTCTCCAGACAAGAATACTGGAGTGGGTCACCATGCCCTTCTCCAGAGGATCTTCCCCACCCAGGGATCAAACCCCAGTCTCCTGCATTATAGGCAGATTCTTTACTGTCTGAGTCACCAGGGAGGTCTTTACTATAAAGACAGCTAAGAAAATTTTCCTTTTGATTTCTAATGTATATTGATCTACTGGTTCAAGATCCATAGGACAGTGATTTTCAGCTGAAAGTGATTTTGATAGGGGACATTTGACAGTGTCAGAAAGCATTTGTGATTGTCAGGACTGAAGGATGTTCTACTGGCTTCCAGTCAGTAGAGTCCAAGGATGCTGCTAAACATGGTACAATGTACCAGGTAACAGCCCTCGTTAAAATAATAATAATATTTCTATTTTAAAATAGATAACCAACAAGGAACTACTGTATAGCGCAGGGGACTCGGCTTAAAACTCTGTAATAACCAAATGAGGAAAATTAAAAAAGCATAAATATGTGTGTGTGTATATATATATATATATAACACTTTGCTGTACACCTGAAACTAACACATTATTAATCAATTATGCCCTAATATAAAATAAGAATTTTCTAGTCCCAAATATCAATGGTGCCAAAGTTAAAAAATCTTGCCATGGGAGAAGTACAGGGTTTGAGAGTAATTATTGCCTTTATATTCAAAAGCTCCTTTGTTACCTTTTCTAACTATCTCATCTCTTAATTATATACCCTTCCAGATTCCTAAGGAAAGATATGACTGGTGAAGCCTGTTTTTGAACTAGGCTCCACAAAGCGTAGACTTTTGCCGGTTTATGGGTTCAAGTTCCTTAGTCCAGCCCAAATAAGTATGACCCAGCAAGGTATCAACTGTGATGTGTAAAATAAAACATGGACATAGTAGGCTTTGTCTCTAAAAAAGGGAGATAAATTTTTTTAGAAGGAGATGTGATTAAGCAGGACTCATAAAACATGTTAGAATAAAAATAAAATATAATTTTCTTAGTACTTAATAACTTTTAATTGACAGCAAAAATAATCAAGAGAATCTTCTATTATGTATATATTAAGGTGATATTATTCAATAATATTGTCTTGGGTATTCAGTTATTATATTTGTGAGAACAGTTAATTTTTATTATCTCCGAGAAAAAGGAACAAACAAATTACATATTAGATTAATTTGTGAGTTTTCTATTCCATTTGTACCCTGGGGAGTTCATAATTCTTATTTCTAGGAACTCTTAGTAAGCTTTTTTCCAGGAAAGACTCTCAAACCAGGAATGCAGAGGTAAAACAGGACACATCATAGATGCTAACATTCACTAGAAGAGGAACAGGGGAGCTGTTTTCGAGGGGAAGTCTTATACAGGGATCCTGTTAGGATTTTAACGGAAATAATCTGTGTCATTCCCACACAGCTTGCTTAATATTTGCCCCTGAATATATTGAGATTAGAATGAATAATGAGCTGAAATTAAAACACTTTACTTTTAGTACTATTTGTTGGGAAACATTACTGATTCTAGCCCTGCTTTCCCTTATGATTAGGCAGAGAGGAGCCACTTTACTGGGGAAACTGAGATCATAGTGTTCTCTCACAATATAAAGCACATGAAGCATGAAAAATAGCTGAGATCATGGATTTAGAAAAGATCACTGTAGAGTTGTTAAAAGAAAATTCTCCACAGACAATTTACTTACCTAGTAGACTTTTATTCAGTGATTCATGACTTGGGTACTGTTTAATCTAGCAGGTGGAAGGGAGCTCTGAAGAGCAGGACAAGGTGAGAGATTTTTATAGACCAGAATGAGCAGGGTAAGGAAGGTGTCCTGCAAAAGAATTAAAGCAGAGTCCCTTTCCTTATATGGAATGAGGGGTAAGTCTTGGAGCTGGATTAGGTTAGAGAAGCAGGAAAGCAGGAAAGCTCTGATTGGTTGACCTGGACCTTCCTTATCTTGGAGTGCCCAGTAGCAAAGTTAGGTAAATTTGGGTTCGCTGACATGAGCTTAACATATGAGTGATTCCATGTTAGACCTAATCTTGTTACTTTAACAGAGTCCTTGGTCTCTCACATAGTCTTTGACTATGCAATAGGGCCAGTCACTTCAGAATTTTTAGAATTAATCTCAATGTCTTTCTATGAAAGGCAATAGCTGCTTTCCAGCATTATGGCCAGACTTTTAAGAGCTTCCATCACAGCTTCACCACTTACTAGTTCTGTGAATGCTCTTAGATTCTGGAACATTAACATGTTTCAGTTTTCTCATTTGTAAATTTGGGAAGACTGTATCTGTCTCACAGGGTTGTTGTTGTTGGGTTTGTTTTTTTTCTTTTGAGAAATGAGTTAATAATGCCTGCAAAACACTTGTAATAGTGTCTGTATCAAATATTCTTATCATTATTAAAGCATGTTGAGCTTTTAGCACAGTGCTTGACACCTGGCAATTATTCAGTCAATGATAACTAGCTTTTATACAGTGCTGGGTAGTATTATTGCTAGAAACAAAGGAAAACAAATCTTTATGCAAAGGGAGAATCCAGCAAATGATCTATGAAGGTCTGTTGTTGCCTAAACCAACATATGGCTTTTGATAGTGATTACACTGGGTGAGAGCCATCAGTCGAGCTGGAAGAATGAGGCAAATGAGGAAACCTTTTCAGAAGACATGTGGATGATTCTAGGGAATTGGATGATGTTTGGCTGGAGGCATAACTTCACAGTAATTGAAAACTCCCCAAATATCATTTTTAAAGTAAGCTTAACTTATTACTGTTAGTTGGAGACATATATTTTCACTCTGTGGAAGTCTTGTGCATTTGTGGATCCCATTGCTGGGTTAAGTGATGGGTTTAATGACAGTGGTGCTTCATGTTAGCACAGGATTTCATTTATCAAAGTATATCCTCATAGATAATCTCCTTGAGCCTATACAGCTAAATACAGAACAAGTAAGAATATAATACTGTTATCTCCCTATAAGAAATAGGAAGATTGATGTTTCTTCATCAGCTGTATACACAGCCTAAACTGGAGTCAGTGATTCCAACTCTCACTGCTGTGTAGCAAGGGCTTCTCTTACTATCAGCATTTCCCCAGCATTGACTTCATTCTGATTTCTTTAAAAATGAACTCCAGCTACAGTCTTGAATTAGATGCTGATATAAAATGAATCTAATTCCTCTTCCCCATTAGCCCTACAGCTAACATACCTGCAGATCTAAGTTTCTCTTTTCTCTAAACCAGACTTCCCTCAGTAGTCCAAACTTATCTATCACACAAATTCTAGAACTTTCAACTCATTGTCCTTTAGAAAAATCTAGTTTATCTAGTACCCTGAAGAAAGAGAAAAAGTCTAATTCACTCAACTAATACTGACTGATGGAAACAGTATGAGAATCTTACTGTGTATTTTTGTACACTCATGAACAAGATACAATCCTTGAAATTATGCAATTTGCTTAGTAGGGCAGGAGAATAGGTAATATTCAGAGAATGAAATAATTTAGTTTTACTCAGCAGTAAGTTTCTATGAAAAAAAAATAAAACAGTGTTCTTGAACATTATATTACATTGAATGTAGCAAGAATTATCTCTGAGGAAATTGCCTTTGAAAGACAAAATAGGAGCCAAACATCCAAAAATGTGGGACAAGAATAAGCCAGATAAAGGGGAAAGTTCATGTAAAGATGAGAGTCAGGCTGGTGTGGTCAAAGGATAAAACTAATTTCAATAAATATGAACTAAGTTGAATGAGGGGGCAAGTGGGAAGAACTGAATTTAGAAGCATTGGTGGGGACAGATATTCTGGGGTATTAAGATGCCTCATAAAAGGAATTTGGGTTTTATTCTATATCCTAATGCTGTCTATTGGTTTAAGCTTGGAGGGACTTGATCTGATTGAATTTTTAAAAGAACACATTGACTGATTTAAGAAGAATGGATTGTGGGGAAGAACAGAGGCTAGGTGCTAGTAAGGGGCTTCCAATAAACCAGAAGAGAGAGTATAATGTTCAAACTGGGGTTGGGATAGTGGAAATTAGAAAAAATAGATCAATTCAGGATAAGTTATTCAGTTCTCAGGACTTGATGATGCAAATGGAATTGTCTTAGATTTGAGGTAGATGGTGACTGAAAGGGAAGAATTGAATGCTTCCTTGTTGGGGATCTGAGATGCTGGGTGGACAATGCCACCCTCACTTGAAGTATGAAAAGCTTGGAGTGAGAAAAAAGGTCTTGGAACTGAGGAAAATAGTTCTGCTTTTTAAAAAAATATGTCTATAATTTATATTTTGTTTTAGATGTGTTCTCCCATGAAGTACAGGATAACAGTGGTTTCACTTGAATTTGAGTCTTTCCTTATATTAATCTAAGTTTGTAATTGTTTATTAAAAACTTGTATGTAGAAGAAAAATGTATTCAGTGTAAAACTTTGCATTCTTCTTATATGTCCCTTGTTGATTATAAGATTCTAGGTCTATTTATTGTTTCTGAGCTATCTTGCAACTCTTCGTAACTTGTAGGTAACCGGTGGATATATAAATTATTCTCTGTCCAGGAGTGCTTTTAACTGAGTACTTTTCTTCTGTGGAAAAGCTAGTTTTGTCCACATTTCAACATTCTTTTACTCCATATGGATTTTTGTTCTTTTGATTTTTCCCTTACTTCAATTAGAACATCTTCCTGACTTCCCCATCTCATATAGGTAAAATAAAACCTTTAATGTGCATTCCCTTTTATATCTGTATGAGAGACATAGGTTTACTTTTTCCTGGAAATTATCTTTTAACATATTTCTGACAAGTGATTCATATTGCTTTTCTGGTCAAATGAACACCTGTATTTGTTTGTTTGTTTGTTTGTTTTTACATAAATTGCTTTAAAGTTGTTCTCCCTAGTTCTGTATGTAATAATGTGATTAACACATTTCATTTCATATGTCTATATTTTTTGGGAAAAATTCTGGATTCCATGTGAAATAGCTGGAATCAATTTTGCCAATACAATTACAAATTCAAATGTCAAATGATTCATTTTATACCTCAGCACATAGAACATTACATTCTCCTGGTGGAAGGGAGAATTTGTAATGATCAGTCTTAGAGCTTCCACAAGCCATTTAGTAAAATTTTAGACATTTCACGTACAACATAATTAGTTTGGCAATAATGAAAGATATCATTGAGTGTTTCCAGGCAAATTCATACTTTGTCTCTGTTCTCGGAAGTATATACTTTAGTGACTAAGGTTCTAAGAGATTGTAACTCATTTTTTAGAGGAAACTTACTTGAAGCTATATTCTAAAGCTGTCTTTTAAAAATAATTAGCTCATGACTCATGAATTGGAGTGGTTCATTTTCTGTCTCATCAAAGAAGAAGAAAATGTATTTCACTGACAAGGAAAAATAATGCAGATACAAATGCATTTGCATCTTTTGCAAATGTATAGTTTAAATATTTAGAAAAATGTGTTTCATAACTCAAAAAAGATAATGATATAATATCATTTTCAGAACTGTATCTGGACAAGTACTTTTCCTACTTATACAATATTAATTGATTTTAGGGTATCATTTGTGTTAGTTATTATTAACACTTAAAATGTAAGTCATGAAGATTAAATAAAACATTAATTTATAAAAATAAATTAATCTAACATTTATTTTATAATACCTTTGAAAATATTATTCCAAGCCTGGCAAACTTTAATAGATATTTTAATTTCATACAAATCAAGTTTTGAACGTGACTATTTTAGGGGAAATATGGATGGAAACAGAATTTTAGTTGAAAAATTGACAACTTCACAAAAATATCATAGATTTATTTATTGANTACCTTTGAAAATATTATTCCAAGCCTGGCAAACTTTAACAGATATTTTAATTTCATACAAATCAAGTTTTGAACGTGACTATTTTAGGGGAAATATGGATGGAAACAGAATTTTAGTTGAAAAATTGACAACTTCACAAAAATATCATAGATTTATTTATTGATATACTTAAGCATTTATGGCATCTATAAGAACTACTTTATAAGTAGAGCATGAAATGAGTTGATGATCACCAATTTTTTTCTGATGTTATGGTAATAAAACCCTAAGTGTTACCCAAAATATATTCTTTGAGTTCTGGTAGATAATTATTGGAAGAAAATAATTAGATGCTTTCTAGTTTGGGAATGTGTGTATCTAGGTGGACACCATTGTCCTGACCTGAAATAGGAAAGACTTACGGTGAGAGTGAAGGTCTTAGAGCTGGGGAAAGAAGGGATAGTTCTTTTTCTAAGTTACATCTAGAATTCACATTTTGTTGTGGATGTGTTTTCAGTTGAATGCAGTAGAGTCTGACTATAGTCTTCCTGGGACTGGAGCCTTTATTTCTCTTATATCAGGATCTCAGTTTCAGTTGTTTGCTTAGCAGTTATGTGTAGCAAAAAAAATGCATTGCATGGAAAATTATTCATCTTCCTTAGGTTCCTGCTAAGTTACTTCAGTCGTGTTCGACTCTGTGCAGCCCCACACACGGCAGCCCACCAGGCTCCCCCATCCCTGGGATTCTCCAGGCAAGAACACTGGAGTGGGTTGCTGCCAGGACCCAGCATGAGGAATCCCACCCGTGACAAGGTCATGTGGCAGAGATCTGATGTGCAAGGTCAAGTCAGATCTCAGGCTTTCCCCCTGGTATTTCCTGAGCATGTACCCCCCAAAATAAGAATATGCCTGCCTTATTTTATTATACTTTTCCACTCTTCTAACACACTCTGAAAAAGTCAACTCAGGGCTTTAGCCTTCTGCATTTGAAAGAGTGTTTCAATCCAAAAACCCCTCTGATGGCTTTCTAGCCTGCCTGTAGGACTCTTACAGCTGCGCATGTGATTGTTTGAGACCTTCCAACCGCAGGAGGCACAGGAAGCTTAAAACATCCTAGGAATGTAGGGGCTTCCAAAGAGTTAAAATCATTAGAATAGGACTGATTAAAGGTTTCATTTGTTGAGCCAATACTTGTAGACAAATTTTCATATCCTTTATTTTTAGATATAGTTGGTAGATAGAAAAACAAGTAGTAGACCTGGTATTAGCAACATTAGATCTTTGAGTTAAGTAGTTTCTTTGTTATAACCCACTGCACCTTTGTTCTACAGGAATGTAACTTTATTTAGTACTTTGAGGGTGATACAGAGTAAAGAAAAAACACTTCCAGGTAAAAGGAGTTTTCTGGTTGATAGACAATTATCCAGGAAGAGAGTCATAAAAATGTTAACAGGCCTCTTGGCCAGAAGATAATGTAAACCACCTGAGACCTTTTGTATACGGGAGGGTATGCAGAAAGAAAGCCTTGTTTGTCTCAGTGAGGGTCAGGATTGCTGCCCCTGCATAACTCTGCATATTCCATTATTTCTTTATGTACAACTTGGGGTATATGCTGATTTTGAAAAAAAAAAAAAGAGTTTTTGGAGTCTTGCACCGGTTCTGGGCTTCTCCATCTCGTTCTTTTCTCCCCTTTTTCGGCTGAATTCTCATCTGGGGTGTGGAGGCTCACCAGGTCTATTTACTTGCTCAGCTTCTAAGATCTGTAAGAGAGAGAGCCCAAGGCAGGGCACTCTCCAATATTCAAACGGGCGCCGGTGGCCCAACATAGATGGTGCAAGTTCCTTGTCTGGAACTTTATTGGTTTTCCACCTAAACCAAGTTATTTAGCATCTTTTCTCCACTTAATTTTCCTACTACACTATGTCTTCCTAATCTAACCTTATATCTCTAAATAAATAAGTTTTTTCCTCGCCTATCCGTCTCCCCTTCAAATCACCCTGGATCCATCAGGAGATTTCCTTCTCCAAGTTACCATCTCTAAAATGCTTACTTTAAAAATCTTAGTCGAACTTAATTTTTTCCACAATGGATTGGCATTTCTGGATTTCTCACAGTTCTAAGACAAAATATTTCATTTGTCTTTGAGAAATGTTAGACTTGGGGAAATGTTTGGGCTAGGGGCTGTCCTGAAGAAACTTCTCGTTTATGTTTCTTCATTTGTGAAAGGGAAAATACTTCATTTCTGGAAACTTGGGGCTGTCCCCTCTTCCTTATGTTAGACTACATTTTGAATTGTATTTATATTCCCTTCAAATAAAGCAACAAGCAATAAAATGGGTATTTTCATACTTCCATAAACTCTCTCCTTTAAAGGGAGATCCCCAGTAGTATTAACCATTTTAGCATTGTTGATGATTGAGGGTAGATCACATAGAGGTGTCTTTGCCTTACAAGGAAGTCTTTTTATGGCTTATAGGGTACAATTCAAAGGTNATTAGCTCATGACTCATGAATTGGAGTGGTTCATTTTCTGTCTCATCAAAGAAGAAGAAAATGTATTTCACTGACAAGGAAAAATAATGCAGATACAAATGCATTTGCATCTTTTGCAAATGTATAGTTTAAATATTTAGAAAAATGTGTTTCATAACTCAAAAAAGATAATGATATAATATCATTTTCAGAACTGTATCTGGACAAGTACTTTTCCTACTTATACAATATTAATTGATTTTAGGGTATCATTTGTGTTAGTTATTATTAACACTTAAAATGTAAGTCATGAAGATTAAATAAAACATTAATTTATAAAAATAAGTTAATCTAACATTTATTTTATAATACCTTTGAAAATATTATTCCAAGCCTGGCAAACTTTAACAGATATTTTAATTTCATACAAATCAAGTTTTGAACGTGACTATTTTAGGGGAAATATGGATGGAAACAGAATTTTAGTTGAAAAATTGACAACTTCACAAAAATATCATAGATTTATTTATTGATATACTTAAGCATTTATGGCATCTATAAGAACTACTTTATAAGTAGAGCATGAAATGAGTTGATGATCACCAATTTTTTTCTGATGTTATGGTAATAAAACCCTAAGTGTTACCCAAAATATATTCTTTGAGTTCTGGTAGATAATTATTGGAAGAAAATAATTAGATGCTTTCTAGTTTGGGAATGTGTGTATCTAGGTGGACACCATTGTCCTGACCTGAAATAGGAAAGACTTACGGTGAGAGTGAAGGTCTTAGAGCTGGGGAAAGAAGGGATAGTTCTGTTTCTAAGTTACATCTAGAATTCACATTTTGTTGTGGATGTGTTTTCAGTTGAATGCAGTAGAGTCTGACTATAGTCTTCCTGGGACTGGAGCCTTTATTTCTCTTATATCAGGATCTCAGTTTCAGTTGTTTGCTTAGCAGTTATGTGTAGGAAAAAAAATGCATTGCATGGAAAATTATTCATCTTCCTTAGGTTCCTGCTAAGTTACTTCAGTCGTGTTCGACTCTGTGCAGCCCCACACACGGCAGCCCACCAGGCTCCCCCATCCCTGGGATTCTCCAGGCAAGAACACTGGAGTGGGTTGCTGCCAGGACCCAGCATGAGGAATCCCACCCGTGACAAGGTCATGTGGCAGAGATCTGATGTGCAAGGTCAAGTCAGATCTCAGGCTTTCCCCCTGGTATTTCCTGAGCATGTACCCCCCAAAATAAGAATATGCCTGCCTTATTTTATTATACTTTTCCACTCTTCTAACACACTCTGAAAAAGTCAACTCAGGGCTTTAGCCTTCTGCATTTGAAAGAGTGTTTCAATCCAAAAACCCCTCTGATGGCTTTCTAGCCTGCCTGTAGGACTCTTACAGCTGCGCATGTGATTGTTTGAGACCTTCCAACCGCAGGAGGCACAGGAAGCTTAAAACATCCTAGGAATGTAGGGGCTTCCAAAGAGTTAAAATCATTAGAATAGGACTGATTAAAGGTTTCATTTGTTGAGCCAATACTTGTAGACAAATTTTCATATCCTTTATTTTTAGATATAGTTGGTAGATAGAAAAACAAGTAGTAGACCTGGTATTAGCAACATTAGATCTTTGAGTTAAGTAGTTTCTTTGTTATAACCCACTGCACCTTTGTTCTACAGGAATGTAACTTTATTTAGTACTTTGAGGGTGATACAGAGTAAAGAAAAAACACTTCCAGGTAAAAGGAGTTTTCTGGTTGATAGACAATTATCCAGGAAGAGAGTCATAAAAATGTTAACAGGCCTCTTGGCCAGAAGATAATGTAAACCACCTGAGACCTTTTGTATACGGGAGGGTATGCAGAAAGAAAGCCTTGTTTGTCTCAGTGAGGGTCAGGATTGCTGCCCCTGCATAACTCTGCATATTCCATTATTTCTTTATGTACAACTTGGGGTATATGCTGATTTTGAAAAAAAAAAAAAGAGTTTTTGGAGTCTTGCACCGGTTCTGGGCTTCTCCATCTCGTTCTTTTCTCCCCTTTTTCGGCTGAATTCTCATCTGGGGTGTGGAGGCTCACCAGGTCTATTTACTTGCTCAGCTTCTAAGATCTGTAAGAGAGAGAGCCCAAGGCAGGGCACTCTCCAATATTCAAACGGGCGCCGGTGGCCCAACATAGATGGTGCAAGTTCCTTGTCTGGAACTTTATTGGTTTTCCACCTAAACCAAGTTATTTAGCATCTTTTCTCCACTTAATTTTCCTACTACACTATGTCTTCCTAATCTAACCTTATATCTCTAAATAAATAAGTTTTTTCCTCGCCTATCCGTCTCCCCTTCAAATCACCCTGGATCCATCAGGTGATTTCCTTCTCCAAGTTACCATCTCTAAAATGCTTACTTTAAAAATCTTAGTCGAACTTAATTTTTTCCACAATGGATTGGCATTTCTGGATTTCTCACAGTTCTAAGACAAAATATTTCATTTGTCTTTGAGAAATGTTAGACTTGGGGAAATGTTTGGGCTAGGGGCTGTCCTGAAGAAACTTCTCGTTTATGTTTCTTCATTTGTGAAAGGGAAAATACTTCATTTCTGGAAACTTGGGGCTGTCCCCTCTTCCTTATGTTAGACTACATTTTGAATTGTATTTATATTCCCTTCAAATAAAGCAACAAGCAATAAAATGGGTATTTTCATACTTCCATAAACTCTCTCCTTTAAAGGGAGATCCCCAGTAGTATTAACCATTTTAGCATTGTTGATGATTGAGGGTAGATCACATAGAGGTGTCTTTGCCTTACAAGGAAGTCTTTTTATGGCTTATAGGGTACAATTCAAAGGTTAAAAGGAAAGTATTTGGCCCTATTCCTAACATTTTTCAAAGACTTATGGTGATAAAGAATCACAAATCTCTTACCACATTTGGTACCCTAAAAGGCAGATTTCTCTTTATTCGGTATAAGAAATATTTTTAAAGAAAGCAAACATCATTTTTAATCAAATATTTTCCAAAGAAATTCTTCAAAATGTGTTTTCTTTTCCTTTGGGCTAGTATATAAGATCTGGAAATGTACACACATAGCAAATCATACAATTATTCCTTAAAAGAAAAAAACGCGTGGGCAATCCTCTTTACTTCCCATAAGGAAAAAATGAGTTCATTTCTTAGAGTATCCAGGGAGTCTTGATCTCTTAATGAGTATTTTATGGACATTTTTTCATAATTGAAGATTAAAGATTGATGTTTAGTTTATGATTTTAGTTCAGTAATCACTGCTGCTGCTGCTACTAAGTCACTTCAGTTGTGTCTGACTCTGTGCGACCCCATAGACAGCAGCCCACCAGGCTCTGCTGTCCCTGGGATTCTCCAGGCAAAAACACTGGAGTGGGTTGCCATTTCCTTCTCCAGTGCATGAAAGTGAAAAGTGAAAGTGAAGTCACTCAGTCGTGCCCAACTCTTAGCGACCCCATGGACTGCAGCCTACCAGGCTCCTCTGTCCATGGGATTTTCCAGGCAAGAGTACTAGAGTGGGGTGCCATTGCCTTCTCTCAGTAATCACTACCGTGTTTATTTTTAACCTGTTCCACAAATAAGAGTGACATAAGTTGACTAAAGCAGCATAACAAAGACTTATGTTTGATAGATTTGGGAAGAGAAAGGAATAAGAAGTTTTTTTATCTCTTTTCTCACTTGTTGCCTGCACTGATGTCAAGTTTCAGGACAGTCTATAGATGGCAAAGAGGCAAGTAGAGAAAAGCATGCTTTGTTTCTGTGGTAGTCTCAGAGCCCATGAATTATATGGGAGAGAGATAGCTTATATAGCCTAAATTTTTGACACTGTAAACTTGGAGGGAAGCTGGCTCAAGATATATTTGAAGAATAATGCTTCTGTCAGAATAGAATAGATATCTGACTTGTCATGTTATGTATCTATTATGTTCTCAGAAAGACTAAATATCATCCTGTCTCGTATCCAGCTGGTACTGCTGCTCTAAATGTACATTTTTAAGCAATTTTTTCCCTCAGCATTATTTAAAGCATAAGTGATTGATAATTAGAACAAAAATATATTTAAATATAATTTATAAATATGAAAAAACAATGATTAGAAGTGTATATCCTAAATATAGAAAATACATGATGAATGTATTCAAAATAATTTTAACCTTTACAGCAGTGAAATGCCCAGGGTTAATTTTAGCAACGAGAAATTTAGACAATAAGTTGTATACAAAGAGTATTGAAGAAAGTGTTGAATATCAGTTTTCCTTTAAGATTGGTGTACTTTTAGTCAGCTTATGTTAGTATATGAGACAGAGACCAAAATAAAGCAATGGATAATTATCAAAAGTATGTGTACTTAGTCTTTAAATTTCAACTACATTGAGAAAAATTATGTTCCTCTAGTAAGTTCCCAAATGGCAACTATAGGAGGTATAGGAAAAACCCATTGTATTATAGGCACAATTATTTTCAGAATAAATTAAATCTAGAAACTTTTGTTTATTAAGCCCAGACTTTTCAGTTCTTGTAACCTAATATTTTATGATTTTTTTTGGAGTGGGGGAAGTAGGGAAATTCTTATATCAGGATTCACTGGAAATTCTTGTCCAGCTAAACTTGACAAACTTGTGCATATTGAAAAACATTAAAAAAAGAAAACAGACAACTGACATGTGATAACGTATAATTGACTAAAATACAGATTTTTTTCAAATAACATGAAATTTTATCCATTATTTGTTTTCACACCTTGTTCAAGATTCCACATGTATTTATTTGAGCAGCTTCAATTGCAGGCAACAAATTCTGATAAATTCTCTTTTCATTTATATTCTGTTGCAAATATTTTCCTAGTTATGGCTTCCTTAGATACAGCCATAATTTTTAAATGGACATTTAATTCCAAATACATGAGTTGTTTAAAATCTCTTTGATATTAATTTCTCATTTTGATATTAGTTTCTCATTTAAATGCTTTCTTTTCTGCAGCCCCCTCTGTGTTTTTTCAGTCTTTTAACTTTATTGAGGCTTTCAATGGCTAAATCAAAAATCTCTTGGTAAATGTCACAATGCACTTGAAAATATATGGAGTATTTTCAAATATTTTTTTATATTGGTTTTCTAACATAATTCAACAACGATAAGAGAACAGACTCTGTATGATTTCAAAACCTTTAGACCATGAATTTTTTGCACCTTGTTTTATGACCCTGGATATGTTCCAGTGTCTTCTGATTTACAGTCTATGGGAACTTGAATAGGATTTGTATCCTGCTGTTGAGTGAAAATTGTAGGAATTATGTTGAATTGGTGCTTTTCAGATCTAGTGTATTCTTCTACTTTTCTGTCTATTCATTTGATTAATTTTTGAGAGTTTGATATTGAAACTCCAACTAAAAAATTTATCTACCTAAAAATAATTGGAGAGCATGGGATGATTTGGGGGAATGTCATGGAAACATGTATAATATAATATAAGAAACAAATCACCAGTCCAGGTTCAATACAGGATGCTTGGGGCTGGTGCACTGGGATGACCCGGAGGGATGGTACAGGGAGGGAGGTGGGAGGGGGGTTCAGGATGGGAAACACGTGTATGCCCGTGGCAGATTCATGTTGATGTGTGACAGAACCAATACAATATTGTAAAGTAATTAGCCTCCAATTAAAATAAATAAATTTAAATTTAAAAAATTGTAATGTAAGTAACTATAACATGTAGTGGCACTATATGTAACTTTGTTCTGTATTTTCCAATTCTCATGTAAATATGTTATCATATATTTGTAACTTAAACACTATAAAAGAAAAATGGTTTTTTTTAATTAATCTTTAAAAAAGAGTTACAGTAGAGCTTAGCTGTTATCTAAAGAAAAAAATCATATGAGTTTTTGTATCATTTTCAAATTTGTAATTAGATAACTAGCAATGTTTTTAAACTTTTTTTCTGTATTTTTTGAAAAATACATTTTAAATAACCAATTTAAAACTTTTTGGCTGAAATTTTTTGCTATAGTTCCATAAATGGACAGCAGTTGATTATGTTTTTATTCTGAAGTTTGGGGAAATTTAACTCTTGTACTTTATACTCCTGTGATAGGAGCATTTAACATTTACATGGTCTTTAAATTGACCTGGCATTTTACAGATTATAAGATATGAAAGGAAAATTATTTATCTATATCTATGCAATATATAAAGCAGATTTCCATGAATATTATATATTTATTTCAAAATAATAATAACTAATGGCAACAGTAAGTAATAATAAGGAATAGATAATCAGAAAAATGTGTGATAACAAACAATCTTTAAAATAATTTTTTTTATATAAATAATATGATTTGAAGTCTGAGAAGTTCATTTGGAAACATGAAATTCTGTAAGCATTCTTTGATGATGATAGCATTTTTCTTATGACTTAGGAATTTTTAAAAATGGTTTAAATATTTTATGTATAGCAAAAATATTGATTTCATATTTTGTCCTTGTTAGAAACAAAAGGATTTCCACTAGTTTTCCTTTGGGCTCTCATTTTTCCCATGGGCAGGAACTGTGACAGATTATCCATTTCCACAAAACTGAAGCCAGTCCACCATTTTCTGTTCAGTCAGAGGTACAATTCATCTATAAAGTGTTCTCACGGTGTGTTTCATATAGAGAAAGAAGCTAATATGTTGTAAACCTACTGCAGTTACTTTCCATTTCTTGTTCAGGCAACAATAAAAGTAGAGAGAGACTTAAATATTTATTTACTTGTCAGACTGGACAAAATTCTTCAAAAAGAAAAATTATAGGCTACCTTAACCACTTTGGCAATTTTAGCAGTCAAAAGGGAAAAAAAAGATTGATTTCTGTTGAGCCACTTTTTTGATATTATTATTCTGTGGATAGCACTATTTTTTTTTTTCTAGACATTTCCCTCTCTCAAAATTAAAGGGTTATTTTAGAACCATCCTACAGTGCTGGTTGAAAAACTAAAGTTCTCCAGGAGACTGTCTATTCTGTGCTTGAATATGTAAGTACTGACTATGTCTGAAGGTATTGAGATAATGCATACATTCTGTTTAAGTCCTCTGTAGTGAGCTGATGTTCTTAAACCTGTAAGATGGAACATGTAAATGGAGAATTCACTCAGTAAGCCAGAAAGAGTTACCCAATTAAACCTTGGGATCCACTCATCCACACTAGTAAAGTCAATCTATTGACAGTGAGCTGTGGTGAAGGAGAGTGCAGCCTTTCCTACAAACCAAGAGTGTGTGTGGCTAATCCCAAAAAGACACTAACTCCCCCACAAATTTCAGGGAAAGGTTTTTAAAGGCAAGGTGTGGGAGAGATCCACAAGGATGGAGATCTTATGCCTGCAAAACCTAAAATATTTACTATTTACTATCTGGCCATCAAATACAATTGTCAGACCCCTATTCTATCTGAAGGGTTTATATATACAAACATACAAAATATCTCTTTTAGGGAAATTTCTAATTTTCAGCTCTTACATTTTGCCTTAGGCTTGTAGCCTGTTTTCCCACTCCTGTTTCATATGACAGGGGCATTGGAGAGGGGTGTGTTGTTTCTTATGTGTGTAACCAAATGAATTTAAATGAAATTACAATTACATATGTCCTTGGTTTTTCACCCCTCTAGTGATATACCTAGTTGGCTTTCCTGGTAACTCAGTGGTAAACAGCCTGCAATGCAGAGACTCCAGTTCTATCCCTCAGTCAGGAAGATACCCTGGAGAAGGAAATGGAAATCCACTCCAGTATTCTCACCTGGGAAATCCTGTGGACAGAGGATCCTGGTGGGCTACAGTCCAGTGGGTTGCAAAAGAGTCGAACATGACCTAGTGACTAAACAACAACAAAAAGTGATGTAGTTAACTTAGTAATATTCATGATTTATTTCATTCATCTTAGCCAGAAAATATTACTAAACTGCATATGTGTACAGCAAATAAAATGCATCTAACTTCTGCTACTTCCGATACTTATGATTCTGACTCCTGCTACTTATGATTTGTGAAGAAGACAGAAAATTAAATAGGTATCACAATACCATATCCTAATATTCAGTACTACTACTTAACATAAGAGTAGGTCATAGTAGAGAGACAAAGTCAAATGGTAAATTATTTAGTGTATCATTGGATCACTGGACATTTATAACCAAATTTCTAGCTTAATCAAGCCTGAGATATGGACATTGTATTGTCCCAATATTTTTATGAACAAGTAAATAACTTTCTAGTAGTTGTAGCGTATTATTGATTTTAAAAAGAGAGAGATAAACAATGACAAAACATATTTTCATGACAGTAAATCATTAGACCTTTTCAGAAACCCCTTTAACTAGAAAGCACTTGTTCCATTAGAAAGTAAAGCTCACTGGCAATGTCACTTTGAACTTATAAGCGATGTCAGTTCTCTTCTCTCGGGGAGAAAATGGTCAGCCATGCAGGTCTTATCAGCAGTAACAAAGCAATTCAGACCAGAGGACATGGAGANGTTGATTATGTTTTTATTCTGAAGTTTGGGGAAATTTAACTCTTGTACTTTATACTCCTGTGATAGGAGCATTTAACATTTACATGGTCTTTAAATTGACCTGGCATTTTACAGATTATAAGATATGAAAGGAAAATTATTTATCTATATCTATGCAATATATAAAGCAGATTTCCATGAATATTATATATTTATTTCAAAATAATAATAACTAATGGCAACAGTAAGTAATAATAAGGAATAGATAATCAGAAAAATGTGTGATAACAAGCAATCTTTAAAATAATTTTTTTTATATAAATAATATGATTTGAAGTCTGAGAAGTTCATTTGGAAACATGAAATTCTGTAAGCATTCTTTGATGATGATAGCATTTTTCTTATGACTTAGGAATTTTTAAAAATGGTTTAAATATTTTATGTATAGCAAAAATATTGATTTCATATTTTGTCCTTGTTAGAAACAAAAGGATTTCCACTAGTTTTCCTTTGGGCTCTCATTTTTCCCATGGGCAGGAACTGTGACAGATTATCCATTTCCACAAAACTGAAGCCAGTCCACCATTTTCTGTTCAGTCAGAGGTACAATTCATCTATAAAGTGTTCTCACGGTGTGTTTCATATAGAGAAAGAAGCTAATATGTTGTAAACCTACTGCAGTTACTTTCCATTTCTTGTTCAGGCAACAATAAAAGTAGAGAGAGACTTAAATATTTATTTACTTGTCAGACTGGACAAAATTCTTCAAAAAGAAAAATTATAGGCTACCTTAACCACTTTGGCAATTTTAGCAGTCAAAAGGGAAAAAAAAGATTGATTTCTGTTGAGCCACTTTTTTGATATTATTATTCTGTGGATAGCACTATTTTTTTTTTTCTAGACATTTCCCTCTCTCAAAATTAAAGGGTTATTTTAGAACCATCCTACAGTGCTGGTTGAAAAACTAAAGGTCTCCAGGAGACTGTCTATTCTGTGCTTGAATATGTAAGTACTGACTATGTCTGAAGGTATTGAGATAATGCATACATTCTGTTTAAGTCCTCTGTAGTGAGCTGATGTTCTTAAACCTGTAAGATGGAACATGTAAATGGAGAATTCACTCAGTAAGCCAGAAAGAGTTACCCAATTAAACCTTGGGATCCACTCATCCACACTAGTAAAGTCAATCTATTGACAGTGAGCTGTGGTGAAGGAGAGTGCAGCCTTTCCTACAAACCAAGAGTGTGTGTGGCTAATCCCAAAAAGACACTAACTCCCCCACAAATTTCAGGGAAAGGTTTTTAAAGGCAAGGTGTGGGAGAGATCCACAAGGATGGAGATCTTATGCCTGCAAAACCTAAAATATTTGCTATTTACTATCTGGCCATCAAATACAATTGTCAGACCCCTATTCTATCTGAAGGGTTTATATATACAAACATACAAAATATCTCTTTTAGGGAAATTTCTAATTTTCAGCTCTTACATTTTGCCTTAGGCTTGTAGCCTGTTTTCCCACTCCTGTTTCATATGACAGGGGCATTGGAGAGGGGTGTGTTGTTTCTTATGTGTGTAACCAAATGAATTTAAATGAAATTACAATTACATATGTCCTTGGTTTTTCACCCCTCTAGTGATATACCTAGTTGGCTTTCCTGGTAACTCAGTGGTAAACAGCCTGCAATGCAGAGACTCCAGTTCTATCCCTCAGTCAGGAAGATACCCTGGAGAAGGAAATGGAAATCCACTCCAGTATTCTCACCTGGGAAATCCTGTGGACAGAGGATCCTGGTGGGCTACAGTCCAGTGGGTTGCAAAAGAGTCGAACATGACCTAGTGACTAAACAACAACAAAAAGTGATGTAGTTAACTTAGTAATATTCATGATTTATTTCATTCATCTTAGCCAGAAAATATTACTAAACTGCATATGTGTACAGCAAATAAAATGCATCTAACTTCTGCTACTTCCGATACTTATGATTCTGACTCCTGCTACTTATGATTTGTGAAGAAGACAGAAAATTAAATAGGTATCACAATACCATATCCTAATATTCAGTACTACTACTTAACATAAGAGTAGGTCATAGTAGAGAGACAAAGTCAAATGGTAAATTATTTAGTGTATCATTGGATCACTGGACATTTATAACCAAATTTCTAGCTTAATCAAGCCTGAGATATGGACATTGTATTGTCCCAATATTTTTATGAACAAGTAAATAACTTTCTAGTAGTTGTAGCGTATTATTGATTTTAAAAAGAGAGAGATAAACAATGACAAAACATATTTTCATGACAGTAAATCATTAGACCTTTTCAGAAACCCCTTTAACTAGAAAGCACTTGTTCCATTAGAAAGTAAAGCTCACTGGCAATGTCACTTTGAACTTATAAGCGATGTCAGTTCTCTTCTCTCGGGGAGAAAATGGTCAGCCATGCAGGTCTTATCAGCAGTAACAAAGCAATTCAGACCAGAGGACATGGAGACTGAAGGGTGGGATTTTATTTTATTTTTTCCAGTATTTATGGCTTTATTAACTTGAAAATAAAGGCTAAATATTTCGTTTCACTTTGCTTACTTTCGCTGTGCTATGCATTCAGTAGCCACTAGCCATGTATGACTGTTAAATTAAATTAAAGTGATTAGTTTCTTAACCTCACCAGCCACCCTTCAGATGTTCAGTAGCCATATGTGGCTAGCGGCTACTGCATTGGACAATGGAGATTTGGACATTTCCATCGTCATAGAAAGTTATCTTGTTAAGGACTTGCAGTTGCATTAAACACAGTAAAGTAATTTCTTTTAAGCTCTCTAAATAGATGTTTTTTGTCATATCCCTGTTCACACAACTTTTTCTTTTGTAATTGCACTTGAAGGAATAAATCTTTGAGTTCTTTGTGTCTTAACTTGATATGAATTCCTTCAATGTTTTCTTCTTCACNTCTTTTAAGCTCTCTAAATAGATGTTTTTTGTCATATCCCTGTTCACACAACTTTTTCTTTTGTAATTGCACTTGAAGGAATAAATCTTTGAGTTCTTTGTGTCTTAACTTGATATGAATTCCTTCAATGTTTTCTTCTTCACCTGGGATCCACACCATGCAAAGAAGTTGCAACCGTATTTAATTTTCAATATTTTTATTTTAAACGTGTTCACTGAAGTTAATATAAATACAGAAAAGTGCTTGTAGATCAGTAAATCTTCTCAAAGTAAACACATACATGGACCCTAACCAAAGTCAAGAAACAGAATGTTCTTTGTTAAAATTTTATTTATTCAGTAATTAATGTTTTTGAATGAGTAGATTTTTAGATTCTATTTTATGTGATTAAGATGTGTATAA